>PDLM01000013.1:1468518-1669527 GCA_003369665.1 Coleophoma cylindrospora
GTGCCCGTCGGTTCATCGACTCTGCCTCTGTATATCTTCCCTGGCTCTCAAGTACTGATGCAAGATTACTAACGCTAGTGAGCGTGTCTGGATGGTTAGGCCCGAGCTCCTTCTCCCTCCCTCCTAGTGCTCGTCGGTTCATCGACTCTGCCTCTGCATATCTTCCCTGCCTCTCAAGCACCAACGCAAGATTACTAACGCTAGTGAGCGTGTCTGGATGGCTATGCCCGAGCTCCTTCTCCCTTACTACTATCGCTTCTTGAAGTGTGGGCACTGCCCTTTTATGATTCCCTTTTAAGTTGTAAAACCATCCCAGCCTAGTATTGACCGATGCAAGACCTAGTAGATCTTGGTGATCAGTCACTCTATACGATATAATCTCTCTCGCGTGAGGAAGTAGAATCTGGCAGTCGGACCACGTCTCGTAATCCCCACTTGGAAACAACCTTGCCATAACCTTGATCGCCTCACTCCGCCGCCTCTCGAGCTGTCTGCTCAGCTGTACCCACCTCCTAGTCGATAGTTGGACTAGTCGATGCATCTCGAACGCCCTGCCTCCGGCCTGCTCTCGGACGAGGGAGAAACCAATTAGTAGTGCTATAGCATCTTCAAACTGTAGCTGGTCCACATGATTGAGTAACAGCCACTCCGGAATGCCCTGTCTGTCGAACATGCTCATGAATGCAAGCAGGTCCGCAGCCTCGGTCTTTGTCCGTTGGATTTGATCAAACGAGATCTGCCACGTCGTAATCACCGCATGTCTGATGCTATGATCGCGCCGGAGGTCTTTCATTTCGTTGTTTTCTAGAAGATTAGCCTGATTAACCTCACTCTCACGAAAGAGACGGAGGTATACAGACACGGTGATCCGCGGCCTTGACCGTATATATGCTGCAGCGTGCGTAATTGCTAGTGGAATACCTTCAAGCGCCTGAGCCAGCTCCTTCAAATCTGATTCCGAAGACTTGTCCCGTGGGATTTTCGTCTTGAATAGTTCTATTGAGTCCGCCTCTTCCATTGGCTCCACTGAAATAAGCTTGCCAAACGTGTCGACGAGGTTGGTAGCCGCCATCGAGTTACGTGATGTGATAAGGATTGATCCGTTCCGCGACTGAGGGAGAAACGTCTCTAATGGTGGCTGCAAGTCGGGTGCTTGTTCGTGCGATAAGACGCCCCTTGCACCATCATTCCCCCCCAAAAGTACGGTTCCATCATCAACATTGTCTAGTACTATAAGCCACTGTCCGTTGGCTTCAGTTGAAAGCCAGTTGTACACCAGACGTAGCACGTTGACCTTCGGATCGTCTCGCCCGGGAAGCTCCAGCCTGTCCGCCATCTCTTGATAGGCTTGCTCGAATCGAATCTTGGTGCTTGCATGGATCCAGAACACTGCCGTCTGCGGATTGTGCTCTCGCACTCGATATGCATGCTCAATGGCAATTTGAGATTTTCTGTAGGCATTTAGCTAGTGTGTGAATGGATGTGGTAGCAGACCTACCCAACACCCCCAAGACCGACTAGTGCATATCTCCTATGCTTTCTTGGCGCCGCTTGCTGGCCTCCTAAGTCTAGCTCACCTAGTATTTCTTCACGGCCAATAAAGTTATCGTCTTGCGAGAAGGGAAGTATAAATAGCTTGGCAGATGCTAGATCAGCTAGATTAGAAGCGGCGTAGTCATCAAATTGTTATTAAATATTTTACGTACAGGATCTATCGGTAGTATCAGCCAAGTTGGTTTCCCCGTTCGAAAGCCCGGTCCTTATAAACTGCTTTAAAACTCCACAGATCTGGCGATAACGTGTATCGTTCCTGCTGCTACACCTGGCCATGTCCGTATGATTCGCGTCGATGGTCTCTACCGTTTCTTGTTCCCTAGCAAGATCGAGCTTTGATGAGAACTTATCTACCACCTATACTCCGTATTAGTTTTTGCAGGTCTATAAGCTTTACAGCTTGGTGTCTGAAGACTGCCGTACCATACTATCCAACCCTTTCATGCCGGAAATTCCCTTTGCCTCTTGGAACGAATGTACTTTGATTGCGTATTTGCCGAGTATAGTTTTGAACTCCTCGTGAATATTATCCAATACCTCGCCGTTGACTTCAAGCGTCTGAATAAGTCGTTTATTCGAGTCTTGTAGGATTAAGCTGGCCAGGTTCGATGCAATCTGCCCCCAACCTGCGTATGCGCTTCCTCGATGAGGGGTCCCAAGGAAGATAATCAGCTTCGTCCTTTTGCAGATCGTCTCCGATCTGTGGAGTGCCTGTATTGACGTGTTAAGAGGGAGAGCTATTCCAGCGGTACAGGTACAGCCTTACATCTTTGACAATGATCCCACCAAGGCTATGCACCACGAATACGATTGGGTCCTGGACATATGGTTGTCAGACTGGTTGAAAAGTATAAAGAAATTACTGTACCTCATTATCAATTTCTCTGTCTAACTTGATAGCGAGGTCCCGACCATGCTGCGACACGCTATTCTGGTTGTTTGCCTGGAAGAACCCTCCAATAACATCTGCGTTATACCCATACGTCCATATTCGTGCGTGGGGAAGGTCGGGCACAAGGTACTCTTCTGGCCAGAAGACATCCGCGAGTATAGCCGTGCTCGTCTGCTCCTGATTATTCCTCTCTTTCTTGCTCTTCTTTAGCCCAAAGAACGACTTGGTGCGCGAGCCGGAGTCCTCGTTGCGACCGGTGGTGGAAGTGGATCGCCGATGCGTCCATGTCCCTCGTGGGTGCCCTCCAAGGCCATGGACGAAGATGATGCTGCCCACAGTCAGAACACGCTGCGGTTAAAAGGAGGTGAACAATAAGTGGAAGTCGTACTTTAAATGGCGTTGGTCTCCACTAGCGTCGTCGCCTGCGGAGAGCAGAGTGGCCCCAACCCGGTGGATCTCTGTCATGATCGCCGCAGAAAGAATATAAAGGGCGCTATGCGAATCGGACAGTAGTGCTCTGATAGCAGAATGTTAGTGACGGTGCTATGATTCATGTTCAGGCTGAAGGCTGAGTGCTTTCGTCGTCTTATCCTGCATGGCCGCATTCCTATCACGTGAAGATCTTGGCATTTGGAAATACTGAAGATAGATGGCCTGAAGGATTTATCAGTACCTACGGATGTTTAATCACCTACGGCTAAAAGTTAAACACCCTTTTTGTGAGAGGTACCAACCCGAGATGCGACTGCATGAATTCATATCCTACAGTTGCCATAAGGCTAATAACTATTTCACAGCATGTATGAAGGCTTTAGAGCTCGGAAACCCTCTTTTATAAACTTCAGGTGTAGTGAAAGCTTGATGGTAATATTATGGTGGAGGAGTCCTACTACAATAGAAAATAGGACTTTCCGTAAATTAGGCGCGACAACGAAAATGCAGCTTTTCAAGCTAACCAAGTACGACGTGTGTAGAAATGATCAAAGTATACGACCGTGGGCAAAGTTTTGGGAAATCTTTGAGATTTAGATGAAGTTGAACTCCTTGAAGTCAAAGTACCCATCCATTCTTTGACACCGGGGGCTTGCGGGGATGGATGTTACTGTTCATTATACGTGGGTAAATGACGCTAAGACAAGACGATCGAAGGGCTGGTGTGCAATCGGTGCTTTCTTTTTATACTGTCTTTTACTCCAGCTATCTTTTTATACTAACTATTCCCACTTCCGCCCTTGAACATGTGAGTAAGCTTTGAGAACCGGCGTGTTTCATCTGTAACAGGCGATGGCTCAAGGTCATTTTTAGAAACCAATACGCTCACTTTATAATAAACCTTCGCGAATCTTGTTCCCACGGTGAAGTTTATCGAAAGAGAGTAGTCATCGGGAAGGTTCTCACGATCTATTATCCTGGGGGAAGACTCGTGCCTGAATCTATGCAAGATACTCTTAGCACTTCATCCGCGAGCAAAAGAATACCATGGCTTTACATAGCCGCTTGGTGTGCCGAAGGGATTGTCAGGGAGGGGCTCAAAGCCAACAACAAAAAATATAGGCTTCGACCATCTTTCTAAGTCATTTCCTCTTTTCAGAGCTACACACACTCCCAGGCATCTAAAGGCTTTTCTCTCCTTAAGATTTGAAGCTCCAAATTGATCTAGCTCCGTATTGTCGCGGTACTCCTGGTCCAAATCAATCTTGTGATATCTGTAATCGGTCTCGCCCCACTCTTCCCATCGCCGTGCAGGATCGTTAATTGACAATACAAAGTTATCGTCGTCTCTCCAAACTGACGGGAAGGCAATTCTTGGTTCAAAATAGAACCCCGCGAGAAGACCTGAGTGCGTAGGAACAAGCCTTACAAACAAGTACCGAGGCTCTGGCTCGTCTATTCTACGCATATACAGCCATCTTGATTTTCCTAGTCCTAACTCTGCCATGAAAGATTCATTGAGGCTCCCCGGCGGAACATTGTATAATCCAAGATTTATTTTGAGTAGCACCATTGGAGCCATTCTTGCATATTGCGTCTCATAATCTGACAGGCGCTGAATAATTATTGCGGCTGTAGTACCGGCGCCACTAATATCGCAGTCAAGAACTGCCAGGAATATTGTACCCGACTTATCACCCCTGAACGGAGCCAAAGATAACTCTACACGAACGCCATGGTTGGTGATCATAGTTGGCTGGCCTTCACGACGGGTCACAAATCGCGGTCTTTTCAAGCTCCCACAGGCTATGAAATAATCCGGCGTTGGCGCCAGGATGCCCCAATAGGGCTTCTCCTGGGATTCTTCTTGACTTGTGCACCAGGCGAAGATGGATTCATCATCCGAATCTTTGAGAATCTCCCGCTGGAGTCGTAGGAATACTTTTTGCTTGCCTTCTCCATAAAGCAAAGGCATGTTCACATTGAAAATTCCGAGGAGGCAGAAAGCGCTATCCTCCGGCCTCGTTGTATTTCTGCCGGACGCCCATGACATCTTAACTCCTGTAGCAATTGTATCAAGAGACGCGCCTTCAAGGACAGACTCTTCCACCTTGGTGACGTCCCATATTACATCCTTGAGCGATCGTCTCGTACCAAGAACCTGCCAGCTTTTTGAGAGGAAAATCACCTCTTTTGGTGCAATAAGCTCTTGCAGTGTCCAGCCCCGGGTAAACCATCTACTCTTCGACAACCCGTTCTCGCTGAATGTTGAAGAATCGTCTCGGAAGACATCTGCAAGGTAGGCGTAGCATATTTCTGCGTCCTTATACCATGAGAACATGGAGTTGACAGCTTCCGAGAGCTCCGCGCTGCTGGATTTATCGATACAGCAAGTATCGATCCAAATATAATCAAAGCCTCGAGTGCGCGCGAATTCAGCGCTATCTATTATCTTGTCGTAGTCTTTGTGGCTGTTCTCGGGCAGTGACATGGCAGAAAGAACGGCTTCTTTTCCTCCAAGGGATTCCATCTCCCGAAATGTGACCTCATAATTGCCCCAGGTGTGCGAAAGGACAGCATAGCCAGGGATGTTTCCGAAGAACATGTCAATCTTGAGGTTATGAGTATTAAGAAGCCTCATGGCGGCGACTACTAGACTCCCTTTATCGGCTAGCTGTCCTAGTGTCGTGGTAAATGGCTACCAACATTAGCAATGATGATAACATACCATAGTAAGGCACAGCCTACTGATAGGGTTCTTCGATGCTAACACGTGGATGTGGGGTAATGCCGAGGTACAGCAACGAAAGATTCATCGTTGAGCCTATTCAACTGACTGAAATAGAGGTCTTTTAGCTACGACCTATTCCGGCTCTCGATTCACCTTTTTGTTCTACAGTGACTACTTGTAACTGTTAGAAAGAGGCCAAGTGGATCAGACAGAAACCACCGAGTCCTGGGAATGAATACAGCTATTAGTAATCATTAGTCAGCCAGCTGGCTGTACAGCATGCGTTTATTCTTGTTTCGAACATTGTCATAATTATTTCTCAAAAGAAGTTCCGAGATTGAACGAGTACGAATCCAGAGCCGCTGATAAGTCAATGTACCCTATTGTGATTAGGCGTCAATGGGGGTCTGAAGACATCGCAAAAGCGGTAATGATCCCGCCATCATCTAACATCGGCTGTCAATAGGGACCTTCTGTTTCTCTCTACTCGGCTCACTGCCTTCTACTGCTTTTGAAATGGCTTAGTGTATCTACCCACAAAGATCTGCAGGAAGATACACCAACGAGTGATACCAAGGGCAAATATAAAATCGTTCTTGAGCCTCAGGCTTCAGCTCAGTTGTTTGCTGTAGAACGCTGGAATGACAAGGAGAATAACCCGCGAAATTAGTTGAAGGTAGGCAAGCGTCGGTAGACAGAGTTTAGCCCACAAGGCCGGTGGGGGTGGGGTAGCGGGCAGAAGTTCCGAATTCTAGCTAGCTACAATAGGCTAGCAAGTACCTTATTCTCCGTCGCCACCATAATGGTAGTACTGATGGAGGTAACGCCCTTAATTATTTGGACGGATGTGGAGAATAATGTGAGAAAAACAAGGGTATGAAGATTTCTCAGTCTTTGCTTTTGGGCCATGTTACAGGAAAAGGCTTTCTGATATATTACTCAGAAGTTTCAGAACTTTGAATCTGTTATTGTCATCCACATCTACACTTTGGTCTCTTAATCCACGAACCTTAAGGTCGGAATTTAAACATTCCGGACATGGCATGGGACATTATTGGTATACGGGTTTGAATTGCCACCACTGGTGGATGTACTTGAAGTTTTGTACTCAGTAGGGGAGGTGCGGTACAATACATATATCTTGATAAACCCTGAGACAAAACTAAATCGGTGCAGGCTACTATTCAATACCCACGAACCACTCATTTATCTTGCTCTATGGTATAGCCAAGGTCTCTCCTGGGTATGGGCCTGGGGATGAACCGACAATTGCAGTAATGAAACGTGTTCAATCATAAACGACATAATACTGTTGACCCCTCGTGATTTCATGTTCGTATTCTCGCCTCTCTTATGGTATTAGGATAAAATGGCAATGCTACTTGTTGCGGCTGCAGATCAAGAAGGACCAAAATCATTGGCGAAATCAAATAACGAAGTGGTTGACTGGCTGGAGGAGGGTTCTGGAAGCGTGCTGCTATATACGAATAATCCTGGTTAGAATGGACCGGCCTAGTACAATTCTTGATGTAACAACCAACCTGCTTCGACATCGTGGTTTCTCGGTCGACGTCTATTCCAATGCCAGGCGAGACCATGCCAGATAGCCATGAATAGAGAAGGGGCAGCAACAAAGAGCCCGACAATGGCTATGATTGCTTCGACCGAGATACTCATATCTTGCTCTGTATAAAGGAGCTACTAGCACAGGCGCTTCTCCTATTTACAGTGACGCTTGTTTTGGTTGATTTGTATAAAGGATATAGAATAAAAGGAGCATAGTACGCGCAACGACGGCGTGGATACATTTCAACTAAATAGTTTCTTATTGCAAGTACGGGGTGTAGGTGGATGTTGATTTATTTAGAGATGCAATAAATTTTCACCATGGACGCGTAGTAAGTAGTTTATCACCCTAGCGAAGCTGGAACTACTTCCCTCGTCAGGCTCTACAAGCACCGAATTAAATGCAGACAATGGCCTATAGTCACTATGGTGCTGCATCGCACAGCTACCAATCGTTACAATCACAGCTGCGAAGTGGCGCCTCGCGTACGTCTTTCAGATTTCGGGATTGACCAATTAACACACCATTCCACGCTTTTCAAATCCCTGCTTTTGTGTAATAGCCTCGCTATATGGTGCAGCAGTATAACCGCACGTCGTTTGGTATGACAGTGGCCAAGGCTGACTCTGGATTCTCCTAACGCCTACGCCCCTCTCCTATGCATCCCTCCCGCCCCCTACGTATTTCAGCTTTTCGCCACCCAGACGGATCGTTCGAGAGTAGGAGGCGGAACGGCGCCCAGTTACTGTGTAGCTTGCCTGACCGAGCCACTCTCTGCCTTTCTCATGCAGGCTACCTACAGATTTCAGATTTTGCGCTGATCCAGTGCTGAGCCAAATTAAAGTGGGACCCGATTGTCGAGGAGGATAAAGCAGCTTAACCACCTACTTGAACACTCGTCCGATACTGTATCGACTGGCGCTTAAAATTCCCATACACCTTGAATTGCCAAAGTTAGCCCTAGCAAAGTATGACTCTAATTCCACGTATGTACTGCAAGTGTGTCATAGCCTCGTCTGCAGAGCCAGGTCGAAATGGCATCCTCAGGAGCTTTTCGACGCAAGAACGCCAATCTTAACGAAAGTGATCAGCGCAGTTGATTCTATCATAGAAACAAATGGCCTTATAACCAGCTCCAACGTAGAAGCTATTACGAGACAAGCGGAGCTCGAAAGTTTTAGGCACGATGTCATACCAATTGATCCCAATTCCAGGGGCCATCTTATTCAAAATCGTGACCAGGTACCACAAATCCACGCTACTAAGCCTCGCTTGAGGCTATCGGTGCCTGAAGTGGAAGGGTCGCGGATCAGATCTGGTTTTGATCACGAATTGGGTACTGCAGATGCTGACTATGGCAATGAACCGGCATGTACTAGAGTCATTGTAGAGACAGGGTGCTGCCTTAGTGGCACAGATGTATGGATGGGATATAGTGCAACTAGCGAGGAGGATTAGAATAGATGTAATCAGATTCTAGCAGACATGATGGGCGAAAAAGAGCCTCGTTTTCTGGCCTTGGAATAGCACCATGGACTTATGATAGATCTGTACATTTAAAACATCCTAGGAAGGTCTTGATTTGGTTAACTATAGCTTATTAAGCCCAGTTGGTTGTGTCGGCAAAGAAAAGAGGACGTGAACGCTGATCAATACGGCTGAAGTGTACAATGATGATCAATTTTGAGCATTGCGAGGCACCGATCGATAAGATGTTCAGTATTTACGTTGGGTCCAGCTCACCAAGAACTTTATCTCGATGGTATATTTCCAAGCTAAGCCAAATGCTTCATCTTTTCACAAGCATACTTCTTGAACAAGGTGGTCTGCAAATCTAAATTCAAAGCTTTGCAGCTTTCATTCGTATTGGTGAGCTCTCCAACTTGCAAGGTGTGCTTAGGAGCAACTCAAGTGATTGGATATGAGTATAAATTATTACTGATGAGGGCGATGTTGATGTTAAGAAGCTGAAGCAAGGAAAGAAGGAAACAATTGGCTATCCGAGTTTTCCTATGGAGACTAATGATTAATGTTGCGATGAGCGCAGTGCCATCGCCGCCAAGCATTCCTCACTTGCTCACTTATAAGCATAATCAGGACGCCGTTATCACTGAAATTTTTAACTTTGAGCAAATTTTGCTTTTGTCTTCACCGATGTTTTGATTATCTGTTACATGGATAAGTAGTCAATGTCTGACTTTTGAACTCCTTGCCCAAACTGATCACTCTTATGACCCGCAGAAATCGAAGGCATTTTCTAAATAATATGCAAAACATACTCTCGCCCATATTTCGAGTGTTCGGATACATTTCATGCCATATGAAAGAGTTCCATCGTTATACTCAAACTTAAACAGGCGAAGGGACGTGATTCTCATTTATTAAGTTCCTGTCGAAGACCAGTCATCGGAATGTGCCAAGCAATGAGATGGCTTCAACTCCTCAGGAGCAAAAGAAACTCCCTTCGTGCGCCGCTGTATAAGCACTAGTATCAGGGTTCCTGACTCCAATACCGCCCCTTCAGCCTTCATTAGTCAAGGGACCAATAGTCACCAGCTGTTTCTCTCCATAGTCTGCCCCTCCATTCGTGAATAAGCTGAAAACACAGCTGTGTGTGCCACCAGTATGTTTAATGCCAGTAATCATACTTGAATTTGCGCCACTTGATGGAGGTTCAGGCACGAGGCGTGTTTGATCAGTAAATTCTTTTATGAAAACCTGGGTTTCAATTGGTTGCTTTCAACATCATTAGCATATATAAGGGATATCAGCAGGGTGTAAGAATCGCACATGGACCGGTATGATCAGTAACTTGATAGCTAATAATCTTGAAAATTTTAGCGCTGAAAAATCCCCAGCTTCGTGGTATAGTAACTTTTGCGATAGTAACTAGCAAGACTGAAGCAAGGGCCACTACAGCGAGCAGAAGGATCTCGTAAGGTGAGTGCAGGGCAACGGTCTAGATTGTCAGCAACAGTAATTCCGTCTCTAGGTTTGCATACACATGGAAGAGAGCCTTACTGCGTTATACGTGATTGAATTATGTACAAATACTCAGGAATGGTTGGTTTAATACGTAGGACTAATTCTGTGAACTGTGTATGAGACTAGCACAGAGATTATAAATAAAGGATTTCCTCACTAGACCAAAATACAAAATATCAGATTTTCTTTACTGACATTCCAACTATCCTCGTTCTCTATTCTTTCATAAAAACCTGCCTTAGACGCTTATAAGAATATACTACAACCTACAACCATGTATGCTATGACTCCACTTATCTTTCTTGCTTCGATATACATCGGCTCGGCTCTTGGTGCGGGTAGCGTTAGGTTGGGATCTCGGGGGGGGTTTCTGTGCCTCTTTTTCAAATGCCAAAGCATCCAGGTAACATCACACTTGGACCCCGAGTGCCGAAGTTATGGGGCTTGGTTTCGGCGACGGTTCGGCGACGAGACCAACACCACTCTCGTTCTCTCCCCTGTGGATTTCCAGAATGGAACTGGCAGGTCATTAAGATGTTATGGAAACCAGGCAGGACAAGCTACTATCGGGGAAAATGCTGTAGCCTGGGCCATTACGGCTATCACCAACTTACCTGCCGAGAAAAGTTGCTATTTGCAACTTTACGGGACACAAGATTGCTCAGATACTGCTGACTGGATTGGCCCGTTGCCATCGAGTCCGCGACCCAAAAGTTGTATTACGCCCACTGATCCAAGCACTGGAGAGTATCATCAGGCATTAGGGCTACAATTTGTATGTTGTGATCTTGGTATGAGAAGTAATTGTGTCTGAGCAGTTGTTGGATCGGTTGTGCTGAAGTTAAAAAACAAACTATGCGATGGAAAATATGAAGAAATCATGTCAAGAATGTACTAAGTATTTGGTTCGGGTAGTAATTATACGTTGTTTAGCTTGCTCAAGTCTCTTTACGATTTATTCTGTCATAAGAGGATATTCTCAATGATTGTAGGACGCCCAACTTTGGAAATTGTAAAATACTTCCGGCAGAAGATGAAACGATCTTTCATTTGCGCCTCGGATCCGCCTTTTGAAGAGGTGAATGAAGTTGAACCTGTTTTTCCCTTCGCTACAAAGTTAATTGAGAAATGAAGGATTACTAGTGGTTACTTTTATCCAAGAGAAAATCCTCTAGTGGCTGGTTGGGAATTACGGCCCTTATGGCAGTGTTTCGTTGCTAGAAGCTGGCATCATGCCGGTATATCCTAATAAGAGTGAATATAATGCACATGGTCGGGTAGGTGACTCATTCAACCACTGTGATATAACTAACTTCGTAGAATACCGTCCGTATCCCAGGACTATCTTCCTCTCGGTTGTGGATCAACATGGTTCTCCGTAGCTTCTTGATGCAATCCATAGAGCTATGATATGGTCAAGTTCTGCAGCTCTTTGCAGGCCTTCTCGGTGAGCTATCTAATTGAATCGAGTGATTTCAATTTTGGCTCCGCTTCTCAATTGACGAATCGAGACCTCTCGAGGTATACAAACGCGATCACCCCATTTATACCTCACATGTATCGACATATTGGTTAAGTTGGATGGCAATGAAGCGTCTTTAAGTAATGTATTCTCGAGAATAGATCAGGGAACTCCATTTGCCGTAACATCTAAAAATAAGCTTCTACACCAAATGACCAATAACTACGCGCTCTGGACATTCGAAATTCTTGCTTTGCACTATAGGCATACCCAAAATTATTCCCGCCTTCCAAAAGACTCTTCGAACAAATTCGAACTACATCAGTATCTCGACCCACTTAACATCCTTCAGCCGTACACACACCCGATACACCTTGCGCGATGGTAGCCGCCGGAATTCCAAGCTCAGGGCCAAACATACCCGCAACCCAAGCCGCAAAACCAGTGCCAAACTTCAGCCCTTTGCACACATCACACTGCGGGCTGTGCGAACAATCGATTTCATAGTCAAGTGCACCTTGATCAGCGGCATTGGCGTCCGAAACATCGATGCTTAGCGTCTGCGGCACCCAAGTATAGTCAACCCAGTTCTCCACCCAGCCACCGATGCATGTGTCTCTCCCAGACTTGCATGGGTCCCACTTAGGCTCGTTGAGCTTCTCATGCTTGACCATATCCGGGAACTCCTTTGCTAGACCTTTGAGCGTCTTGGCCATTGCGGGGGTGGTGCCTTTCTTATTGCCGTGACAGCGAAATTTGATCTTGCACCCGCCAGGAATGTCAGTCCATGATTGATCGCACTCGCCATTGTCGCCATATGATATCTTGCTATAGACGTTGGCGACATCAATGTCACCCTTGAGCTTTGCGAAATCTTTGGTCGTGGACAACTTGATGCTCATTTGGTCTCTAGCCGCGGGATGGGGGCCGTCTTTGTGATTGCACACATATGCTGTGCGACAGTTTCCTCCGAAAGCTCGGTGGTAGGACCAGCATGTGAGCGGGTGGCCGTCAAATGAGTGCGTCAATGAGCCTGCTTGGGCTGGATCGTTCACGCTAGGATGTATGGTGACGGAAATGTCGTCGCCGTTCATCATCTTGAAATTGACTCCGCTCTCGCGCCATGGGTAGGAGCCGTCCCCATTGACAGCACCACCGTTGTAGGAAGGATTGAGCTTTGTTTCGTGTGCGTCGGTCCAAACCTCACCCGTAAAGTACATGGCCCACCATGATGTTGACCATTCGGGATGCCCTGCAACTTCGCCAATGCCGCAGTCTACGAGGACAAAGTGCTCGTTTGGGTTGTACTCTGCGGATGCTACACGAGCGCTGGTGAGGAGGCTAAGCAGTAGCGAGATTCCAAAACGTGATGGAGCCATGTTAGGTAGATATTGGAAGCTGGTAGATTGAAGAATCGAGAAGATGGGAATGGATGCTTGTAATGGCTGAGTATTGACGGGAAACTCGTCGCTTTTATATCCATATTCTCAACGTGGATTCTACCTAACTCTGTTCAGCGCCTTTCAACACTGCAACCTTGAGCCTGAAGTCTTTCAGCTCAGACTCACCGCTGGAAAATGTCCAATCGACTAAGTACGGCCGTTGGCAACTGTCGTGAACACCGAAAGATGTGGAATGTATGCATGGCGCTGAGTAGCTGTCTTGAAATGGGCCCGTTGGTATTCACGTCGGCGAGTACATAGGTACGCCGGGTTCTGGTCGGCGACGTCCTGTGTACAACACGCCCTCAGCCGCGATGCCAAGATCATGGAACCTTCGAAAAGTGCTGCAACGCTCCTTCGTGTGACATGCTTGGCGGTGCTATCTTTCGGGTACGTCCGGTGGCTGAATTCTGCCCTTACGCTATATCGTGGTATACGAGACGTCGACAATCTAAAGGAAGCGAGGAGCTGAAGATTTCACATTAACAGTTACGGCCGAGAACAGTCGTTGGTTACGCGACTCTGAGTTTGAGTGCTGTGGGGAATCATCGTGGCAGTGAATGTTGGAGGATAATCTCCGTGGGGAATCTGTCGTCCGTCAGACACGGGAACGGTATGCGGGTGCTGACTACGCTCTTAGAGCTCCTTACATACTTCGCTTGAACCAAGATACCTTTTCTTTGACGCCAGTGTACTTAGCCTGGTATATACTCCTCTACTATCTACACAATAAATATACGTCAAGTGCTAGAGATGATGATTTGCATTGTCAACCAGCGAAGGTATTTGTTTGTTCGTTTACTTTGGATACATCTGGTAGTGGTAGGAACCAGTGGCCTGTTCCACTATTGACGCTGGGCTCTATCATGTTCGTGTTCGCAATCACAAAGCGCACGTTTAAGAATTCAACTGGTATAGTAAATTATTCAACGTCACAGAGTACTCTCGCACGTAATCAGATACATCGTGATATCAACAAGCTAGAGCGAATGTCATGCTGGACAAGACAAGAGGCAGTTGATCCAACCAGATCAGGATTCCCAACATCATCCACGCAGGCGAGGAGTGTATTTACGGCCAACAAATCATGAATAACTTCAATCTCACCTGTGGGGGAACAACATCTCACTTGCTTCACTGTTTTATTGAATGACTACAGCCTACTTTACCACTTGGTCCACACGCCGTTCCCATTCAACTTCGCCGGGCTCCTTCCAATATTCCGTCCCGCTCAACGTGAATCCCATCTTTTCCAGCACCCTCGCACTCCGCACATTCTCCCGCTCCGTCTCGGCGATGAATCGCCTCACATCCCGTTCGCTCGCAGCCCACTGCATGACAGCCTCGGCAGCGACCCGCGCAATTCCCTTCCCCCACCACGCCGGCGCCACTCCATACCGCAACTCCACCATCTCCTTCCAAGACGGCAACGGCAAATCATCCGCTGTGCGCGCCGGCATCGACGTCGTCGTCGCATCCCTCACCCCGGCGTATCCAGCCCACTCGATTTGTTCTTGGTGAAGCAAGTGATGGTCTTCCCCTACCAGACGAGTATACTCGTCACCTTGAACGATGTGGATTTGTAGCTGCTCGTTCAATGGCTGTCCAACATCGGTGCCTAATTCCTTTGGCCGGATAGCCACGGCGAAATCACCCATGCCTCGTGGTTCCCAGCAGCGCACAATATCGCGCGTGTGGATCACCTCGCGGGTCTCGTCATCACTCCATGCGCGCGTTCCAAAGCTGGGGCCGAAGCCCATCCCACAAAACACGGGATCGGCATGTAACGAAGCATACAGGGCTCGGTACGAAGGGATGGCGATGGCGATGGGTGTGGGAATAAGAATCAGGCGCGCCGTGAGCAGTATGAACGGGCGGAAATGTACTTGAGGTTCTTCCATGGTATAGATGTGAGTCGACAGCTGTCATAATATTGCAGAAGTAATTTTCTCCATTCTTATAAATCCAAGGTCACATCTTATTTTAGACGAAAGACGAGCTCCTCACGTGGCTGACCTGTTTTAGCAGTTATTTACTAATATCACCCTCCCAGGTTCGCTCTATCACTAAGTACCTCTTGGACCAGTTTCTTGCTGGAAAGTCTTCTGAATGTGCGTTTCTGCGATGAACAACCCAAAAATCCTATTACACAGGGAGAGACATATACACGTGACCCACAAGTTACGTAGAGTGAAAAAGAATGCATTCTTAACCGCTCTATTTTGGATGAACTCCGTCAGAGTGCTAATACATTGAAAGTCTAGCTTGAGATAATGGCCACGAACATGGGTGGGAACTAGATGAGACTTCTGACAAGCTAGAAAACAAGAGTATTATTATTATTTTGTGTCGCATTTCGAGTTTGTTGATAGAGTATTCTAGCTTGAATTGCCGAAACAAAGCAAAGGGGTCTTGACCATTCGAGCCCAAAATTTATTTGACAAATGAGCTCTGGCTGTGGTCAACCCCACTGGGGACGCTCTAATGTATTGTAGGATAGAATCTGGTATATGATATCTTACGCTAAAGTTATGGGCTCCTTATTTACCAATTTACAACAAAACGCACTTCCATAGACGGTATATGATTTGCTTCCCGGATGCTAAGGAACTGGATTCGTGTCTGTAATGTGCCATAAGTGAACAAGCATAGCGGCCATAATGCAAAATAGGAGAATACGAATAGAAGAACCACCAAAAGCTATAATGAATATACCAATGTCAGCTACCATAATTTATTTCTCATTCGGATCTGCTATCATCTTGAGAGTTTGTACTAGGATTCTACGTAAAGCTACTAAACATCCATTGGTCCCTCAATTTCCTTAGCTTTTACGAGACTTTCACTTTATACGTGTAGCTTGAGCCATGGTACTAACAGCGTTATCGAAATCCTATCGCTATTCTTCACTCCTCTGTTCTCACGACCACGTTGCCCAGCTCTGCTTATCATAGCAGAAATCTAAAATCAGGATGCGCATCTCCCTTTTTGCCTGCATCAATCCACTGCTGTCTCTCCTCCGGCGTCAACGCGTCTCGTATCCTGTTCTGCCTCCTCAGGTAGAAGTACAAGAACCCCATCATAATGATAGCACAACCCGCCGAACCGAGTGAAACCGCCGAGCCGATGATGTACTTTCCATCAGAGTTCTTGTCCTTGTAGATTTGTCCGATAATAAGACCCGCCGCATTGCCCATCGTCAGGTTCATCCCCACGGCGGTGGCGCGCTTGTAGTATCCCGCATGGCTGTTGAGCATCCAGATGTAGTTCATGCCCAACAGGGTGTAAATCCCGGGAAGGAGGAAGAACTGCGAAAAGTAGAGAACCCCACGGAGACTGGATGGCACCCCGATGTATAACGCGTAGCCGATGATGCAGGATACAGCCCCGGGAAGCATAAAGACGACTCGACTTTTCACTCTGTCGGACCAGAAGGAGATCCCGACATAAAGCAGAGTGCCCCAGGTGTAGACAGGGATGAGTAGAAGCTGGGTCTCGATGGTGGCAAATCCAAAGGATTTGATGATAATAGGCAAGAAAGTTGACGAACCCAAAGATATGACGTCCCCGAAGAATTGCACCCCGCCACTGAGGTAGATCTTAGGGTCGGTGAAGCACGCCCAGATTTCGGCCTTGTCAAAACGCTCGTTGATAGCCGTATACGCTGCATGCTTCTGCTCGCGCAACCGGAAAACTTCCTTATCTGCTGCATTGAGGAACACCGCGGTGGCGGGGTTGTCCGGCATGAGGACCCAGAGTACCGCAGCAATGAAGCAGCTGATGACTCCCTCGAGGATGAAAAGCCATCTCCATCCTTCAAGACCCTGGATGCCATCCATCTGAAGAATTCCGTAGGCGAAGAGGCCACCGAAGGCGCCTGCGAGGCCCGCGGATGTATACAGGTAGTAGAAGCGACGACCTTGTTCAGCCGGCGTATAGAAGGTTGTGAGGGTGATGGCAAGACCAGGGGCCATACCAGACTCGAAAATGCCAATGAGGAGTCTCGAGGCGTAGAATTGCCCCGGAGTTGTCATAAAGCCAGTTCCAATACATGTGATACTCCAGCCAAGCATCCATATGGGGAGCAGGATACTTGGGCGGATCTTTTTAACTAGTAAGGAGCCGGGGACCTCAAATGGAACATATGTGACATAGAAAAACAAAACCGCATCTATATTCAATCAGCGGTCTGCCAACAACCTAAGCGCCTATACTCAAACTCACTGGCGTACTGCTGTGCCGACATATTGAGGGAGGTCATGAGACCTGCGCTCTGGGCATTTCCGATGTTGGAACGATCTAGAAAGGCGAACATGAATGTAATAGAGAAAAGAGGGACCAAGATCCAGTCACATTTCTTGAGCGCTTTCGCCTCAGCGACAGGGTCGATGTGAATATCATCTGGATGTATTATCCGTTCTGCCAAGGGTTCAGTAATCCCGATGTTATAGTCGACCGAGGTCTTCGACACTTCTTTGTCTGTGGCCATTATGCTAGGATCAATGAGATGATACTGGGCCCACGAAAATCTTAAATGCTTATGAAGTTCTTGTTTTATGGAGACATCACGTCAGCCTTATAAGGTGCACGATGTCAAAACCCGTCCATGGCGGATTGTACCATCTTTGTACCCGGCTAGGATTTGGTCCAAGCTTAAGTATTAGTCTCCATGACCTCGTGTACGATGGTGATTGCTCCGGACCCAGGCCTTCTTATCATCCAGGGTCCACACGAGAAGAATCGGCAAGGATCTGAGATCTGAGGTGCATGTTCTCTGCTACCAGCTTTCACGGCTATCGTGCCGAGAGAGGAAAGCACCCTGCCGATTGAAAGGCAGCACTGCTGCACAGCGCAGGGTGGAAAGTGATAGGCAATTGGCCCTTCCAAGTTTTGCCGCTTGCCAAGCATTGATAAGGAGTAGAAGCTTAGAACAGGAGCACAAACGCGGTATGGACATGGGCGAAACTAAGTATGTGTCGCAACTAATTGGCCGTCGGGCAATTTGCACCCCGGCCCAACCTGTTCTGAGCAGATAAGGTTGATGCAAGAAGCGTTCCTCAGTTGACACCCACGTCGCCATCGGGAAATCGATGCCGATATTTTCTTGCCGAAGCCGATTGAAGGCATCGATGCAGGTAAGACGGGAAGCGTTATGCCAATCCTTGCTCGGTTGACCACTCAATGATCAGCACGATGAAGACCGAGATGTTTAATGTAACGCAAGAGAAACGGAGTCATTCGCAACCATGGGTTCTAACAGTGGCGCAGTTCCTAATAAGTAAATAAAATGATCCATCTTTGTCTAAGGTTTAGCGTGTTCCGTTGATAGTACGCAACCTGACACGACTGCTACCACTATAACTTTCCTGCTCGCTGAATGACATCACTCGGAGATTGAGTAAAACATATGAGCCGCGTAGAGGACGGACCCACGATTGTTTCCTTTGCCATTTCGCAAATCGTCTAAAACCCGTTGTTGTTCTGGATAGGTGGGTAGACCGCGGTCGTCAGAAAACAAACCTTTCGCAGCAGCATTGCATCTCAAAAGGAAGCACTGTGCCGCCTCGAAGCCGACTTTTTCACGCAGACAACCCCAGATGTTATCACGCGACTTACTCACAATCCATCTCTGACAGAGTGTGGTTAAAAGGACGACTGACTGAGTCGGGTTAGAGTACCAGCGACTACACTGGATCTCCTCCATAGGGAAACCTGCTGCACAGATGATTGTTAGCAACTTGTGGATCGGAAAGAAGATCCAGAACGTTCCATCCAAAGATTGGGTTCCAAAACCTGTATTTGATATTTTATATACTCAATACAAGTGGCAAATAGTCGACACCCTCGCGGATAGCTGAGATTCTCGTTCCACGGTTGAAGGCATTTAAGACTTGAAATTCTGGAACCAAGCATTCCAGGCCTTCGCTGAGCCCTTTTCTTCCGGTTGGCCCTGAATCACATCTATGATTGCCTGCTCATGGTACTCTCCTGGGAAGACTTGGATGTCGACTTCCTTATCGTGGTATTTCTAGGAACAAGTAGCGTCAGAATCACCCACCCACTGATTCACGGGGGGAATACGACGAACCTTCAAAAGCTCTCCGTACTTCAAGATATCATCCCGTAATATCTCCAAGTCTCCCAGGAGAATCGTTATCTTCCCAATTGGCAAGTCCTTCCACCACTCCTCCGGCGCAGTCGATGGTGCCATCCAGGCATTCGGCATTGCAAGCCCATGCTCGGCGGTGCTAGTGATGATGCCCCACAAATGCTCTAAATCTGCGAAACTGATCACATCGGTCTGCGGATCCTGGTGTAACGATGCCGCGCCCGTGTCGACGGGACCGCCGGGGGAAATGAGAAGCGTCTCATCAAACCGTGCTGTAGGGGGAAGCTCGTAAGATTCGATGTTTGGGTGTGGATGGTTATGATGGAGGAGCGTGGCGATGATCAACAACCCTCCAGCGGAGTCACCGGAGAAGGAGATCTGTGAAAGCAAGGCTTGAATGTCTGTCTTGTGGGGCATGGGATGCGGGACTTACGGTCTCTGGAGCACGCGACTTAAGGAGGTGCTTCACAGCTCCGACCATATGTCGGATCGGACCCGGGTACGGGATATCGGGGCAGAGTCCTGGGACAGCTAAGTGGTTATTCCGCTTAAAGCATACCGGGACAACGACTTACCATACGCCAGGACAGCTATCGAGACGTCTTGCCCATTGGCTTTCATTGCTTTGTACCCCTTGACCAACCATTGAATGTGGGCACTATAGGCATGCATCACAAGAGCGCCCCCTTCGCAGTCAGTCGACGCGACTTCAAGGGGTCCAACATCCTTACCACAAGCATACACAATCACCTTCTTTCCGGTCCGGGGACCCAGCCAGCACAGCTTATAGCCATCGAGCGACTCCACATCAACCGGCAAGCCCGCAGCGGCAACGACGTTCTTGTATGTCTCATCGGTAGAATCTGTAGGAGCCCTACGGACTTGTTAGCCACGTGAGTTGGTCCGCGCATGGCTAACACCTACTCCATCTTGAATACCTAAGTACGAGACAAGTTGATTACGGAGAGAATGATGGGTGTTGGGCCCGGAGGATAAGCTGGCGGTTTTAAGCTCGCAGTGACGGCGGAGCTAAAATATTACGACTGGAGAACAGACGAATGCCACCGAATGCCGTACGCGCGCCAGAGAGACTGACGAATAGCGACGGGAGGTGTACATTGTCTTATAAATTGATTACTTACAGGTGGATCCCTATCTGTTGATCCTATGGAGTCAGTTGAGAGCTGAGTCAGCACCCCTCCTCGGGCAAAATCATACACCAATCGAGCATCTATTTTATGCTCTTCACCACGGCTACTACCTTCAAAGCCGCCTTAGCTTTCAGAGCGCCCCTATGTACGCCGGTGAACCATTCTATGCTAGTACCACCCCAAGCTAATATGCTCTGTATTTGGCGGTAAACTACAATACCTTACAGCGAGATGCTGCTTTGCCTTGTAGCAATCGGCTATTCTGCCGTGTAGCGATAGGCTACTATACCCTACAGTGATAGGCTATAGCAATATGCTAATGCGCCAAGTTGTTATATCTTGTAGTACCGAGCTATTTACCCTATTGGGCGAGATTACTAATCTTTAGATTCCTGTACAAGTATGAATCTAGGCTTCTTTTCTACGAAAGGTGCTAGGGATAGTATCGATTTGGAAAATGGTGTGTAATTTTAGCTGAGAGGGGGGCTAACCTAGCTCTTAGCTAACCCCATAGGGTAAATGTACTGGAATCTTTCATAGATACATTGATCATTCACAAGTACGTTGATTACTTAGAGGTAAATTGATTACTTAACAGTCTCGATGCAGCGAGCGGCGTATACTAACGAATGGAGACGGGGAGGGTGAGTTTATTACTTATCAATCCTGCATTATCCTTCGTCCGCCGAGACGAAAGCCGTTTCCGTCGCATTATGTCATGGATGAGACGTTTTGTGGAGGATTACGAATTCCTCCTCAGCACCTCTCGAATATGTCACTTTGAAACATAGCGTCGTGTAGCTAGTTCTTACAGTACCACCTCTCGAATTTCTACATATCAATTTTGACGTACTATCATTCTGTAACTGCAGCTCCAATCTGAAATCATTTAATATGGATTTTAGGCCTCATTATAAACTTCATTCGAAGGCCCAGTTTTATAGCTTTGACTATACCTTTTTCCTTTTCCTCCATAGCCTTGGTAATTGCCTACTTGGGCTTATTATATTCACAAAACGGATTAAAAATGGATCATATTCTTACTGGTCGATCCTTCAATTCGTGTATTCTCCGTCTTTGCTCTAATTACAGATCTCACACATAAGTTCCGCTAACTTATAGGCCATCTGTATATCTATTTCTTCTTTGGTAGCTTAGAGCCGTCTCCAGAGGCCAGGATTTCAGTAGTCATTGCTGGTATACGGTTATTAGCCAGAGAATATCCTCATGTAGACTCTAAAGGTATCCATTCGTAAAAGTGTTCTTGCTGAGAGCCAGCCAATCGCTATAGTACTTAATGACTAAATTGCGCGTTCTTTCGACTGTTGAGTCTTTGGGTAAGTCTCGACCGATTGACACGCAGCAGTAAATATTGCAGATTACATGTTCGATCAACGATCAGCTAGTATCAATTGAATGGATAATCCGGGGTATTCTTATTGAGAATATGATAGTGTTGCTATGGTGTCGTAAAGAATAACATGTAGGATCGGAAAGGTGGTCAGAACTAGGTACGGGACGTTAGCTAGGCCGTGAATATCAAAAGATCTCAGTGCATAGAGTTTTATTATAATCACTCTATAGCCATAAACTATACTAGTATAGCTAACGATTCTATCTCTCTCCTCTCTTTGTGAATTGATGAAATATCATGACTTAGCATGTGAGTTTCTCACTGGCGCCCACAGCCTAGTGCCTCTGCGTATTAAAATAGTTTATTCGATCCAACATATCTATTTCTACCTTCTCTTAGCCAGTCGTACATTTAAACCCTGATCAGGATTATCCTTAACATCATATATATTGTTCATCTGAAGCGCCGGTTTCATAATGCTCTCCTTCATCTGCGCATCAAGCCGACTCTCGATTTGCGCCCTTGTTTCCAACTCGCCTGAAGCAGACTTCAATGGGACGGCTTCAATACGATGCTGACGGAAGAGCTTCAGAAAGATCGCTGTGAACTCCACCTGCGCCATCTTCTGGCCCGGACACACCCTCGGTCCTCCCGACCAAGGCACGTACGATCCTTTGGGTGGCTGGAACATAGGCTGGCTTTCCGTGGGTGGATTAAACCATCGTGTTGGCCGGAACAGGAGCTCATCGTTCTCACTCTTCGCTTCGCCCTCGGCTAGATTCAGGTTGCGCCATACCGCCGGATCGATATGTAGCGCACCCGCATTCATGTGTATTGTGGTTTTGGGCGGAATATAGAACGACCCTCGGGAGGTTTGGATCGTCTGCGCTACTTTGGTCTCCCTCGAGATATGGATAAGGGGTGCAAAGTGTCGCAGGGTCTCAAGCATACAGGCGAGGACACGGGTTGCTTTAGGAAAGATGGCGGTATAGTCCAGCTCCTGGGTGCTATCCGCCGGCAGAATCTGATCGATCTCTTCGCACATCCATTCTTGCCACTGGGGATATCGGCAGAGTAAGACTAGGGCGAAGGAAAGGGTATTGACGGTGGTTTCGAAGCCAGCCGCGGTGAAGATGAACAGGTTGCCCATCACCTCGTCATCGGATAGCGCCTTGGCACTGGATTTCTCCCCGTCGCCTAGCTGGTTCGCCTGCAACAGCTGGGCGATGATATTACTCCGGGTTTCGCCATGAGCATCCAGGCCCCGCTGGCGTTCTCGGTTCAGCAAGTCCCAGGTATGGGTCGGGAACTCCTCCATCGCGTAACTGAGCTGGTTTAAATCATGATACCCGGGGAGGAAGCTGGGGTAGTTGGCCAGGAACCATTTGGGCAAGAGGACGGGACCCGTCAAGCTTTGAAGGACCTGCTTCACCGCGTCGATATAGGTCATTTTGAATCCCGGCCGCGGCTTCTCGTTGGCATCGTCGTTCCACTTGATATTTGCACCCATGCCAGCGCCGCTGATAACGTTAATGGTGATTTTCTTCATCATATCAAAGAGACGGTTCGTCTCTCCCTGACCATCACTGCTCAGGACTTCATCCAAAAGGCCGTTGGTCTGGTGTAAACTCTCGTTGAAAACGGTTCGGGAGATACGCTCGTTGATGGTGCTCGCCACCACCTTCCGCTGGCGGGCCCAGGCATCCCCGTCACTGATCAAAAGATTCTGACCGAATACCTTCATGATCAACGCCGAAAGCTCGACCTGTTGGAAGTCTTTCACGCGGCGCATGACCTCGGTTACGACCTCGGGATCGCATGTGGAGATCTCGAAATTCCCGACGGTCACGAGGGCAAAGGACTTGTCGTTGCCCTGCGGCGCGGCGTACCGTTGGTACGGCCGGAGTCCCTCGTAGAACTCAAAGCCGTAGATGGTCAGGGCGAGGCGGTTATAGATCCATGTTGGTAGGTTCTTGTGTAACCACGGCCGAAGCGGCACCGAGATCAACACCCAGATGATTTGGTCCTGATCCCATGGGATGACGAGGTAGGGGAAACCTGATTTCTTTGCGTAGTATAGGTTTTGGAGCAGACGATAGGCCAGGGAGGAAGCGTAGATGGCGATGACGGCCACAACAATGGCCAGAAAGGGCGGCATGACGAGCGAATGACGGGAGATGGTCGACGATGCCTTCCGGGAATTGCTTCGGAATTTGTAGCTTTCCAACATGTCCTCGCCATGGCATCTCACGCATATCCCGTACTAGTGCAGGCCCAAATTGCCTATTGATGCACCCTCCTTATTGGGCGCCTTGTAAGCTTTTAGTGCGGGAGTCTCGGTGTGGCGTTGATTCCGAGGATCGGGTATTGGTTGAGCTTCACTTTACCATCAGCAGGAGTCGTTCGCCTCAGGGGAGTCTGGTCAGCAATCCAGATGGGATACCCCCTGAGTACGATGCTCATCAAGTTGTTGGCCCGATGCCCCTTGAAGCGAACGACCCGGCAGGGGTGTGGGAGTATTGTATGGTAAGCCTTAATGACCTGCTCCCGGGCAACTGGGGCCGGTTGGAAGGATGTCGTCCACTCAGCGGTCCTCCTTCGTATCCTTCTCGCCCCCTTGGGAGCAGCGCCGTCCTCGTCCCTCCCATCCCATGGTGCGTGCGGAGATGCCGGTGGTCCCATGCCCAGGCTGGTGGCATGTCAGTGTTCTCTCTTCAATCGGTGAGTTCAGTGCTGCGAACGTCGTGCTTCAGATCGGTACAATGCTCTTGGATCAACAACCCCATCCCATCCCATGCCCTGTAGTTCCGCCGAGGACGACCCTCATCACCCGATTGGCCCAATTGCCTTGAAGCGAACGACCCGGCAGGGGTATCACGGCTTGAGACCTCTCTATGCTAAGGACGCGTGGGACAAAGCCCGGAACTCCCAAGCGGGGGGCGGGCCGAGAACACCTCCGACCCCTCCGAGCTATAAAACCGTCATCTTGATCGCTGGATCCCGAACCGAAGCCCAGGCACAAACTCAAGGACAGAGTGTGTGGTGTAGGCTCAGTTTCCGTCGAGGAGCATGTATTACTCAACGGGAAGCTTGGTGATTGATGGGGACCCTCGAGCCAGAGGTCGACGAGTGGAAGAACGCGGCCGAAAGGACTGAAGTTAAGTTGATTGATATCGGCATCGGATCAACCACGCTTCCGACGACTTTCAACATCTAATCTCGAGTGCTCCCAGTCTAGCTAGCAAGAAGTCGAGTAAAGTAGCAAGATGAAATAGAAAACGCGACCAGAGGCAAAGGCAAGCAAGCAGATGGGCCTTGCGGCAGTCGTTATCAGGTGCAATATCCGTTATCTGGCCAGGTCGCGATCCGGGGGCGCGGGGGTGGTATCTTCATATCTGATAAGCCCACTCTATGGCGGTGGCGATGGCTGGAACCTACAGCCGACACTCCTGTTATCATGTCGGATGGAGTGGGTATCGCGAGAGTTATAATGGGGATCGGTCCTGAGAGAAGGTTATTCCAACCACCACTCCCTCTTCCATTCTCCCCGGCAGCATTTGCAAGATGAAGAGCAGCAGCGAAAAGGTCCCTGAGATCACCGAGTACCCGCCGTCCGAAGGGGTGGGCGAGGTGGACGAGATCAAGCTGGGGAACGAACATGAAGTTTTCAAGAAAGGCGAGGACATCGTGGATTTCCGCACCGTTGGATGGCTGCGAGCTTCCAGCATCTGCATCAAAAGTGAGGGCCCAGCGTGATCCCGACCAACGACCTGGATCTGACCCATTCCCTAGTCCAATTCGCTCTCGGTGTGCTCAACATCCCAAGTTGTCTCTACACGCTGGGCGCGTTCCCGGGCGCCCTCTGCGTCGTAGGCTGGGCGTTCCTCAACACTTACAATGCAGTACTCTTCGGGGACTTCAAGTTCCGCCATCCCGGCATATACGATGTGACGGATGTGGCCTATGTCATTGGGGGGCCGATCCTCCGGGAGGTGATGGGCGCGCTGTTTATGATCGGTTGTGTGTTCTGTGTGGCATCTTCTTGTGTCGGCTTGTCAACGGCCTTCAATGCTTTGAGTCACCATGCGGCCTGCACCGTGTGGTGGAGCTTCTTGTCCATGTTCTTTATTGGAGCGGGCGCCAGCATGCGCAAGTTTCACTCCATTGGGTGGCTAACATGGGCTGGGTTCGCCTCGATGTTTGTTTCGGTCTTCATCGTTGTGTACGCACTTTCCCAGCCGAGTTCGTGATGGAGAACGAGACTGACTGAGTTATTATAGCGTTGCTGTCACACAGCTCGATCGTCCTGCCGCGGCCCCTCCAACCGGACCCTACGACTTGGGTTGGAACTGGATCGGATATCCTACCTTCATCAGCGCGATGACAGCCAGCACGAGTATCTTTGTGTCGGGCGCCGGAGCTCCCATGTTTCTTCAGGTCATATCCGAGATGAGAAAACCCACTGATTTCCGAAAGGCGCTCTATCTGTGCAACTTCATTATCAACGCGTCATATCTAGCCTTCAGTCTGGTCATCTACCGCTGGTGCGGAAAATGGGTCGCGAGCCCATCGCTGGGCTCAGCAGGACAAACCATCAAGATGGTTGCGTACGGTATCGCTCTCCTCGGACTCTTTGTCGGCGCCATTCTCTACCTGCACCTTGGAGCAAAGATGCTCTTCGTCCGCGTCCTGCGAAACTCACGCCATCTCCAGGCAAACACAGTGGTGCACTGGTCCGTGTGGCTGTAAGTCAATCTTCCATCATGCAACGCTATAGCTACAGGTTGAACTCATTTCTAAATCATTACAGGTCATGTACATTCGGCCTCTGCGCACTTGGCTTTATCCTCGCCGAGGCGATTCCCATCTTCAACTACCTCATCGCTTTGACTGGCTCGATCTGCTTTGCTCCATTAAGTCTTGCTCTGCCTCCGGTCGCCTGGCTGTATGACCACTGGGACTATCGAAAAGGGTCCTTGCTGAGGAAGGGGATCTGGTCCATGTTTGTACTCAGTTTCTTGCTGGGTACATTCATGACGGTCGGGGGAACCTATTCTACGGTTGAGCTGATCATCGAAGCTTATGCCTCGGGCCAAATTGGTGAGTGTTTATCGCTTGTATCCGTTTTGATCAAGACGGCGCCGGCTAACATAGCATCACAGGTTCTGCCTTCTCCTGCGCCGATAATTCAAACTCGTCCTAGTTTAAACCTCTGTGGTTGCTTATAGACGTGGAATATAGATTATCATAGAGGTATAGCAAATTTGCTGTATTTATGGGTAAATCCTAGCAGACTAGAATATCTTATAGGGAGACAAATGCAAAAATTTACTTGATCAGGAACTGGAAAAAACTGTTTGGTGCCGTCAAATATTATTCTCAGATTTCTTCTAAACTTTAGGTCATTGTCCTAAAATCTCAAGTTACTCCAGTAGTATCGAAGAAAGTCAAGGTCATAAGAAGCTCAAGATACGTACCCATATAGTTAGCTGGACTGTTTGATAGGTGGGTACTCGTGGGTTGGGTTTCTGAACAACAACCCACCCTGCGTTATAGCAAACCCACCCTAGAGTCCTGGCAAGCCACATGCAGGGGTCAAAATAGGTGGTTGTATGCTAACCCATGGGTTGGATGCCACCCGAAAACCCACCCATGGATTGGGTATGGAACTTCTAACCCACCTACGGGGTTGGGATCCCAACTACCGACAAAGCCCACCCTTCGTTTCTGAAAGCTTATCACCCCGCCATCTAAGGTGATCGTTCCACTCGTTGTATCGGGGCTCGGCCCGACTGTACAGTTAGGATTGGGAAGTCCTCGAAATAGAGCCAGGCTACTAGCTTTTATTCAACTTTTGTTCTTGCTTTATTTAGCCTTGAACAACCTTAGATCAAGTGAGAGTAGAACACCGGAAGCTATTTGATCTATGTAATAAAATCTGCTACCCGCCAAGATGATTTTACTCAATGCTTTCGAGATGGGCACTGTCGGCCATAATGCGCCTGGCCAATGGAAGGTGAATCTGCCCTATAGAGATGTGTTCTACCTATCTGGGGCTAATCTTGGTTCAGAACCCTGAAGATAAATCAGCAACAAAGCGAAGCCTCGAGTATTGGATAGAGCTCGCCAAGGTGCTGGAGCGTGGAGGTTTCACTGCGCTGTTCCTTGCGGATATCTTTGGAGGGCATGACACCTACGAGGGCAGCCTCGACAACTGCATTCGGCGTGCTGCTCAGTGGCCGGTTACCGATCCTACCATTGCAAGTTCCATCACCAACATTCTCTGAGATCAAGTTGTCTAATTTTACAATCACGGGTAGCCGATTTCCGCCATGGCTGCAGTAACCAAACATTTGGCTTTTGGTATTACAGGCTCAACGTCCTTTGAGAAGCCTTTTATCCTAGCCAAGCGGTTCTCGACTTTGGATCATATGACTCGTGGTCGCGTAGCATGGAATGTTGTAACAACGTATCAAAAAGCGGCCTTTGAAGCCATAGGACTAGACAACCCCATTGAACACGATGAACGGTACCGGCAGGCGGAGGAGTATATGGAAGTGGTGTATAAGTAAGCCACGCTGCCACTGTCCGGTTTCTTTACGGTACAAGGCAGCTGACAGCCTTGAATAGGTTGTGGGAAAGCTCATGGGCCGACGACGCACTCTCCCCCGATCCAGCGAACGACAGCTATATTAATCCAGATAAGATCCGCACGATTCGGCACCAGGGCAAGTACTTCACGGTCAACACCAAACATATCGTCGACCCATCGCCACAACGAACGCCCCTAATTTTCCAGGCCGGCACATCGACAGCCGGCTCCAACTTCGCCGCGACACATGCCGAAGCCATCTTCGTAGCGTCACCCTCGCCAAAAATCCTCCGACCGAAAATCGACAACATCCGGCGCCTCGCCGCTGAGAAGGGCCGCGATCCGCGCTCGGTGAAGTTCTTCGCCATGTTTACGCCCATCCTCGGCCGGACCGACGAAGAGGCGCAAGCCAAGTTCGAAACCCTCAAACAGTATGCTTCCACTATTGGTGGGCTGGTGCTCTTCAGCAGCTGGACGGGGATTGATCTCTCGACGATTCCGCTGGACCAGGAAATCAAAGCTGCGGATTCGACCGTCGCTAATAAGGTTCATGGGATTTTGGACTTGTTCAGGCCGGAGGGTGAGGATAAGGATGCTCCGCGATGGACGCCGCGGCTTGTAGCGGAGCGGGCATCGATTGGTGGCCTGGGGCCGATATCGATTGGAAGCCCGGAGACGGTGGCGAATGAGATGGAGAGATGGGTGCGTGAGGCTGATATTGATGGGTTCAACATCTGCTATGTTACTACGCCAGGGACGTTCGAAGACGTGGTGGACCTGCTCGTTCCAGAGCTACGGCGCCGCAAGATTTATCCGGAGGTACCGGTCGAGCCGTTGACGGCGAGGGAGAAGATTTACGGTAAGGGTCAGAAGACGCTGAGGGATGACCATCTAGGAGCAAAGTACAAGTATGCGGTATACAAGGAAGATAGTTCATAGGAAAGATTCCTCGAGTGATTTGAGAAGAGGGAAGAGGAGAGGGAAAATATAGTGAAGGAGGAACATTAGATCTTATAATTATTATCAATTATAGATACAAAGCTTAGGCCCTCGTATTGGGCTACTTTATAGACTTAAAGATATGGAAGGCACTTCAAGAGTAGAATGAGGATAAAGGATTTGATATCGAGTATCAGTTAAGTATAACCATTCTTGGATGGTGGTTAAGAAACAAACAGCTAGCCATAATTAAAATAGCATGTCTCCGTTTCTAGTAAAGTGATGTAGCTAAGTTTGAATTCTTTCGGCAACAGACGAATCAGTTCCGTTCGAGCATTTGGTCTCGTGATGTGACAAGTCTTTGACAGGGCGTAGAAGTTGCAATCCAGGACCGGATATATTCCTCTTCCTTCCTTTCACAAGAAAGTATATTCGAGAGTCATTCATTCTCAATCCCCCCTCCACTCATTTCAATGACAGACTCAGACCCAGCACCAGCCGTGATCCAACTCCTACCACCCGAAGCAGCCTCCAACCCATCACTAGTCTCAGAAATCACCACCCTGGTAAATCAAGTCTACCTCGAAGCCGAAGGCGATTTCTTCGTCGAGACCCACCTCCGCAAACTACTCCGGACCGACCCGGCACAGGTTACGGAATATATCCAGCTCCACAGGGTTTATACCGCTACCCACGACGGCCACATCATCGGCTGTATCAAATTACAAATCGAGGATGCGGGGGATCAAGCTTGCAGCGCAAAAGTGGGCCACCTGGGCTTGTTTGCCGTCTCGTCCTCACAGCGTCGGTCAGGACTAGGTCGTAGGCTTGTTGAGGTGGTGGAGAAAGACGCGCTCTTGCGTGGGTGCCAGGCCATGGAGCTGGAGATCCTCACGCCCAAGGAGGGGGGACATGTCTTCAAGGACTTTTTGAAGGTTTGGTATTCGAAGATGGGGTATCGGGTGGTGAGGACGGAGGAACTTGCAGACTCGTTGCCGTTCCTGGTTCCGGATATCATTAGACCTTCTCATCTGGTTATTTATCAGAAGCACCTTGTTGAGGAGTCCGAAAAGGGACTTGTTGCTTGATTTCACATCTTTGAATTGGGATTATAGATTGTAGAATGGCATTCCTTCCAGATGAAGATAAATCTGGAAGCTAAGTTTATATTAGATATTAAGCATATCAAGATGATCGTCGTTACCTAAGATATCAAGGTCGTAATGTCGAGACTTGGCTGATTTGTTTACGAGGTAGTCTCTCGGAAATTATGTGGATACCAATCAGCCGTGAAAACTACCACCCAGAGGCCATATTGCCCTTAAACCCCATATAGACTTCAACTTGCAAGCCATATTTTCCTATCCATAGCGCAGATATAGGTTTAAAGAGTCAGACTTCTGGAACATAATCAATAGTTATACTTGTATTATTTTCCTCCTACTAAGATATGACCTTTCCCAAGAGCTTGCTTGTACATCTAATAGTTTGGACCACTTTCAAGAAGATCAAGCATAACACAAATGAGGAAATGCAATGGGGCTGTGACTTCCTATTCCCTAGGCGAACATCGCTCTGCTTTTGCCTGTTCTAGAGGTGTTTTAAAGCGCCCCTATTGTCCATATTCAGACGAATAAGGGGGACTGTAATGTTCTGGAATCGAACAAAGAGTAATTGGCCACATGTTCTTTAATCCAACACACTTCAACCCCCATTCATGACGCTGGAATGCAATGTCATGTGACCATGTGGAAACCACCACTGCTAAAAAAGGCTCTTTTTGGTGGAGCTCATTTTCCTCCTACATATAAGCAGTCAACACAACTTCAATTGCCTCAGACGCTCGTCCGTTGCAGCACACGGCTTAGAGAGTTTACTGTCAACCAAAAACTCGCACGCAGTGCCAGACATATCTCCAGCGCCCACAGTCATGGCTTCCATCAATGCTGAAATCACGGTTGTCGACAATGGACGAGCTGTCACAGATGCCGCATATGCACGATCAGTCAGTTCCAAACCCTCCTTTGTAGTCTATCACGAAGATTTCCATAAGGTCCTGGGCAATTCTCCACAACTTACCTTGGTCGAGTCACGGGATTATCAGTTTGCTCACGAAGCGGGCGTGTACAACAAAGCAACCAAGTCGGTGTACTTCACCTCCAATTTCCAGACCAGTGACCCCGTGGAATTGAGCGCCGTCAACTGTGAGACCTTCGCTGTCACCAAGCTGGACTTTCCCGAGGTTGTGTATGCCAATGGTGCATGTCAGTATCAGGACCACGTATTGTACTGCGTCCAAGGCAGCAAGGATGTGCCCTCCAGCCTAGTGTTGGTTGACCCGGTCACATCCAAGAGCACTACGCTTATCAACAACTTCTACGGACGGGAGTTCTCCTCCATTAACGATGTAGTTATCCACCATCCAACCGGCGATATTTGGTTCACCGACCCCACATACGGGTACGAGCAGGGGTTCCGAGCCTCCCCAGATATGCCCGTGCAGCTGTATCGCTTCCGGCCATCGACCTCGCAGTGCTGGATGGTCGCGGACGGGTTCACGCAATGCAACGGACTCTGCTTCAGTCCCGACTACAAGTCTCTCTACGTGACTGATACCGGGGCGGTCCAAGCCCACAACGGACCCGGCGATGGCCATTCGCTGTTCAGCAAGCCGCGACTCCCGGCAAGCATCTACGTGTATGATGTGGTTGACCAACGGGTGCTGGCCAATCGCCGCGCCTTTGCTTTCTGTGATACGGGGGTCCCCGATGGGATCAAGTGTGATGAGGCGGGGAATGTGTACTCGGGTTGTGGTGATGGGGTTCATGTATGGGATCCGCAGGGCTCGTTGATTGGGAAGATTATTACGGGGGGTGTGACGGCCAATTTCTGCTTTGCGAAAGATGGTATGTGGATGATGTGTGAGAAGGAGTTGTATTTTTGTCGGCTGAAGGAGAAGGGTGCTCTGGTGAAGATTGAATGCGAATAGACTACATTCGTCAAATTACTCTTAAACTGTCACGAGAACTCAAAGACACTACAAGTTTGTTTTTATGGTGAATTGCATGGCCCTGATGATTTTAAGGAATTAATTGACATTGAACCGGGTTGTAGCCATTCGCTTCTACTTCCGTCCAGAACTGGTTGTACTATACTGTGCTTGTACGTAACAGTCTCGGGTGGACATTATAAGGCGAACCGAAATCAAGAAGCCGATCGGCACGACAAGAATTATAAATCGAGGTCTAGAAGAACTTTGTGTTGTGTCTCAATTATCCTTCTTCGAAAAAGTATGTCTGCTCGTACACAAAGAAGTGTCCGTGACTTCCCATCGTTAAACAAAATTCAACCACTACAGCCGAAAATTGAACGCAAGTACCCCCCCCCCCGGATATGACGGCTCTCCAAGCGACTCTAGACGATGAGAACACAACAGGATGCAGTGCCGAAGGATACTTTGACTTTGAGCATTTTTTCAGAAGCCCAGAATTACAGCTGTAGACGTCTTGCTCTTGACCAGAATTCCGATAAACTGGGTCCAAAGAGGTTCTTCAGACCTGCGAAAGCACGGACAAGACGCGGCATAAATGATTTTACTCTCGTGGGAGAGAAACAGAATAGGGGAATGAACTTTAATAATTTGCCCAAATCTAGCAAGTTTCTTTTCGCAAGAGAGTAGTACTTTTCCTCGATGCCAATGATGGTAATGATAAATCGAGGCGCTGAGAGCAATAATATATGTTTCTATACTTGGAATTGGCCGAGTGGATAATACTGTAATAGGGCTATCTAAGCATAAACTACTCGATTTCATTATCAAATAGCCCTGTAGTGAGGGTCAAGGCTGATGCATCAGGTATTTGGCAACAAAGCTAGCAAAAACCACCCATAGGTTTTCTAGATGTGTCGGAAGATCGGATGGCGGGGTCCGTCTGCACAGTTTCACCGACAAGCTACCATGGTACATGGTCCATATCAATTTGCTGAAGTTCTAAATTTAGCCTCCATTACCTTCGTACCTCGTGGGGGGTTCCTCTTAGAAGGGAATAAGGCTTCGCACCTCGTTTCACGTTGACATCAAACCGGCCGGATTCGTTCGGAGATGGATGGGAAAAAATGACGATGCAAACGGCGGGGCTTCGCCAGCGACCCTCGTATAAGATCGGCCGCCCTGCCTCTGAACCCCGCAGCAGAATTGTCTACTTGTCCACAACTCCCTCGCAACTCTACGAGTCTCTCATCTAACCAACAACAAACTCTCACATACACTCACTAAACAACATCATCCTTCAAAATGGCTTGGGGCTGGGGTGAGTGTCGTCCATCCGTCCTGCCAAGGAAAGCAACTGACTTGCGGCCAAGATCAAAACCAAGAGGCGTACGACTCCGCTTACACCAACGGTCGGCCCAACGAGGCCAAGCTCTCGCATGAGCTCCTCGCTGGCGGCGCTGCCTTTGCCGGATTCAAGATGTTCGAGGATCACCAGCGCGCACAAGGTTCGTCTGGCCCCAAGCTTCCAGGGGCGCATCACCCCAACCTGCAGCATTTGCCGCATGCATGCTTTTGGTCGGTGGCTGACTTATCGTGTACAGGGAAGCCCGTCTCCCACCAGTTCGCCAAGGAGCTGCTCGTCGGTTTCGCTGCCGCTGAGGTCGACAAGCTCGCCGAGACCAAGGGCGAGGACTGGTTCGATAAGGAGCGGGCCAAGCATGATGCCAAGAAGAACGCCGAACACATGGTTTGTCCACCCATCTGCTCTGTCGTGATTTCCTCTGCGGGGTGAGATTTAGATCTGCGAGCGAGCTGTGCTAATCCGGGAATCGTGAATAGTACGAGGAGCACTACGAACGCCGCCACGGTGCCGATGAGTACGACCCCGAGCGATACCCACCCCACGAGCACTATGAGCGCCGCCGAGACGAGAACCGTTGGTAGAGAGTCTCTACGGCGACGGATACACGGTTCATGAGAGCGGTGTTGAAGAGCTGTGGGTAAATAGGACATAGTCTAAAAAAGTTTTTGAAAACTGGAATCAAAACGAAGAATATTCGATCCAGAGTTGCTACGTTTCCCGACTTCCTTTCATAAGATCGTGCCCCCGCCGAATACGAGAGGTGTAACTGCTACAAGGCTTGCGAAAATACTCTGTAGGTGTTAGTACGGAGCTCCGGTTGAAGTGTCGGTTATCTTGGTCTCCAGCTGCCAACGGTTATCGAAATCTCTTGATCATCTCTTATCGTGTTCTGCCATCAGATCTTGCAAGGACTTAGAAGAAAATATCTACTAATATAGCCCAACAAGCAACCAAATGCTCATTTATCGTTGCCGGACGACCGTTTAGCTCCAATTTAAAAACCAGTAGGAACTGGTGGCTCTGATACGACGTAATCTCAGTCATATAATCACCTGTCAAGCTTATGGCGGGACAAATTCAAAGGCCATGTTGGAGCTCCTCAGCATACGTTGCATACTATAAGCTTGTAATACTAAGCTGCGAGTATAAAAGAGTAATATACCTCCACAAACTCCCAAACAATTCCATTTGTATTCTCGCTTTCTATCATTGCCAGCTTTTTCTCCCCGTTCTCTGTAATGCCTACCGGCTGAAGCTTCCCCCAATGCGTCATAAGCAAAACATACCCTTCCGACCGACTCCTCGTCTGGAACTTCTCCCATTCTTGATGCCGCTTGGAGGAGCAGCATAATTGCCATCTTTGGTCGCGACCTAGGAATCTGTATGAGGCGACATTGCGGAAGCCAAGCCAGCCATCCGTTTCCACGCACTCCCAGTGCGGGCAGCCAAAGCCACCAGGCGGGGCCAGTACCACCTGTCCCTTCAGCAACGTGATGATTTGTCTTGACCAGACCGAACGGATGATATAGGTCAAGCCAGGCTCCGGCACGAAGCAGCAGCTCGGATACGAAACACCGCCGGCTGGGCTGTCCTTTTGGTCGGTCAGGTCAGGAGAGATGCTTTCAGAAGGTGTCACAGCTGTGTCATCACTGGAGTCATCGGAGTCTTGGCTTGATTCGGGGGGCAATTGGTTGCGGGACATGGTCGCAGATTGTCAGAGAGTCATTCCAGGAACATGAAGTGGATTACCCCGCTGACATCGGCTATTCCTCCTTTTAAGCGTGAAGCGCAGTTGGCGATGACTTCCGGTAATTGGATAAGGATGGTTTATAGATATCGACAACTTCAGGAACTGGCGATGTTTACCGTTACTTGAAGTTGAAGTCTTCGCTATTTCTCTCACCATGAGGGCTTCTCATCATGCAGGGACGGACGTTTGGTTTCATTTGTTCTGTCATCGAATTGCTCTACGGAGTACCACCCGGTAGTTAAATCGGAGATCTGAAATCAATTTTACATCTATTACTATGGCTTTCCGAATTTAAATAGCAAGAAAATGGGCCGATTGGACTCTATCTCAACTTTACATTTACGACTATGGCTTTCCAAATTTGAACAACAAGAACATGGGCCGATTGAATTCTTTCTCATCGCACAACCCCGCCTCTAACCCCTCCTTCGTAGGCTTCCACTCCTCAATTCTCTCCAAGACAAACCCGGTGTCCAGAAACATGGTAATGTAAGTCTCGAGAGTCCGATGCTGCTTCACTACTCCATCGACAAACCAGCTTCTCGTCCGGGGTCCTTCTCTCGCATACCCATCGACTGGCCATACCATTTTGTCTTCAAAGGGTATAAAGACTCCACGGGAAGGAGCTGTGTAGATCGGATGCTCAACCTCGACCACAAACTTCCCACCGGATTTCAGCACCGCAAAGGCTTGCTTTACGAGTCGCTCCAACGACTCCAGATAATGCAACGCTAGCACGCTGACAATCAAGTCAAACTCGCCGCTCAGCTCCACGGTCTCGAGATCAGCTTGCTTGTACGTGATCCCCTCGGTAGGAAACGAAGCCGCCTTCGCCAGCATGTTCGAGGAGATCTCAATTCCGAGCACCGATGCTCCCTCTGACGCCGCAAACCGTGCAAACCAGCCAAACCCACACCCGAGATCCAAGACCCGGAGTTTGTCTAGCGGTGGAAGCATGGCTTTCAGTGCGGGCCACTCCGGCATTGCAGCCAGGCCATTGCGCGAGCGGGGGAGCGAGCTATAGCCCGTGAAAAACTCGGGCGTGTCGTAGATGTTTTGTGCCATCTTGAGTGGATTGCCTATCGCCGTGATGATCACTGAATATGCGAAAAGCCTGGCTTGGACTTGACGGCGAAGAGATGTTAAGAGGACTCAGAAATGTCCTCGCCAAGAAGCCTCCATGGCTGGATCTCGGCCTGAGTCATTCTTGCATCACTCCTGCATGAGGCATGACTAGCGACGACGATAGAAGAGTGGTTGTCTCAATCCCTGGGATTCTGGCTATTGACATGAAGCGCTCGGATGAATACACGTATCATCGACATGGCTTCCAACGTCGCCTGAAAATATCTGCGGCTTTTCATTTGAAGACTCGGGAATTCTTTGGATTCTTTAATGTTGAGAGAGTCCTCACGTGAGCTGACTACAACGAGGGGTGATCGACGGAATCTCCAATCACAATGACGAAGAAGAAGCCCCTGTCAAAGCGCCAATCCCATATTTATGTAAGATCGTAAGATCGTATAACCGTATAAGCGTATACCGGTGAATTTGATTGGCCTATATTATTTATGATTGAAGTCAAGATCATGGGGAAAGCAATTATCAGCTTGTATAGAGAGTTCGACTGAAGTAGTAGATTGTACTTGTAGAATACAGGATTTATAAATACCTACGAAGCGCTCCTCGTGTTTAGATCTCCAGCTTCCATTGAGAAACCAAGTCAACACAACTATATACAATCTCGCATTTCACCACCGCAGCTATGTCCGCCGCCCTCGCTCAAGCTATCCAAAAGACGACCGAGGCCTTTTTGAAGGGCTACGTCGATGCCTCCCACGCCAAAAACCCCAAGATCCTATCTGCGGAAGCCACCGACGACTGCGTGCGATATATTGGGCCACCATGCTTCCTCCGATCCGTCGGCGCACCGGCCGACCTATCCATGAACAATACCCAATACGAGGATGAGTTCAACACGATGGAATTCTACTCCTTGGACCAGCACGAGTTTTATGACATGACCATCGACGCCCCTAACCGGAAGGCGGCCGTGCGGTCCGAGTTGACGGGGAAATTCATTGACGGCAAGGAGCTGCTTCGAACCTTTGTCTGGTTTTTGGATTTTACCGAGGATGGGAGCAAGATTGTGAAGATCTACCAGCATAATGATTCCGAGGAGGGTCGGAACTTTCGGCTGGCCGTGGCTGAGTACCAGGCAGCAAAGGATCGGTCGGGGAATTAGGTGAACTGCACTGCAGAGTCCATAAACCTGCCTGGATTAAACACTGGCCTACAGGATGGAAGTTAGTAACTAGGGGATCGGGTTTGGAAGATGTAACACAACGTACTTCAGAAGTAGATGCTTTAAGAGGACCGTTGTTGTGTGCTTGTTCCCCCACCGTGGCCATACTTTGTGATATATGGATAATGTCCATCTATAGCTTCTTTGCCGACGTGATTCTCCATTTCTCTCTCTTGTGACCAATTTCTATCGCGCTAGTGACCATTGTTCGATGACTACAGAGAACTGTAGCCTGTCGTATACCCCGAATTATAGAGAATCCGTTTAATCGGATGAATGTATAACCAAGATCAACGACAACGTCAGCTTCACGTGATCATGATATCTGTCTGGTAAGGTTACAGTTGCTCCATTGTTGCCCGGTTAGGCCATTCGAGCCAGTCCTCCCAGGCAGGCCCCAGGTGGCTATTGATGAGTCGGATTAGGCGTATGCCGAGGTCTCCCACAAACCATTGTTCGGCAACACGATACAGTAGGACGGCAAAGTGCGACAGGACAACCAGTGCCTCCGGCCGTCTCTGGTTGAGAAGCTCGAGGTAGCCCGCAGGTATGGCAACTAGCCAGTCCTGCACTGCGGCCCACATAGCATGAGAACTATCTGTGCATATGGCGTCAAAACGGTCTTGGAGATTCTCGACCGCGCTGCGGAGCACCGCGATGGATTCGGGCTTCATGTCGGTTGCGTTGAGGCGGCTCAGGAGAACCTCACATTCGCCTCTAGAATCAGCACTACTCGGGATAGGCATGTAGTCGCGCTGACAGCTCCGGATGAGTTGCTGTTGGACCTGCTCGGAGAACATGGGCCACGATGCCTTGGCTATGGCAACCAGTCCACGGTGAATGATTGTAGAATTGGTCAGCCCGTCGAGGATGGGGCCAAGCCCATTATGTACATTGGAGCTCACGTTGTATATCACATGCTGGCTCAGCAGTGACGAGAAAAGGAACATGGGCAGGCAGGTGTCCTTGGAGATCTGCGGGCTTGCACTGTTATACAGTGTTAGCGCTCGAGTTTGTAACCTGGTAGCCTCGGAGAGGTAGAGTTGGCTCGTCTGCTGGCCAAGAATGCTTTTGTGCGCGGCCGAGTAGGCCAGTAGCTCGTCCATGAGGTACGGCGTAGCAAACCCCACGTTCATGAATAGGGCCAGCATATCTTTCAATCCTGGGTGTAGAGATTTGGTGTGGTGATAAAAGTCATGTTCGAAATGATATAGCAGACGGATGTGGAGCGAGCCGTAGCGCTCTTCAAGTGACGGGTCGGACGGGGGAGCAAGGCGGTTTACTGATGGCAGATAGGTAGATGGCAGCATGGGTGTATCAGCGATAAAGGAACATTGGCGCTCGTATTTGGAGCATCTGCCACACGATGGGCGTTGCTCGTCGCATTTGCTGCGGCGCAGCTTGCACTGTTTGCAACCCAGTCTAGACTTGGTATGAAATTTCCGCATATCTGAAGGCTATGCTCGTCGAAACGCCGCTGAGAGAGTGATATTCAGAGAAAGCTATGAACGAGGCGCATTTGGAAGTCTAACATTTGTGCTGTGCTGCTTTTCACTGGGTTGGTTTGAAAAACGTGACCATGACCACCCCCCCTGTTCTGTGATACTGACACCCAGGATGGCCTTTCCCCACAACGCCAAAAACACGACCCCGACAACGATCTGACTGCGACCAATGCTGTCTTCCTGACAGAAATACCTCCCTGGGCTTAGCCAACGACTATGCGCGTAATCAATACACGCACACAGCAATACAATGATCTGCCCAGGGGAGAAAAGTATGCCATTCTTTCGCACACATGGGAAACGGACGAAGTGACCTTCCAGGACTTGCACACTCCAGCCACGGCAAGACAGAAGACAGGCTTTCAGAAAATCGAAGGTTTCTGTAAGAAAGCATTGCAAGATGGATATAGTTACGGTTGGGCAGATACGTGCTGCATCAATAACGAATCGAGTGCAGAGCTTGGTGAAGCCATCAATTCAATGTATAAGTGGTACCAAGACGCGGATGTTTGTTACGCTCTGCTCACCGACGTTGATACGACGTCAACCTCGGTCTGCCCCCTTGAAGAGCAACTCGCGAAAAGCAGATGGTTCACACGCGGCTGGACGCTACAAGAGCTGCTAGCACCAAAAACAGTTATTTTCTTTGACAATAACTGGAATATATTAGGCACAAAAGCAACCATGACGGAAGTTTTGGCCCGGTTAACCAGGATCGATGGGGCTGTTCTAAGTGGAGATGCGCCGTTGTCACAGCGGTCCATCGCCCAGCGCATGTCTTGGGCAGCGAGAAGGACTACAACCAGAGTCGAAGATATAGCATACTGTTTGTTGGGCATCTTTGACGTGAACATGCCAATGATTTATGGTGAGGGCGAAAAGGCATTCATACGACTGCAGCTACAAATCCTTGAGCAGTCAGATGACCATAGTATCTTTGCCTGGCCAATTGATGGGACAGGCAAGCAAGGAATGCTCGCTGATAGCCCAGCTGCTTTCCGAGGCACGGCCGGCATCGGCTCATTATATTCACGCAGAGGCCGGCCATCCTATCGCATGACCAACCGCGGCCTCTCACTCGAGCTCCCGGCAGTTCCGTTCGCAGTTGACACCTACCTTGCCCAACTCGACTGCTGTAACGCCTTAAATGGGCCATCCAGCCGGGCAGGTCTTGCCCTCGGAATATTCTTACGGAGACTTGACGAAGACGACCAGTATGCACGAGTGGAATATAACGGCATGACCTTCCGCACCATATCCCAATATATCGATCGACCAAGAATCAAGTTCAACATTCGCCAACGAGAAGATAGAGCTATGTTGCGCAATCAGAAGGATTCATTCAACGGATTTTGCGTCGATGGGGACTTTCTACCTCCTAGCCCTCAAAAACTCGGGTACCCACCCAACATGTTCATCTGGGAGAAGCATACGCGAAGGATGATAGCAGAAGCCCGTGAAGGTTTCGGCGACGTGGGTTACCTTGCCGTAAATCTCGGCCAGATCCGAGTGATCAAACTCGGATTTGATGCTCAGTTCAACCCGGTTTGTTTCCTGGCTGCCAAAGCCGGATTGTCTAACCAAGTAGTTGGGTATTTGAATCCGAAGCAGAACCTATTCATGCTTACTGAGGGACTCCAGCCAACTGAAGAAGGAAACATCCAGAAGTATGGGATATTGGAGCGCCATGCTTCCGATATGGTGGGTTGGAGTAAAGTCTTAAATGATCGAGCGCATGCTTTGGAATACCACCAAGGACTCTGGGCTGTGAAAGGCGATCGCTTGCATGGTATCGATGTAGTTTTGGAGAATCCACGCTCTACGCTCTCTCAGAAATTGTTTCACCTCCAAATTACGAGAGAATACCTTGACAATGGAAAAGAATGGCGTGTCTCTCTTGAATTACTATAGTACTTCAATTCTGGGCTAAATTTTAGGGTTTACGTCTTAAAATAGATGTTGAGGATTTTAGAGCCCTTATAATCCGACGACATTCGCAAGTCTCGTATTACTACACTTATCCTTGCCAGTGCATCGTATTGAAGTGGTGCCCTTCTTATGTCTCCAAACCGGAACGCTGTTTTGCGCTTATATTGCAATACCATTTCCATTTCTACGTATATTCGTTCATGCCTTATTATATGAATTCCACAGATCAATCCATCTTTGTATTGTCAGCGCAAAACAAACTTCGTCTCACTTAACCCCCCGGCCTTCCACATCGCTACACCCTCCCCATCCATCAATCCATGGATATAAACCTGCCCTACCAACCTCCAGCTTGAACCATCCATCCTCTTCCCATCGTCAAGTTTCAGCTCCGCCACTCGCCGCAGCACAAACGGCACCCCGGCCCCAAAGAAAACCACCACGATATCGCCTGCCCGCATCGCCTGCGGTCCCAGTCCCATATAACCCCCGCCAGTGCGAAAGAATTTCCTGTTGACGCACGCGTTCACTGCGGCACGATTGTAGAGCGGGGGCCAGAGGTCAGTGCTCTGCATTCCGCGGAGGAGGAAGGGGGATTTGAAGGTGTCTCGACTGGTTCGGTTGGAGTTAATGTCGCGGTCGGCTGTGAGAGTTCGCAGGAGTGCAGAGCATAGCGGCTCGCCGGTTGGGCGGTATTGCTGCACGTCGAGATCCTGCTCGGGCGAATCCATGATTTTGTTCAGTGTCGCTGATGTGCCGCGCTGACTCGTGATGAAGTCGATGGGTGTGAGTAATTCAGAGATGGGTGAGGTAATGGTGTCGATCTGTAAGCCTTGAAGGGCCAGAAACTTTCCTACGTGCTCTATCGATTTGAGTGAGTGGGGAGCGTTGGCATTTGTTTTGTATGGTTGCCTAATAAAATTCCAAGAGGCGAAGTCATTATTCTTGTAGTGCCCTGATCCCACTGTGGAGTCCAGGATGTCCGCTCATCGCTATCTAACAAGTCAGGTCCGTGGACGACATAGGAGAGGGACTGAAGATCATGGTAGTGGGCCATGGCTGATTTATTGAGAGAGTCATAGAGCTCCTCAATGGATAGAGCGTAGTCTACTTGGATGCCCAGTAACTGGCCGACTGTCTCCCGGCGGAATGTGGAAATGGAAACCATGCTGGAGAAGACATGTTCCATGACCACTCCAAATACTGCAAGCAGAATGCACAGAATACCTGGCCAGAAGGCTATAGAGAAGACTGAGATCTTAAATGTCGAGTATACCAAACTAGTATTCGGGGGAATATCTGACGATATTGCTGTCAACACAATAATGGCAGAAACCCATCCAGTAAACGTGAGAGCCGCGGACTGAGCGTTCGGCCAGAAATATATAGATATCAGAAAGGCGGAAATGGTCGTGTATACCGTTTTCATGCCCGGATAACGGCCAGACACTGCCATCAACGGAACGATGACCGATACCCAAGCAAGAAATGCACAAACTGCCCATCTCGACTTTACCACATGAGCTATCGAAAGCACCCTCTCAACTGGATGGGTGAGCATCGCAAACACCTTGTCCCTCGGGTCCGTAGCCTGGAAATCGCGGACGCGGTGAAACAGTTCAAGGACATTGTCTCCAGGCATTAACTTGAACTCCTTCTCCCCCATAAAAATCGCGTTGGTGATGCCTCTAGTGGTGAACTTCCTCTGTAACTCGGGTACCTCACCGAGCAAGACCCACTGCGCTACGATTTCGACAATGAACCAGTCGATGGAAAGCCCACTATAGACTAGAATGGCCTCGGATGCTTCAGAGACTTCCTGAATCACCCAGACTCGGTTGAACCAGTTTTGAGAAAATAGCAGGGCAAGCTGGTCCCACGCTGGGGAGTGCAGAGATGGCAGTTCCGAGAGCAAGAGATTGGCTCGACGGACCTGTGTCCGCAAGCTGTACGGTCTCTTCTTTAACGCTAAGGTTGGGCTGCGGTCTATTAAGAATGCATGGATCTTACGAATAAGAGCATGGCCCTCCGAAACATTCAAACCAGCCTCAACCCCACTCAAAAAGATCACCACCCGCGCCGCATGGTGATAAATCGTCCTCATCATCTGTACCTGACTATTGCGCTCGGGAATCAAATCCTGGTTGATGCAAATAGCATCAACCCATAGAGTCCTTGCCTTCACGCTCGTGGTCTCAGCTGTTCTATTTGCTTTTGGGCGGAGGTTTCTCAAAGCGTGCCACAGATTGACCGTAACACTGAAACTGCAACCTTCGAGAACGATGAACTTCCGGGTACTCACTCTCGCATCTCCCCAAACGTACGAGAGCGCTTCGTAGGGGCCAGCGCTCGCAATCTCGACCTGCTTAAGTGAGCATCTAATCTCATCATCTTCGTGCAAGGCTGGCTCTAGAGTAAGCAGTCTGATACTACTTGATCTCTCGTCCAGCGTAGTATACTGGTACTTTGGAGCGGGCGGCATAATTGGGAAGATATGTAGGAAGACAACCAGAAGGGTCAAGCTTCCGAGAAAAAGTATAACGATTGCGGTCAGGAATTGCGGCTGAGGCGCTAGCTTGGGTAGAATCTCTTGGCTTGGGAAATGACATGTCGTCATTGTAGTTCTATACGAGAGGACAACGTTGAGGGTTTGAAAAGCTGTCTTTCAGTTAAGGAACCTGCTGGCCAATATATTCCTAATCTTCTTCATCTCGTTTTATTTTCGTACTGAAGCAGCGACTTTCGCGCACCGACTTGTATCTGTAGCGAATAACGACCTATTTTGCCAAGTCTTTTTGCTAATGTAGAATAGGTACTCTTCGTCACTCCTACAGGAACATAGAAGAACCAAAGTCTCAACCACAAAGAGCAAAATGTCATTATTCGTGAGTAGATGTAGTACGAGCTATCGGTATCTGTGTCTTATGGCTACTGTCAACTAGACTCCGGTTGTTTGTTAAAGTATTACCATTCATGTATAACGTTCTGCTTTCGGAGCGAAGATGTCGGAAAGATTAGGGGAAACTGACGCTTGTTTTGGGAAGAAGAACTAACTTTGCCAATATTAATTTGAATGAAGATTACTAGTCCTCTTGATTGTTTCCTGAGTGGCACTCAAAATTTCCAGAAAAGTTTTGTTGGTGGGATACCGAGTTAAAATTCTGTGCCATTCTACTCCTAAGCTCGACATCTGACATACGCTACACCATGGATAAGGTCATGTGGAAAGCAGTGTAGCTATCAATCATGCCAACAGAATATAATATTTTTAAAATGTGATATACGTAAGAGCCCGCTTGTACCATGGCTTCGCGTAATACGCATCCAAGAAAGCAATATCCTCAGCGCTCAAGGGCCTGCGGCCTCTCTGGATATCAACTGTTCTGAGATCAACAATCTTAGTCTTATAGATAATCTTATAGCCGATATATAAGACGACGAACAAGGGCACGCAAATGAACGTCTCGAAGAAGTTCGCAGCTGTTGTAGGTTTGCCGATAGGGAAGAGCGAGACGTAGAAGGTTGAGCAGAGGATAAAGATGCTGGTGACGAAGAGAAAAACGCTCGACATAGGGTAGAACTTGTTCTTATAAGCATACTGGAGTGCCAGCGGGTTATCGTTCTGCAGCTTGAATGCCTTGCGCATGCGCCAGTTCGTGATGCAGATAACGATATAAGTAATGAAGCTCATGGTAGATGAGATAGCACTAAACCAAGTGAAAATGACAGCCCCCGTATTGGCGATGTTGATGTATGTGAAGGTAATTGCCAGGACTGCTGAGGCACAGATGGAAACGTACGGCCGACCTTGCTTATCGACTCGGCCTAAGATCTGGGGGAAAAGACCCATTCGTGCCATTGCAGTGGACATACGCGATGCAAGGTAGACACCTTCTGATCCGATAGCACAAAGACCAAGCATGGTGATGGCATTTATCATGGAAGGAAGACCTTTGATGCCAGCATCCTGCATGGCAATGACAAATGGTGATGCAGAGATCTCCCCAGAGAAAGCACCGAATAACCGAGGATCGTTGTATGGGACCAGAAGGGTAATGAAGGTGATAGATGACATATAGAATATGAAGATACGGATGACCAGATTTGTTACCGCTCGGGGAAGATTCCAGCGGGGCATTTTCGCCTCGCCGTTGGAAATGCCGATGAATTCTAGACCACCAGCGGACCAGGATGCCAGCAAAAATGCCTGTGCAACTCCCTACACATTTGTTATTATGAGTTGAGTGAAACCCCACATGAACCACGGAAGAGGAAACGAATTTACCTTAAAGCCATTAGGAAAAGCTGGAAGCTCTGTGAAGTTTACTCCCCAGTTTGTGGATCCTGTTGGACCAGCTCCGCATAATATGGCGATACAGACGATGATAATAATAACCATCATGACCACTTTGATAGCCGCAGTTACAAACTCAAACTCTGCAAACACTCTGTTCGGCAGTAAGTGGATGGAAAAAATGACCACGAGATAGATGGTCATGCAAGCAGCCGTTGGGACTTCCTCAGTCCAAAAGGAGAGAATTGTTCTGAATACTGCTCCTTCAGCAGCCATAGTAGTAGTCCAGCCCAACCATTCGCAAAAGCCTACAATATGAGATTAGTCGGACTAAAGACAGATAATAAATAGTCCTAAACGTACCAACAGCAAATCCCAGTGCAGGGTCAACAAACCGAGCAGCGTGATCTATGAAGGCTCCGGAAGTAGGAAAGATTACGCAAGCCTCGGACATAACCTGCATCGTTGCAGTGCTCATTGTACAAACAACTATCCATGCAATGAACATGGCAGTCCAGTTTCCATAGTAGAGTGCCTAGTAATAGATTGTCAGCTTGTCTCCATAACAATAAATTTTATAGCTTATAGCGACGAGTGACAAGAAGTATGGAGAAAGCCTCACTTTTCCAGTGCTCAGAAATATACCGGATCCAATACATCCACCAAGACCAATCATCTGAATATGTCTTGCTTTGAAAGTACGATGTAGTTTGGTGCTGTTGTTGTTATGAGCCAATTTTTCCGTGGGGTATTCCAAGACCTGGTCGCATTCTACCGCAGGCATCTCTTCTGAATTTCCCTCGCTGACAGAGAGTTTCTCATTGGATTTCGCATCAACCATGATGGGCTCCATATTGTCTTTCATCTTATTGTCGGACCAATTATATCTCTAAGTGTGTCGAGATTCAAAAATGTAACTTCGCGTTTCCTTTATGCTACTTCTCTATTTCGTGTTTTGTGGGTCTTTGGGACGCGATCCGTGATCATGTCATATTTTCGAAAACTCTTTATGTTGTGAAGGAAGTATATATAAAGTATCTCTCTTGTCGCAGGCATTGGTGCTTGGCCGTTGATATGGGATTTCAAGATGTCTATTCAGGCTATTTCGCTATCTATGGATCGGCAGTCTGTCCCATGGCTTTCTTCTTTATCTGTGCCCTTTCGTCACTTAGTCTACTAAAATCTAGTTTTTCTAGAAAGATAAGCTCACAGTATGCAGTGTATGTACCCCCAGAATGGCTGTTATCCGTGGATCCTATAGGTCATCGGGGATTCAACGCAAAAGCGGCGATATTATATAGCTGCTTTAACATTCCTGTTACTAATTAGTAATTTTAGTAGAAGAGAGGTCTAAGCTAGCTCATAGAATGTAGAGCAGCACTGTGATATGAAATCCCACTTTTTGCAACTGTTAATGGGGGTAGAAAGCGAGTACTTCGCTTTGTCAGCTCCCTTGGCTAGCTAATGGTCTTTATCAGTCGTCAACTATCATTAAAGCCTGGATGGGGTCCCATCCTTTCGGATTCTGAGCCCTGACCAATAATGGAACTAGATAGAGTGATGAATCGAGTCGGGAAATGTGGATGTGGGTGATGCATGGCCCATTGTGCAATGACAGTAGTCGCGCGTTCCTGGACATGGGCCATGCTTCCGCCATAAAACCCGAAGGTGGATACCTGGGCAGGTACCAGCGAGTTAAAGTGCAGAACTCCAGCACAATCACAAGAACCAATTGATAGGTATAGAAGTGGGATAGTCCGGTAGGTGAACGGAAAGATGTCTATCATGTTTATTTGTAAAGAGCGAGAGTGGGATTTCTTAGTCACCAATCATGGCTGGTGCTGGATGTTGCCAGAGTGGACGGCGAAGTCTTTAGCTATCTATCGCAGGTGTTTTCAGCCTTATAAACCAGAAACAGAGTTAATTGTAGTTTGGCGTAAGCCCGCACAATTACCTGATTATCCTGGTGCACAGAAACGTCAGATCTGTGACCAAAGTAACTCAGGACTTCCGCGTACTGTGGTCGACGTGCTTATAAAATTATCGGTGGATTGGAGACAACTTTCGTTAGGTACTTGAATACATATCTATCTCCATAAGAAATAACATCTAATATATAATACCATCATCTGTCGGAAACTAGAGCTTGCTTAATATCCCATTGGGCTGTAACAGTGAGAGATGCGATCTTGAAATCTCCTTAATCGTTCGACACCTACAAGAATGTTTACCAATAATGATCGCAGTGCTTTGAAAATGGAAACTACTTACCCAGAAAGCGCCATAACTATCTTAAACTCATCTATAAGCAATTTAATTGCCAGCTCAACACCTCGCTGTCCGTCATACTGGAGATTGTACGTTAAATTAGCCGCCACAATCGATTAAAAGTATGAATTGGCCTGGACCAGTGTTGATGTCAATGGAAATGTACTTACAGCCAATCCCCATATGGGAACACGACCAGCAAAGCAAAAGTCAGCCCCAAGAGCAAGGGCCTTGAAAATGTCCGATCCCCGCCTGATGCCACCGTCAATAGCAATGGGGATCTTTCCTTTGGCAATCGGTGCGCACTCTCGTAATATATCCAGAGTTGCTGGTACAGTGTCGATCTGTCGCCCTCCATGATTGGAAATGATCACTCCGTCAAGGTTATACCGAATGGCCAGAAGAACATCCTCACTCGTATAAACTATTTCGTGAGAAAAGATAACTGTAAGAATCACCCCAGGAGTATTGTTGAAAAAGAAAAAAGAGTAAAACAAAAATTGACTTACTGCCTTTGACCCAAATAGGAAGCCTTGTATGAGCCCTCAATAGAGGTATCACTGTTGACCATTCACCCGTTTCGTCTTCATAAGCCATCAGCTTTCGCAAAGGTATTAGGATATTGTAGATTCTTAATACCGAACTTAGTCGCCTCGCCAACCATCTCAATATCAAAATTAGGATATGACATTCCTTCCGGCAAGCTGAATCTGTTTCGAGCTTCACTGAGTCGGCGTGCGAGCACGCTCCCATCGACCGTCAGGAGAATAGCCTTATAACCCGCCCCTGAAAGGAAAACTGTTAATGCTAGAACAATAAGTTTATTACGTTGAGGCTAAAAAAATTCATTTTACTTTCAGCACGTTGGATCATCCTTAGAGTTGTAGCTCGATCCTTCAGCAGGGTTACTTGCATGGCATACGGATTGCCCCGTCCTTCAGCTATTACATCTTCCATAGAGCACGTAGAATATGCAGATAACCCCATTGGGATATTATTGTTGGATGCTGCGCGGGAAGTTGCTATTTCTCCATCTGGATGAGCGAGCCTATGAAGTGCCGCAGGAGAGAAACCGAAGGGGAACGCCACCTATGATTAAAGCTCAGCTATAATCCTCTTCTATTTTGCACATTTCTTCTATTTCCTTCCCACAGGCACAAAATGAATGAATAAAGACCTTAGCTCCGAATATACTGGTTGTCATATCCAAATTCGAGATATCTATAAGAGCGCGTGGTCGGATCTTGTAACGGTCGTATGCTGCTTCATTGTCTCGTAATCTTGTTTATTATATATTAGCTTTTAGGTGCGAGCAGAATTTCTACAGATCTTGGGCAATCCACTTACGTTAGAAGGTCCATTGCACCTTCATTGAAATACTCTATCAACAACGTATCAATAACCTGAATGACGAGGAACAAGCCAATTATCTCTATACCGGAATATGCTTTTGGGAGTCTTTTCGAGGCTTCATTCTTCAGCTCATTGATGGTCAAAGGAGCACTATTCGCCATTGTATAGAACCTCGCTGCGAGTAAAGTGGCGGGTAGCAAATGGGGAAGAAGCGATCATACAGAGAACATAGACAAATATCTCACTAGAATGGACTGTTTCCAAGAATCTAGAATTAATTATGTGGACCAAGAAAATAAGAAAGAAAGTTTACGTGGAAGACGAAGCAAGTAAGTTGTATGCATTGAGTGCGAATCAATCATGTATCTTCCTATCTCTACAGATAACAGATAGTCGGATACAGTAGTGGGGTGCAATGAGTATGCATTCATTCTTGGTACATGCCATTACTTCACCCCACTGTGGTCAGGAAATCAGGATTCCCTGTAGAGATCGGAGACAGTTTCTATTGATGGATAAGAATGGCCATTTGCAACGGAGCGTGTGGGCCCACTTTACTCCTCACAACCACACTAAAAACAGTTATCCATCCCAGGATTTATCATCTGATAGGCACATATCCTGATGCAGGAAATTTCTCGCTGTTCCACTTTACCTACTTCCGGATCTCTCTCATACTCTAGGCATCGATGAAGAAAGTGGACATTGTGGAATGTCTTTTTGTCACTTTGTCTAGTGTTTTAGATATACTTACCAAGGATAAATTCTCATAAACATAGCGCTGAGAAGAGAAAGAATTACTATTGATACTACGCACTCTATGTTTGCTCTCCTAGCTCTGAATCTTTTCCGTCTTTGCTTTTCCTCTCCATCTTAACACGATAATCAAACATGAAGCTCAATGGAACCGCCACCCACCGCCGTCAACTTAGAATTGCGTAAGCTCTCCTGCCACATCTTGTAGTTGCATTATTCAGACCATGATTCGTATGAATAGAGCAATATTATTTCGAGATGATTTCTAATTGCATCTCAGGATTATTGGCGGGGGTCTCGCGGGTGCTGCTGCCGCAGGAGTATTCTCACGGCTGCCTAATGTGCAAGTTACGCTGTATGAGCAATCAAAATGCGACAGAGAGATTGGTGCTATGATAGGTGTCATGGTGGGTGGTAAGTTGAGCTTATAAGTTTCTTATAGTTGAAATTATGTCTCGAGCCCTGTACTCGCGCACCAAGTCCCTAGTTATACCTAAACTTCTGGAGACAAAAGCTCGAACTAACCTTTATAATTTAGGCGTGAAATGCCTTTCTCGCATGCTGTCTCCTGCAGGATTTGAAGAATTACAAAGGATTCTATATCGTGGCGAGAATGTCGACGGTATTCGCCACAGGCACTGGAGAACAGGAGAAATTATGGCGGGAGCAAACTCACCACACACTCCGCGACATATGCAGGAAGGGCGTACGGGCCGTATTGCCTTGCATAGTCTGCTGATGAGTGAGATTCCTGAAGGAACAGTCAAGTATGGAAAACAGGGTGTTTGCAGTGAGGCTGTAGGTGATGGGACCATGAGAGTTCATTTCGCAGACGGTAGCTCAGAAGATGCGGATCTTGTTGTGGCTGCAGATGGACTGTATTCGGTAACCCATCCTACCCTACCTTATTTGAAAATGAGGGCGTATTTATCCGCTAAATCCATATGCTTGTGACAGAAAATTCGAAAGCAGTATATCCCTGATGATAAATATGTTTATAAGGGCCGTGTCTCTTATTCATATAATATACCCATTGAAATGGTCCGACACATCAAAGGGCTACCAACACATTCGTCAGCGTGGCATGGGAACAATGACGTGGTGTTTTTATCCCGACTTCGTAAGTTTACCTTGTGTTGCAGTATATATAATATTGTACTGACGTGGAGGCATTCCAGAGCCAGGAGTATATACTTTTGTAACAAATACGACAGAGACGGAAGAATATGCCAATTCGTTACGTTGGGCGCACGATCTAGGAAGACCAGGAGTAGAAAGGTTAAGGAAACGATTCGCGGTAACTATCATTCTTTTTTACACAATATCATAGGCCACAAGCTTACGAGTTTTGCTCCTTTGAAGGACTGGGATCCTATTTTGGACCAGGTCTTGCAACTGCTTCCTGGAATCTCAGCATATCCGCTTCAAGTAACGGCTTGGATGGAAAATCCCACTCGAGACAATGCTCTTGCATTTGTAGGAGATGCTGCACATCGTAGGTGGCCCAAAGCATATCAAAAATACCTAATTGCAACAATAACATGTGATAATAGCCACCGGAGGAGCCTACGGGTCGGGTTGCTCGTTCGCATTCGCTGATGTTCAAGCATTATTTCTGTCTCTACATCGCACCTATGGTTATAACGCGGATGAGGACTGTTCCAAACCACTCTATAACGTATCATACGCTCTTCATCTATACAGAGAAACTCGTATGCCCTTCATAAAACGGGTTGAAAGCCAACTTGGCAACGATAAGCTTGACGCGACTTATGTTGCAACGGCCTGTGATGAGAAAGAATGGATACGAAGATGGAAGAAGAAATTCACAATCAACTGGTGGATTTTGGAACATGATGTGGACGCTAAGTGGCAAGAAGTAGAAGCTGAAGAGAGACACACATGGCATAGAAAGAATAAAGAAGATGGGAATATGACAGATGTTTTTGGTTACTAAAAGGTACTCTTCGGCTACATAGACGCATCGTATTTTGATGATGCTTTACTGTAAATCACTTCTATGGTAGTTTTTCATTTCCTGCTGCATTGAACAATGTGAATAACCTCTGTTGGAGAGAAGGAGAGAAAAAAACAAATAACCTCTAACTGTGCTTCGTTTATTTGGAACTCCCGCACTTTGTATACATTAGCACTTCAGAAAACAGTATTCTTGAATGAAGGAATAAACTGAGCTACTTGAACTACCTATAAATCTAAGTGGTGGTTCAAAAATACAGCCTGCTAAGATTATCAATGGAAGATCGAATATCAAATTGTATTTAGTAAATGAGCATCTCTAAAACTGTACTGAATACCTTAGCATAAACAGTTTAGTTATCCATTCTCAGAAGCTATGGCCAAAATCTAATTGGCGTTTCCATTTGCAAAAACAATAGATTTTCCAGCAACTTTATGAGCTTCCTCGTATGCATCATATCCATAAAGCCAAGGCGCAAACACGGGCTCCCTCCACAAAAATGGATCGCCAATACAAGAAACCTCGGCACCCATTATGGCATCTCTTTCTTTCTGGGCTTCTCCATCCGCCAAATGATACCAGTATTGCTGTTGTGTAGCGGCTTTAACGATTTTCGTTGTTCGAGGACGTCGAAGGTCTTCATATTTCGCCAAGGCCTGTGAAAGCGAGATGGGCTCTGTCAAGACTTGACCGAGTACTGCAGCATCTTCCAGTGAGATACCAGCACCTTGAGAGAGGTATGGCAAAGTCGGATGCACCGCATCACTAAGACTCAGTTAGTCACAGCAAATCAAGCATGTCCTTGGGTGTCTTTTACCCAAGCAACGTAAATCTGCCGCATGGATGATTCCATTTGTCAAGCTCCGGGCGCTTATGTAGTTTCCATTTGTAGATCACTGGTACTTGTGAGATAATTTTTTGCAGTCTAGTGCATGTTAGTTATCACCCGTCCTACAAGATCCAAGTTAGGTTCGTGACTCACAAAGGATCCCAATTCTTAAAATGCTTAAATACATCAGCTACACTGCAAGGAGCTCTGATAACCCCAGCAGGGAGATCATCAGGCGCGACGGCGACAAGATTGATCTGCTTTCCACCCTTCAGGATATAGACAATTGCATGGCCGTTGGGGCCCAACCAGTAAGTGCACTGTGGGTTTGTGGCCATTTCTATGAAATCAGGATCATTCGGTGCAAGATCGGCCAAGTTGAGCAGTACTCTGAAGGCCATGTCACCGGTATATTCAGGAGTTTCGGTCGGTACCAGCTTCTTTCGACAGGTTGAATTGAGACCATCTGCACCCACAACGAGATCGCCCTGGAAAACCTGACCATTGTGCAGCGTGACAGTTCCGGACTCAAATTCAATGTCAACCACTTTTGAGTTGACTCGTATGTCAGCACCGAGTTCCAAGGCCCGTTGGTACAGCGTTTTTATTAGATCGTGTCGATGAATATCCCAAAATGGTGCGCCGTATGTCTCTCGGTGATAATCATGGAGTGGGAGCTTGGAAATGATCTTCCCATCCTCCCACCGCTTCATGATGCAATTATAAGGCTCGACTACATCTTTCATGATAGATTGGTCGATGCCCCATTTCATGAGAATTCTTGTGGCATTTGCTGAGAATTGTAGTCCTGCCCCAACCTATCGTTTATTAGTGAGCAATTAAGAATTGGATGAGTATGCGAACCTCATTGATTTCTTCTTCGGCTTCAAGCACAGTTACGTTGTGGCCGGCGATTTGTATTGCAATGGCTGCAGAGAGTCCTCCAATACCACCACCAACAATCACGACCTTCAATTTTTGGGACATTGTTACTAGCTTGAATTAAAATGCTTCCAATGCAATGAAAGATCTAAATTAATTTGAGACGACATTTTGGATCGCGTCGTCGCGTCGTTCATTACACTCCCTCACCAAAGAAAAATGGAGACTCCAACTACCGACACATCCTTTCTCATGGTGGAGAACATGTGCGGTAAAGGTATTTTCATGCAAGTATTGTGCATATACCAATATAACAGCTCCGTCAACCTGTATTCAGGATGTACTAGGATATAGAATTCCCCGTCCAGCCTTGAGCCAGGGATCTGTAGAGCGGTCAAATACCGTGGTACTTCTGCTTTGTGTCAATGAGATAACGGATAAGAAGAACTTTCCGAGAAGTGCAGATCCACGGGTAACGTAAGATAGACATGCTTCCGATAATTCCTTGACATACTTCCGAAAGTCCCCCAACCTTAAGATCCATGCATCCGAGAACCCTGCAAATATGACTAACTTATTTGGCATGCACAGTTACACGAATGTGGAAGGCCGCATACGTCAAGCGGGGTCGAAATAGAAAGGCAGCAGGCGTCGTGGTCCTACTGAGGTGTATTATCAACAATGGGGGATGGCAAAGTACTCCCTGCCATGCATGAAGAAATCCAGTCCCATCGGAATTGTTCCCATTGTGCCGGCCGAAGACTGAGCTGATGCTCAGATCAATTCACATCCAGGACAGCACTGGTTGCCTTCAACATCAAGATATTCTATAAACAACATGCAAATTACTCTTCCGTGATTGGGTTAAGTAAGTCATCAACTGTATACTTTCTCACTCTTTTTATCGCATAGCTGCTTGTCATTGAGCTTATGATCTATGGGATATATACGGGACACAAAGCGCGGCAATAGCCGTAAAACCATCAACATTTACCATATTGCAGGTAATATATTTTTCAAATAAGGAAAGAATTCGAGTGCTCCTCATATTTGAGAGAAGGCGTTTACATCTGACTTTTTTTTGTGCTTTTATAGCTATGGAAGCATAGAAACTTAAAAGAAAACAACGACCTCTTCAAACTAGAAAAATAGTACTCTGAGGTCGGCAGCATATGTATCGAACAGCAAGTGACGATAGTCCAACATGTCGTCCTATGCTGTCGGGGTAAACTTTAATTGGATGACATGCATGTACACTTTAACCAATTCACAAGATTTCTCGGAAGAAAAGAAAACCTAAACAGTTGTATCAAATGCCGAAAACGAAGAACTATGTATTTGATTTTTATTAGACTAAGTATTGCCAGTACCGTCCCATACATGGGATTGAGACATATCTAGATATCCACAATACTCGGAGAACGGATCTAAAAAGGATCCACCAGGGTTCAAGAGCTCCTGATCGACGACTTCTGAGAAGTCAGAGCTGCAGCTTTCTTCTGACGCAGTATATGTGGGGGCACTCTGCATTGATCGAAATATGTCCTCATAAAACTCATTCGACTGCGCTTCGTCACCTGCGCGGGACGGTTCAGTTGAGAGAAGCGCCTGCGCAAAATCCATAGTCGTGGTAGCGAATTTTTGCATCGTAGGTGAGAATTCAGCACAGTCCTGAAGAATATTGATACATGATTTGAGCGAAATCAGAATGTTGCTCTTATCCGCTATAGCTATCTGATCTTGGGCAAATCCCCACAACGCCAGTATCATGGCGGTCGACTCGACGAAAAAAACGTCCCATGATGTCTTGGAATTAAAGAGGCCCGAATCAAAGAGTTTCTGCAGTAACATTACAGAAGAGTTCGCTGAGTCGATACAGCTTTTGGTGCAGTCGGCTATACTGGTATAAATTGAAGTATCTCCATGTCTTTTCATAGCCTTGGTAACAAGGATTGGGCGGTTGACTAATGTAACTGTGTAATGGTACTGGATATGAAGGAGTATGATGGCCCGACAGTGCGACTTGGGAGAATTGGAGTCCGGCATTAAATGAGATGGAAGATTACAGTACCATCTATTAAGTTCTTGGGATATACTCATAGCGAAGTCGCCTTGTTCGGAGGACATGTTATATTGGTGCTTGCATATGGTCCCAAGAACCATGAGCAATCCAGACTGTGCTTCCACATACCCTAATGGTATAACATCACCCATATCCAGTAGTCCTTCAGTTGGGAAGCCGACATTACATTCGTCGTCATTAATCGCAGATGTTCGACCGAGCGATGAGCATTCAATCCGTTCAAAGGCATACAAGGTCCACCAAACGCGTTTTCGAAGCTCTCTCTCTAGTGGGCCGCATTTTAAGTTGGTCCCATTCCTGTGCATGCCAATGGCAATGGCAATACGAATAGCTGAGCCCGCAATATTCCAGCACGTATTCCTTTGTCTCGAGATGTGTAGATGGCGACAGTAAAGCATCAGCGCCTGTACGTGGCCGAGGGTACAACCTGAAATCACTTCAGGTAACAGTGCTCTGGCCTTGGAAAGATAATTTGCTTTCATCGCCTCCCTTTGTGCCGTAGAAATACCGTAGAATGTGGCATCAGAGCAGAGCTCGAGACCTAAGATGAATACCATGTACAGCGTCATTAACCAGGCAGGCTCCGTGTTAGGTAGAGATTCCCACATGCCTTCATAAGTTGCTTGAAAAAGAGCACGATGGAATACTGGAAAGTCGCAGTGAACTTTAGAGAAGAACAATTCTACTAGATTATCTGCAACTGGGCGAGGAAGCAGGTCCAGAGATATGTTGCTGGACTCGCAAAGTCTCATTGATGGTCCCATAGTCTGCGCTACTGAAAATCGGAAGTCCGCGCTTTTGGAAGCACATCCCACAGCCATTATCTCTCGTATCTTGATTGAACACGTATATGATCCTGTTGGACCAATATACTGTGGTAAACCCATCTGGTCTTCAAAGAGATACTCTGCCAGTGTAAATCTTGGTCGTTTCCCGACTGCTGTCCACTCATATTCTTGAGGTATTGTATCTGTATCCGATGGTATGATACGACGTCCCGTGTCCTTTTCCCCTGAAGTAGCTGATCCGACATGTTGCATTGGTGGAAAGGCCAAGGGTGACTGAATATATACAATGGGGTGTCTTGTTGGCAGTTCAACTTGAGCGCCTCCTTGTCCTGAGCTAAGATTCTTCGTGTTGCTGTTGTTGTTATGAATTCCCTTGTAGACTCGCTGTTTTCTTGCTACTGATGTTCTACAGGGCTTTCCATGCTCGAGACATGTTCGGCATGGATCTGTGCTGTTTACTCTAGAGCACTTGCAGCGCCTTGTTTTGCAGAAGTCGCAACTCATCTCCGTGCGCTGTCGCTTTTCGGGCGGTACTCGACGTCGCAGCATGCGCGCACTTCTGGGAGCCTGCATAATTGAAGTGTTGTTGTTTCTCTATGCGCGAGGGCTGCATAAATTCTGTGGTACTGGAAATAAATTCGAAGAAGAAGCGGACGTTTAGAATGAAATGGGTAACTTTTCGTTGCCCTACTATCTGTATGTCTCTAGCTATCTTCCTTCCATTATCTCTTATCTCTCTCCTCCATGGTGCCTGAATATTTTGTGGATCTCTGACTGCATCTGTCTTGGTTCACATTTATTCAAGTACCAAAGATGCTAGCGACCCACTTTTGGTCTTAATCTTGATATGCATCTACTTCGGACTTATCTCTGCTTACCTGTTATCTTTTTTCCCCATAAGTGGAGTGGGGTAGAAGCGGGCCTGTGTATTTCCTTGAAGCACATTGAAAAACCCTTTAACATTCAAGGGCACCTATAGTAACCGAAAAGTTGAAATGATTATATAGAGTATGATTGCAGCTGCGAAGAAAAGTTTCGTCATTCAAATTACGATTCAGGCAGAAATTCTTGTTACTTACTAAACATTCCGTTATCTGAGTTGAAGCCAATTATATCCGCTACTAGGAAGTTATATTTCGATTTTTTCGTCCACAATGAATGCCGACCTTGTCATTCGCAATGGGTCAATTGTGACCACATCTGATATATGGCCATGTTGCGACATAGCGATCTTGGTATGTTAATCAATGTTATCGGCATTGCCTGCGCCATAAGAGCTTATATTCTGTTCAATAGAATGGTACAATCGTGGCCGTAGGTATAAACATCCCTGTCAGTGAAGGAGTACGGGAAATCCAGGCCGACGGCGCCTATGTAACCCCTGGAGGAGTTGATTCGCATGTCCATTTATCACTTTACGAAGCGTCAGCAGATGCTCTAAAGACGGTCCCTACAGATGGCAGTATTCCTAATATGGATGACTATACTGGTGATACATACGAAACTGGTACAAGAAGTGCCGTGGCGGGAGGCACGACAACGGTCATCACATTTGCGAGTCAATACCGTGGTGACGACAGCTTAATTCCAGTAATAGAAGAGTATCACAAATTAGCCACTGGCTCCTCATATTGTGACTACGCCTTTCACGTCATCATCTCAAATCCATCGCAATTGGTCTTACAACAGGATCTAAAGACGATGGTGGAAAATTATGGCATTACAAGCATCAAGGTCTACATGACATATAACGCCATGGCATTGAAAGATTACCACATTCTCAATTTAATGAGTGCCGCAAGGGAGCTTGGAATATTAACAATGGTACACGCAGAGAATGCAGATGCCGTGCACTGGATGATTGAGCGCCTGGAAGCCAAAGGACTAACCACCCCTTATTACCATGGAGCCTCTAGGCCGCCAATCGTTGAAGCGGAAGCGACAGTAGGTCCTATATATTCCATTATGCATAAGAACCATCGCGCAAGGCACAAGACAGACATACCGTTGCTAATGCACAGTGCAGTACCGTGCTATTACTCTTGGACAGCTGACAGATGCTCCAATACTTCTTGTTCATGTGTCTACGAAATCATCTGCCGAACTTATCAAAAATGCCCAAACGAATATCCTACCCGTCTATGCGGAAACTTGTCCGCAATTTCTTCTTCTTCTAGATAGTATGAATAAGGAAGGCTTCGAAGGTCAGCAGCCTCTCATAATAACATTACCTGGTGCATGGAGTTCAATACCCTGACTCTCAATATTCTACAGGAGCCAAATATGTATGCAGTCCTCCAATTCGGGAAAGTGTTACGGATCAAAACTCTTTATGGCAGGGTATCAATAACGGAACATTTTCAACAATCGCGTCAGATCACGCCCCGGTCAAATTGTATCACCCCAATGGAAAGCTAAGGGGACTTGCACACAAAAACCCAGCACAAAAGAACTTTCAGTATATTCCAAAAGGCTTGCCGGGCGTTGAAACGAGGCTTCCCTTGCTCTTCAGTGAAGGTGTTTTAGCTGGCCGGATCACCCCACAAAGATTTGTCGAGGTCACATCTACGGGGCCTGCCCGCCTATTTGGCCTTGAGCGGAAAGGGACTATTGCCCCGGGCTTTGATGCGGACATTACGATCTGGTATCCACAAGAAACATTTCAGCCATTTAAACTCACGAATGAGATGTTGCATCATGCTATTGATTATACGCCCTTTGAAGGATTTGAATTTAAGAATTGGCCGAGGTATACTATAGTTCGGGGAAAGGTTGTTTTCCAAGAAGGTAAAGTGGTTGGGGAGATAGGGCATGGTCGATTTATCAAAAGAGGGAAATATTTGCGTACAAGTAGGCTGTGATGTAGAGGAAGCCAAAAGGGCCGGCTTTTGACGGCCGACAATGCTAAAACTTGTATTATCGGTCGTCTAAAAGGTCACGAGTGCGTGTGAATGTATACACATTTAGATCAATGGATCCCATTATATAGTAGTTTGAAAGCACAGATAACTCTTCTGTTCATAATCTCAACATAGATGACTAAAGTTGCTAGTTTAAATTTTGACAGCATTATGATGCCATGGTTCTTCAGATCGATGCTTATTTGGCAGCATAGAGCCAACGAGAATCGTATCTCAACTACTCTTCCCGAATTTTCATATGTTGCAAGCATGAGGATACCACTAAGCAAAACGGACTGCCCGTTCTAGGGTATTGCTTAAGGATTACCCAACCTTGACAGCTTGACGAGTTCCAAATCATCCGATGAGGTTGGTCTTCCTCATTACGTTTTCCTAAGCCTGCAAATCATAGATCCATTAGTCTTCTGGTTTAAGTACATATAAATACCGGCACCAGCTTTAATTCATTCATCATGTCCAGCCACATGCCTCCCTCCGACCCAGGCCGTTCAGGGAGACAGTGTTGATCCAGAAATGTGGAAATGGCTAGATATTCTGTCCGAACACGCTTATCACACCACCAAGCTCCCTCGTAGCGGCACAAAAGACCGAGCCAATATCCGAAGAGCCATACTGCCCTCTCGTCTTTTTCGTGCAATAAAGTGCGAAAACGCGTTGGCATCTTCCAAATAAAGAGGAGATTCCGGAACACATTCAAACGGAGAGGCTTGATATATTGCAACTCCTGGAGGATGGCGACAGGCAGGCCGAAAGTCTCCACAGAGCATGGATCGTCCAGATTGAAAGCTTGGATCCATCGGTCGGGCAGCACCGCTAGATTGAGATCGAGATTTGGCATAGGCCAGTTTCTCTCATCGCATCCGAACATGGTTTGGCGAAGGGTGCTTCGGGTCTTCAATGCTTGTGCCGATGCCGATATCAGCAGAGGTTTCATACCTGCCTGCAGCGCGAGCCACCCTCTTAGATCCTCAGCAGGGCCAAACACCCACGAGGTGCTCTGGTCATACCCAACCCTCGAATCTAGAAGTGGGAATGTGAGAATATTCAGTAGCATGGCACTAATGAGCAGAGATTCTACGCCGGATTCGTCCAGGGTCGCTCGGGGTACATCAAGGATCTGCTGGTACTGCTGGAGGGTGACGGACAAATATGAATGCTCGGCGATGCGATGCTGCGTATTCCCGAGTGAGATGTGCCGGAGGTGGCATGCCGAGATGGCGAGAATGACATTCACGACGAGTGAACTGGTTTGAGAAAGTGAAATAATTCTATAGATACCCGGAATATGCAATATCTGGTCCCAATTTCTCTGGAAGTGCTGTATGATATGGCCACTGAACGTCGTAGCCAAGGAAGTCAAAGGGTCAACGGTAAAGGCACTTAACACCGAGAGGCTGGCCGAGCCATCAAGATCAGCTCCCGGGTCGTTGTACGCGCAAGGCCGACTATTTCTCAAACATCGCGTGCAAACCGGCTTTAATTCATCGCACTGCGCAGGGTCAGAGTCCCTAGCTGTATAGTTAGGACCGGACAATCATACCTTGACTCTTTTCACCTTGCAAGTCAGGCAGCCAGACTTCGTCCGTTGCTGCACTTTTCGGCGGCGGCCTGGATTATTGGGCGAGAGAAATCGAAATGCAGTATTACCATCCATTGGGATATGCTCAACTGCCCTCGTCCATCATCGATCCGGGAAATGGACGAAATGGACGAGGTGTTGAAGAAGGCGTAGTGGAGATAGATGGACTTAAGATCTCCTCGCTAGCGCATTTCCGGGACCCACTGTATGCTCGATTGCCGCCTTGGGACTAGTGCGAACCTTCACACTGACTTAGTCAATGTATAAGTTTATAAAGATCGATTATGGCCCGCGGGCATTCCACACAGTCTTCTTTCAGGAAAATCTTCTATCATGTCGTACGTTATACCTTTTCTTCACCGTCAACTTTTTGTCAAACTGCCCGAGCCGACGGCATCTTTCCAGGGCAAAACGGTCATCGTCACGGGCAGCAATGTTGGCCTCGGCTTAGAAGCCTCCCGATGGCTTGTCCGCCTGGGAGCATCGCGAGTTATCCTTGCTTGTCGAAATCTTTCCAAGGGGCAGGCTGCAGCAAAAGATATTCAAACGACAACGGGATGCTCATCCGACACAATTGGTGTGTGGCAGCTTGATATGGGCTCATATGCTTCCGTTCAAGCTTTCGCGGCCAAAGTTAAAGCCGAGCTACCTCGTCTAGACGTGCTTATTGCCAACGCCGGTATAAACTCCCACATCTTCAATCTGGCTGAGGACAATGAGGCCATGGTGACGGTCAATGTCGTCTCTCTCTTTTTGCTGGGGTTTCTTCTCTACCCCAAGCTCCGCGAGACAGCCAAACAATATAATACGGAAACTCACTTCACCATAACCTCCTCGGATCTTCATGAAGTCGCGAGCTTTAAGGAGCATGAAGCGCCACCTGGTCAAATATTTGCTACCCTTAATGACAAGACCAAGTTCCCTTGGATGGATCGCTATCCCACATCGAAGTTGCTAGAGATTTTGATGGTTAAACAAATGGCCACACTATCACCCCACGATACCAACCGTGTCATTGTAAACTGTGTAAGCCCTGGGTAAGTAGCTACTATTTTAAAACACAACTCATTTTCTGACAGCTCATTTCCCTTTTCTAGCATGTGCCAAAGCGAGCTTACGCGCGAGTTTTCGAACTTCCTAGTCCGCTTGATTCAGAAAGTCCTCGGCCGTACGACGGAGGTAGGGTCACGCACCATTGTGTACGGCGCCAGTTTTGGAGCAGAATCCCATGGCAAGTACATACCCGACTGCAAGATCGAGGCGCCGAGGGGCATCTGTCAAAGAGATAATGCGGGTGAGATTCAGACTAAGGTGTGGGCAGAGCTGAAAGATAAGTTGGAAACTATACAACGTGGTGTCACGACATTATCTGCATAATCTAGACGCAAAAGTTGGTGCGGAGGCAGTTAGGATCATTAAATGCTTTTGTTGGAATACTTTCAGGCTTCCATTCTCTAAATTTTCGTTACTGTCCAGTCCATAGGCGGAAATCCATGTCGCTTATACGAACTTGGTACTGGAGTTTGTCAATATCAGTCGTCGCTAGATCCTCCTCTTATAGTAAATTTTAGTGTGGCGCCCTAGATGGGGAAAGTAGGCAATGTAAACCGTTTTCTATGTGAATAAATAATACCAAAGAACTTGGTTAGACAACTAGAGGTGATTGTAGAAATTAAGATAAGGAGTATGTTTCACTTCTTGTACCAACATACAGTAACAATACCGAAGATTACTGGGCGCAGGGTTGGTTCATGCCGACGTTTCCTCCAAACCACACGAATATGGGCATGTTTACCTACGCGCCTCAGCGCGAACGTTATGCCTTTTTCTTAGCCGATGGATCGACTGCTTCAAGTCTCAATGGTAGTTCGCCAATTTCCAAAAAGGGAAATAACTCTAACTTTACATATCATGGACGATCTTACGGCATGGGCTCTTCTGTTGGCCTTGTGGATATGGAGTTGACTATTCACCAACATATCAAAGCCTATAGATATTTCGAAACTGGATACAACTCAAAATTTACCTGTATTCAGAACAAAAGCTCTACTTCCAAATTTTCCAGACTCTATTCAGACAACCTAGACCAAACACCGCTGGTTTTCCTGTATCAAGCGACTTCACTGCTTGATTGGACTATAGATCGAGGATTTAATGTGGCTGATTTGAGTGGGGGGCCAAAACATTACTGCTTCGAAATCATTCTTGGGCATACCAGCTTGGTCAGCGGACTTTACAAAACCTCTAGTCTACTTAACCATTGATGGCATGGGAGGGTATGAATATCTGAAAGGAATCCAGTGTATAAGCCAATTTATACCAACAAAATTCTTAGTAGATGTGGATGTTGTTAATCAAACAATCAAAGTTGGACCTCATACAACCCAAGGAGTGGAAAACATTGATCCAAGTAGTAGTATTGCCGGGAGTGCAAGGGATGCGTTCGCTGGACTATCGCTGATCAGCATAAACTCTTTTATATCAGTCTTGGGTAACATGATTCACGATAATTTATTCAATGTGAAGCAGCAGAAAACAAAGGAGACAGACGAAGAACTACTTCTACGTGGAGTAGTAGAATCACTTCAAGCTCTTGCAGATCAATATTTCTTCAGCCTGAGCGCTGCTCAGCTGATGATTACGAATGACACAATATCTGAACCTGTTATATCGAAAATTCAGGCTATTTATCTTAGTAAAGATAGTTTCATATACGCAGTTACTGCTATAAACTGTCTCGTGGTTCTTATTTTACTCTATGAAGCAACCCGGACAGGATTGTGGAGCGGATTATTAACATTTAATTTCGCCGACGTCAAGAGTGTTATAGTAGGAACATCCCAAGGTGGGAGTCAAATTGGTCAGATTGTAAGAGGGGAATATAAAAATCAGGGAAAAGTTTGGTCTGGAGAAGCAATTGATAGAGTCGCTGGGAGTATACCAGTTCAAATAGTACAAAGAACAAGTACTTTAGCTGTAGTTGCTGCAGTCTAAGGCTAGATCTATTAATGTTATATCATGTTAGAGCAAGAAAGGTTCATGTAGGTTACTTAGTTATTCTAGCTTAGACGGTTAGTAGGTTACCTAAATTATATCAAAATTAACATTGTCTATGTTGGAAGACTATAGATAATCTAGCTGTCACGACCATTCTGGGAGCCTCGAGAATGCTAGGTAAATCAGGGACCTCGAGGGTTCCAGAGAGGGACGCTGGGCGCACGTGAAGGTTCAAGCGAACCCGGAGCGGACTTACTATATACCAGGCTAGAATAGTATTAAAGGGCAGGATGATATTATAGCTAGTTCTACTCTCCCACTTTATCTTAGAGACATCGCCACTTTATCAACTAGATGACTTACGATGTTCTCAATTGATGAGCTTACCATAAGCCAGGTTTACATAGCATACCAGGCCATCTGCCGCTTTTTCTGGCTCAAATTCTCGAAGCCTTGAGTCCGTGAGCACCTTGACTGAGATGAATCGTATCTCCCACTAATTTCAGCGGGTTGTCTCGGGCTATAGTAGCAATAGTAACATCCAAAGATGTCAAATTGAACCCATAAAAATCGTTCTCAATTCTGTTGGTTTGAATGGACAGCATCGCCTAAACTCTAGCTCGGTAAAGGAATTTAGTCCCTTCTCTCACGACGCCAACCCCACACTTTTACGTCAATGGTCTATCTTGAAAGGGATGGCCGAATTCATGAATTGTTTTTATTGCGTGGGCTGAGAATGCTTCGTAATGCGCCATTCTTTCATCTCGTCCAAGCATTGTTGGTGTCTGTTCAATCATTGTCAATTGCTGCAACGTATCAATAGAACTACTAAATACCCCGCTAATGATGCAAGGGGACCGCATTGTGGTGGTTTATTGAGCAGGAGTTTCTGGAACCATTAATTTAGCACAACCCCCATCTTTGTTATCTATCCACCACCGTCAACACGCCTCGTGATCACCTGATAAGAAAACATGATTACGTTGTAGTCTTTGAACTTGAAGCATCGTTGATCATCTCTCACTTTACCTCAACTGCATCGCGGCCTCTTCAAATAAACGTCTTACGATGTTATCGATTGACGAGCTTACCATAAGCCAGGTTCACACGGCATACCAGAGTGGAACCTACACCTGCAGACAGCTGGTCGAAGCGTATCTTGCACGCATTGACGCCCTTGACCAGGCTGGGCCCAAGTTAAACGCCATCACAGTAATATCCCCAAGGGCAGTAGACGAAGCAGATGCAGTGGATGCGCATTATCATCAGCACAAATCATTCATCGGACCCCTCCATGGCGTACCTGTGATTGTCAAAGACCAGTGTGATACAAAGGGCCTCGAGACTACATATGGGAATATCTGCTGCGCGCATATCCCCGCAGAGGATGCGACGCTGGTTCGGAGGCTGAGGGAAGCTGGCGCTGTGATTTTAGCAAAGAGCACGATGCCTGGTATGTTTTATCATCGTTATTATCATGCCTCGTTCAGTCCTGCACCTCCTCCCTTTGTAGTCACGCTAGTCTGAATTAGTGAACGGTAGTATTAACTGGACGGCCATTCCTATAGACTTTGCTGCCTCGTTCAACTCTGCATCCTCGGTTAGTGGGGAGACTTTGAATCCTTATGATGTTACTCGTGAGACCGGCGGCTCGAGTGCCGGCACAGGAGCGGCAATAGCCGCCAACTACGGGCTCATTGGCGTGGGTGAGGATACAGGGGGCTCGATCCGTGTGCCATCCTCCTTCTGTAACCTGGTCGGGCTTCGTCCAACGGTTGGCCTCGTATCAAGAGCGGGCCTGTCTCCTCTGCTGAAGACGCAGGACACCCCAGGACCAATGACAAGGACGGTTCGAGATGCTGCACTGATGCTGGATGTGCTTGCTGGGTATGATCCTAAGGACCCGTACACAGCGACGGCGGCCATAGCGGGACGCCCTGAAGGTGGCAGCTATGCAACGAATCTCTCTGAAAACGTGCTTTCTAATGCCCGAATTGGAGTCCTCAATTCAGTGTTTGGCCCTGAATCAGACGCAGAATGTGCTAGCGTGAATGAAGTCGTGAGGAGCGCCCTCGCGCAATTTCCTACAACCGGGACGACACTTATAGACATCGACATTCCTCAGCTTGATCATTATCTCAACTTCACATCCATGTTCATGTCTAGGTCTCGCTCTGATATCGACAGCTTCCTTGCAACTCATCCCATCATCCACGGCGTAACTGTAGAAAGTATCTACTCATCCCAGAAGTTCCACTCTTCACTACCCACCTTCAACCGCATCGCTACGGGTGTCACAAGTCCTTACGATGACCCACAATATGCCCAGCGACTGGACCAGCGGGAGGAATTTCAGCGTGTTGTCATTGGCATCATGGCCGAGTACAAGCTTGATGCGATCGCATACCCAAGTGTGCAGATTCCTGCGCCGCTGATGACCGATGTACTTGGCTCTAGATTCAACAATGGCTTTCCAACCAATACCAGCATCGGCAGTCAGCTAAGGCAGCCAGCCATCTCAGTTCCGGTGGGGTTCACGCAGAAGGACGGCCTGCCAGTGGGACTCGAGCTACTGGGAATACCGTTTGCAGAGCAGAAGCTGTTGCAGTTGGCATATGGGGTAGAGGCTTTGATTGGGGCAAGGAAGGCACCAGATCTTTAGTGGTTTTATCTTGACTATTATATACTAAGTACAATTTTTATATTGTCATCGTTAGGCTCATTCTCGTCCTTTACTGCGGTCTATGCCTTTACCGCAGTGGAAAACCTGGCCATTACTCTAATCCAGACTATGATCGCAAGTTATTACACACGAGGTCATGTCGCTGGCGATTGAAATCACGCATAGGTAGAAATCCAATGGCCTTATTTGTTTTTGACACCACAACTTGGTATGCAAAACAGGAGCAAGTCTTGACCTGTAAGTTCCAATGGTGACTTGAAAGTTTATTACTGTCTTGTCTTTGACTTGTTGCTTGATGGTACCTCTCATGGTCCAGTAATAAATTGCGTCTTGTTGTCTGCTTTGTCTTTGGTCGCCTACAAGATTTACATGGTTGGACGATGCGTGCATGCGGCCGTGTCCTCACTGGGTGATCTTCATTATTTCCGTCTGAAATAGCTCATCGGCTTAGCTTACCCGTCGGTAGTGATCCGCCGACTGCAGGCTGGATCCACCAGATATAGAAGGAATTCCGACACGATAAGGCTCCCCAGCCTCGCAGCTCTAATTCAGTAGATTGAAGGATAAGTACCACTACGTCGGGCATTGTCAGCGTTCCTCCGCAAGTCCAGCATAACAAAATCCACTTTGTGGGTTATTTCATCGGCGCTCCTACACGGATTCGAGGATGCTTTATTTCTCGAGATAGCAAAATGGATCCCTTGACCAAGTTGTGTCCTCCGGGAAAACCTCGGATGTATAGTGAGCGCGCAACAAACTTAGGGCAAGTCGAGTGAAACGCAACGTAGGGCGAAGAATGGATAACGAGGAAAGCTTCGAAATAGAGAGACAGGCACGCTACGAAAAGCAACAAAAGAATCTCTCAGGTTCATTAGAAATTATAACAGCATCTTCCATTGCACAAAAGAAAGATATTACTTGTTCTTAGACTAAATGCTAATCTCGTTTCCATGCTCAGGAAGTAGAAGCGCTATTCTCACTTTTACTATTTTGTGACGCTGTGCCAAGAGCTGTACCGCTTCCTTATCCCCCCTTTCCAAAACTCCATAGATAAATAATCTACCTTTCCTTCAAAGTCCAAGACTTGAGATGATGGGCAGAGCTTGAAATTTCAAGCTTGCAATGACTCTGATAAGTTAGTATCGTGAATCCGTTGACTAACTCGATACTACAACGACCTTTTGTTGACAAATTAACTTCATGTTAGGATGAAGGCAACTTCTCTTATGCTGGGAGCTAAATATAATTCATTCTCTGAAACATGTCTTCAGAAGTCTCAGTAGGCCTTAATTTTGAAGGTAGTTGGATGCTATCTGAGTAGCTCACTCTTATCTTCGCTTTTATATTCGCATAGCTTCCATCCTTGAGTATTGACCCGCTTGACCCACCTGAGGTAGTACCGATATCTTCGTGATAGAGCCGGGAAGGCGCGGCTTACTACTGTGCTCTATCCACTTCGCAGACTGAAGGCTTTTGGAATGTATAAATACAACCTTCAAGTCCGACTATTCTATGAATTGTTGGGCTCCCAGATATCGCCGGCTATTCTATAACGACAAATTGGGAAGATTGAATTTCCAATATCAGCCAATTCAAGATGAGGGACATAAAAGTGTACATTCCAAAGAACTCAGGATTTGTTCAAGTACTCCTTGTCCTTGCGTCATGTATTTTCGCGACTGTAGGTTTTCACATAGTCTCCTTTGTATCAACCGAATCAACTTCTAATACAATGCGACTGGTAGACCACGGGTTACGATTCGGCTGTTATGTAAGTTTGGAATCTCTAACGATTTCCCTCTCCCACTAACTTGGTGTTAGGACCGGTTTCAATATCATCCCAGCATATGCAAATTATTTCAAGCTTGACACAGTAACAAGGTCCGTTCTCACGGCGGTGTCTTTTGTGGGGGCCATTGTCTCTGCTCTTTCCTTTGGTCCAATTTGCAACAAAATCGGCCGAAAAAACACAATTATAGTCTCAGCCTTCATTAAATTCCTTGGAATCGGTCTTATGGCTGGCGCCCAGAGCTATGGTATGTTTCTTGCTGCTAGAGTTGTTCTGGGTTTTGGTAGTGGAATCAGCGGAATTGGGACACCAACGTAAGCTAAAGTAATCTCAACTTATCAAGGTTGCTAATGCTCGATGTAGATGGCTTGCGGAGACATTGCCATACAAAAGACGTGGCAGTGGGCTCAGTTTGATCTTTGCTGTATACTTTGTTGGTGAGGCACAACAGTGAATGGTGTTTGCTGTGTAATATATATTGACTCCATATAGGGAGTCTAACTGCCGCTGGAGTGACCTATGGGTGTTCTGCATTATCTGGCAACATTGGCTGGCGCTTGCCATCCGCATTGCAAGGCATGTTCAGCGGAGCGTCGTTGCTCATCGTTCTATTTTGCCCAGAATCACCACGATGGCTCATATATATGGGCCGTACTGAAGAAGCCCTTCAGGTTGTTGCATATACACATTCAAATGGTGATATTGCGGCCCTGGAAACAGTTGCTCAACACCAAGAGATCATCGATAATATTACCTGGGAAAGAGAAAATGGCGAGACACTGTCGTACGCTCAAGTATTTCGAACAGCAAGCGCTCGGAAAAGAATCCTACTTGTGTTTTCCATGGTTATATTCAGCACCCTCACAGGTCAGTTTATCAACCTGACCATGCTACTACTTGTCTAATAACCTGGTAGGCAACAGCATCATCACCTATTTCTTAGGTTCTGTATTGGATCAGGCTGGTGTGACAAATAGCCACACACAACTGGAAATTGTAAGTTTACCTCCGAAGTTGTGATTACTGATCTGACGAAGCAAAGAATATTGTCCTCCAAGCATGGAACCTAGTATGCGCACTTGTAGGCTCCCAGCTGGTAGATCGTATTGGACGACGAACGATGGCCCTTGCCAGCGTGGGATGTTGCACTGTCTTCTTGTTCCTCTTGGGAGGACTGACAAAACGTAGCCATTCCTCATTCCTGCCAAAACAACCCATAGAAATAGCTAACTTAGTATATAGTTTATGGCGGTTCTGCAAATACGTCGGGTAATTACGCTGTGGTTGCGGTCATCTTCCTTTTCCAAGGGAGCTACGCCTTTGGAGTAACCAATCTCACGCTCCTTTACCCACCTGAGGTACTGAGCTATTCTATCCGAGCAACTGGAATGGCTATATTTACCGCTGGTAATTTTTCGTTCACGTATGTTCGAAGACTTCGCTTCCTCATCAATATATCTGCTTGAATACTTACATGCTTCTCATAGAATCTTTACGGTCTTCGCAATGCCGCTTGCCCTAAAGCACATTGGCTACAAGATGTACCTTATCAACGCTTGTTGGGATGTCTTACAGGTCGCGTTTATCTACTTCCTGTGGGTAGAGACAAGTGGCAAGACACTCGAAGAGATCGAAGCATACTTTGATGGCGAGAACCATGGTGACACGGAAAATCTAGGCAAGGAAATGTTAGGTGGAAAGAATGCAACGTCGTCGGTAGAGCCAGTAGACGCTAGGTGAGGTGATACTCGCACGGTCATGTAGAGAGCCTATGGCATGAACTTTTGTTTTCTTCGGTTAACAAGAGGCAGAAGTTTGTATTCAGATAGTATCTCTTAATTTCAAACACCGAATGACCAACTATTTTCACATTTCACAAAAGACTGTGCGCCACGAGCAGTAACAGTAGTCGGAACACTAGACGAATATATCTTATCTATGGGACTCCGCTCAAGTTCCTGGTCATCTATGTTACCTGTATGATATAAAAACAATTGATCGAATGACGCTACGCTCGGAAGGACCGACACCACAGACCCTTGTCGGGACAACCGACTCTTGTTACGTCTTTAACCATGAAATACAGAAAAGTTCCTTGGCAGTTTCTGGCTAATTTTGTTCTTATCGATAACACACAAACCCATTCCTTTTTATTACCTCCAGACCTTACCTTAATCGTCGCCTTCGAAATGATTAAATATAATATAGCCTATGGAAGATGACCGATTAGTGTCGCGGGACTTATTGGTATAGACACGTCTATTCTACGGAATTGCTTTGTACTGCGGAGGAAAGCACCGTATATAGGCCCCGAAGTTGATCCGACAATGAGATCAGGCAACAAGATCGTCTAGATCGCATGGGGTTGGGATTAGCCAAAACTGCACAAAGAAATCGCCAGGAAAGGCAACACCATCACGAGCTCGCCGTCTGACTCATTTCCCGATTCTGTTGACTGATACTTAAATACCGCGGTCAATGAACAATCAGTGATGAGCGTCTACGCCAAAACTCTACACTGATGGCTCCCTCTACTGTGGCCGGCCCCAACGTGAGGTCGGTGGACGACCTCCGAAATTGGCTACAGCCGACAGAGTATCTTGCTCCAGGCAGCGAGTATATGAAGCATCTGAACTCCTACGTTGCTGGTACGGGAGACTGGTTGCGACAAGCCAAAGGATTCTGCGGCTGGAAGGACGGCAAGGAGAAGGGTTGCCTGTGGGTGAGAGGCCTCCCAGGAAGTGGGAAGAGTGTTTTTGCCGCATCCACGGTGAACATATTGGCTCAAACGCGAGACAATCAAGGAAAAGAAATCCCTGTATTGTTCTTTTTCTTCCGACAGATTGTGGCCAAGAACCATGATCCCAAATACCTGGTGCGTGACTGGGTGGCCCAACTATTGCCATTCAGTGGGGCATTGAGAGCCAAAGTCCATGCTTTGTCGGAAGAAGAGGGCGTTGAAGATACGGAGTTGACCAAGTTGTGGGAGGCATTGGTTGAGAGCTTGGAGGAAATGGAGAAAGTGTATTGTGTTGCTGATGCGCTTGATGAAATGGATGACCAGCAGGTTTCTTTTATCGAAAAGTTGACAGCACTTGGGCAGCACCGGCCGGAGAATATCAAGGTTCTGCTCACTTCTCGACCTGTTCCACGGGTGGAAATCACTCTCCGGCATGTGAGTGTCGAGTCTCTGAAACTTGAAGCTCTACAGATCTATCCCGACATTGCTCGCTACGTGACATCGCGGTTGTCATCGTTGGAGCCCAGTCTCGCGAAAGAGAAGGAACTTCTGGTCCAAGAAGCCGTATGTCAGCGTGCCGCAGGTCTTTTCTTATATGCGAGATTGACGATGGATTCGCTGGCTGAGGGCCTACACAACGGAACCATCGTTGAGGACGAGCTCCCCGCTTCACTGGAAGCACTACCAAGCAATCTGAAAGAATTATACACCACGATATTGGCAGAGCATTCGAGGCGAAGTGGCATTACTCAGGACCAACAGTTCACCATTCTTCAGTGCGTCACACAATCGTCCCGGCCGTTGCGACTGATCGAGCTTGGGTCTATTATCGCGCTTCTGCGAAAAGATACTCTGGGTGGATTGAAAGAGGCCAAAGATCTTGTACGCGAGGCTTGTGGGAGATTGTTAGAGATTCTAGACGATGAATCGGTCACGGTCATTCACCATTCATTTACGGAATTCGCGAGGGATGAAACAAGAAGAGGAGAACCGGGGGCGTTCCCGGTATTGGAAGAGCATAAAGCTCAGAGGATGCTGCTCCAGGTGTTTTTGCAATATCTGGACTCCTGTGTGACGTTGAATGGCGTGGAGAAAACCGGAGATGAAGCCTCAGAGGAAAAGAGCTCTGGCGTCGATGTGGAGACCGAAGAGGCGAATCTCACGGAAGAAGATGCGAAGATCGAAGACGAGGACAGCGATGATTCAGATAGCATCGAGTATGACTCACTCGATAATCGCAGTGGCCGCTCCCGTGCAGATAAGAAGAAACACCAGGAGGTACAGGAACTCCGCCGTATATATCCCCTCATACCCTACGCGACAGATAACCTAGAATATCACATCAAGCAGGCTGAGAGTAGCGATACGAATGTCTTCGACCTTTTGGATACCTACTTCACCCCTGGGAGTAGAGCATTTGAGGTGTGGTTACTGGTGAAATGGCATCAGTATCGGCGCGGCAACGTACAACCTCTACACATCGCTGCCTGCCTTGGCCTCTCTGGATATGCTCAGCATCTGATAGGCTCTGGCAGCAACATTAACGTTCAAGATGCAGAAGACTGCACAGCGCTCGTGTATGCGGTAAGTACTTGAGAACGACCCCATTCCTTTCGTGATTTCTTTAATTCTCCTATGATAGTTTCTATCAAGCAATCGCTGACTCCCCTACTATCTAGGCAGAACAAGGTCACGCAGACATCGTAGCTCTTCTCCTCTCCAATGGTGCAAATACCGATAGCCATGACCACGATGGAGATAGCCCGTTGCACCTAGCTGCTTCGCGCAACCGGGTTGACGTAACCAAATTGCTATTAGCTGCAGGAATGAGTCCGAAGAGACAGAAGTTCAGGAGCACACCTGAATTGATCCTCGAGCAATTAGGGGACGACAGTGATCAGACTCCTTTGCAATATGCTTGCAGATGTGGCCACACTCAGATCATAACCCTGTTTCTTGAGCATATAGATGATAACGATGCTTGTAGGTGTCTGCTTTGGTCCGTACAGTCGCGGAAGCCTGAAGCGGTGAGAGTCATTCTGAAGACAGGAAAAGCACCAGTAGATGTGTCTGTTAGTGGAAGAACAGCGCTTGCTGTTGCAGCCGATCTTATGGAGCCTGATCTTATGGAAGTGCTCTTACAACACGGCGCCGACCCGAATCTACGAATGGAGAAGGAGCGCTGGTATGGCGAGGAGGACGACGCAAACGCAGAAATTAAATTCAAATTGCAGTCCAAGAATGGACCAACTGCTTTGCATTTTCTCGCCGGAGTAAAGGGAAACACCAGCCTTTGGGGGGATAAAGAGCAGGGCGAAAAGTGCATAAGACTTCTTGTGGATGCTGGCGCCGACATCAATGCAAAGGCAGTTGGCAACAATACAGCACTACATTATGCGTGCAAAAAGAGATTTCTCATGTTTGGAGAAATTGGATCCACTGAAGAAATCATGGTAGAGCTCTTACTGCAGTATGGTGCCGATCCAAACGCACGATGTAGTTTGGGCGCCACTGCCCTCCATAAGATGACGCCGCAACGCCCAAACCTGGTTGACATTCTCGTTCGGAATGGCGCCGATATAAATGCTAAAGATAATAATGGTTCCACACCGATACTAAGCATCGTCTCATCTATAGTCAGTGACTGGGAGAATACCAAGGCATCAGTCACTGACAAAACCTTGTCCAAGCTACTGACACTTGGAGCCGATGTGGCCGTCGAGAATGATGGAGGGTGGACAGTAGTTCATCGCATGTTTTCTGCTATATGGAAGTTCAAAAACGAAGAGCTTTGGAAAGAAATTATCAAAGCCGGAGCAGATCTAAACTACCGCAATAAGTCTGGCAAGACACCCTTACTTTGCATAAAGGAAAATGAGCACAGCAAGCCAGAGACGGAAAAGTTATTACAGATGCTGGCTGAGCAAGGACTGGAGCTCCAGTCCGTAGATACGTTGGATGAGACAGTGCTGTTCAAACTCTTTGACCAACCCTGGCCCTCCCTGGCATCCTTTCAAAAGCTCGTGAGCCTAGGCTGCACTGTACTGGCAAAAGATCAAAAAGGGGCCACCCTTCTCCACCGCTGCATTGCCAAAGGTGCACCCTTTGAAATCCTGGAGTTCCTATTGAATTCTGGCGTTGACCCGCTCGCCGTGGATGAAAACAACAACACCCTTCTTCACGCCTTCGCTTTGCTTCATCCAATGTCAGGTTTCACGTCCAAGTTAAAGAGACTGATTGAGTTGGGAGTACCCACTGACAGCCAGAATACGTCTGGGTTAACCCCTTTGCATATTGCCTGTGCTACTCGGACTGAAGGTCCAAAACTCAGCGAGAGGAACAAAGACCTTTTGGATCTACTCTTGGATGGAAAACTGTGCCCCGTATCAAACTTCAACGCCCTGGATCAGATTGGGGCCAGTCCCATGCACTATGCTGCTAGCTTTTCGGAATTCAATGTTGGACGTCTGTTGAGATTGGGTGCAGATCCGACGCTGAAAACACACGAAGGGCTCACACCGCTTCACATCGCAGCGCGAGGTAGGCAGAGCAATGCGATCGGACTTCTTCTTTCGGAACTTAAAAAGCGAGACCTTCTAGCCCAGGAAATTGACCAAACAGATGGTAGTGGACGGACAGCACTTCATTACGCCTGCCGTTCTGGTCGACCCGAGAGTGTCAGCTATCTTTTGGCAGCAGGAGCAAGCATTTCGGTTCGAGACAGCCTCGCTCGCACTCCTCTCCACGCACTAGCAGAGTTTCCTACAGAGAACCAGCTCTGGAATGTTAGAACCGATGCGTCAAAAAAGTTTGATGCAGCAGGCCTTACGATTGAAGATCAAGGACGACCATTCTCGCCTCCGGCTTTACGGGCAAGAACTTCACATGCCGTGAGGACAAGGGACATCATTGAACTGCTTGAAATGGCTGGTTGTGATATTCAAGCCACGGATCGAGATGGACATACGCCAGTGGATGTTGCTATTCAGACAAAATGTACCGAGCTGGTGAATGAATTGAGAAACCGGGGAATATCATCACAGAATCTCACAGTCGAACCCCCGGTACAGAAGCCTGAGGTTATCAAGGAAGCAGCAAAACTCTTGGAGAGAATAGATCCCTCTCCAATAGCAGGAAGCAAAGACGTGCCCCCAAGCAAGTATCACGACAGGAAGTTCAGGGAGATCTTGCAGCGAGCCAATTATAGCCTGTTTGATGAATTTGTGAAGCTGGGAGGTGATATCTCAGCGCGCGGGGATAGACAAAATGAGACTGGGCTACATACCCTTGTGGAATGGGGCTATGTTGGTCTTTTGAGGAGATTTGTTGAGCGAGTCGCAGGGCTAGAAAAAGAAGAAGATGGAAATGAGAATCCAGTTACACTTCTCGGCCATGCTTGCAAACAGGCGTTGCCACGCCTGGAAATTATCAAGGTACTGGTGGAAGAGTGCAAAGTGGATGTCAATCGCATTGTGCACCAAAGTGCATATGTCTACAGAGGTGGAAAATGTACGGCTCTTCACATTCTCGCAGCTGGATACTATTTCTGGAACATCGAAGCACTTGGGTACCTCTTGGACCAAGAGGCGGATATCGAAGCCAAAAACGACCGTGGCGAGACACCGCTAATGGTAGCAGTGGGTTCAGACTACCCGAATGGATTCTGGAAAGAAGAAACAATACGTATTTTGCTCAAGCGTGGTGCGGATCCTAACGTTTGCAACGACGATGGAATGACCTGCCTGAATCTGTCAGACCATGCTAATGTTACACGTATCCTCCTGAGTTACGGTGCAAATATCCTGGTGGGCAAGTGCTCAGGTCTGACTTCAGCAGTTCAGGCCATGGATACCAATGCAGCGAAAGTGCTCCTTGATGCTGGAGCTGATCCAAACAAGGATCACCTCCTTTACAAAGCAGGAAGACCAAATGATGGATACCAGGACGAGGATGATTCGATGCGAGATCAAGTGCAAAGAAAGATGATCTCTCTTCTTCTCGAACACGGCGCTGATCCATTTGCATATCACGATGACGGCTTCTCGATCATTCAGAAATTGATCGAGGAACATGGGATTTTGGATCTTTTCTGGGAAATACCCGACTTTCCCGTTGAGCTCAGAGGTCACGGAGGACGAACGCCTCTCATCTCAGCTTGCTTTCCTACAGTCACACCAGCGCCCAAGACGTACGGATGTAACAAGGATAAGCAAACAGCTGTGTGCTTTCCAGAAGCAGCACTGACGCTGATTCGGAAGGGTGCAAACGTGAACGCCAAGGACGACTTAGGTCGAACTCCGTTGCACTGGATCTGCAAAATGCCAGAAGAGCTCGATGAGGCTCACCAAGTTCTGTTCAAAGCCCTCTTGGATTCCTCACCAGATATGATGCGTCAGCCAGATAATCAAGGTTTCACCCCCTTCCAGCTTGCCATCTCAAATGAGCACACCCATCATTGGATCACCTCCTACTTTATCAGCCACGGCATCGACCCAATCGCTCCCGATCCAGCAGGTAACACGGCGCTCCACTATTTGGCACCCCAACTTGTTGGAGAAAAGACGAAAGCTTTAGCAGCGGCCGAACGCTTCAAGTATTTCTTATCGATGGGTCTTCCCATCAATCACCGCAACGATTTATGTGAAACTGCGTTATTCCAGTTCATTTGCACGTCTTGGGAAGGTACAAGGGATCCCGCTGGAATCGAAGGCTTCCCCACTTATGGCGTCAAGAACGATATTTCGCATGTCAAAGCCCTTAAATTGTTCACTGATGCTGGGGCGGATCTGCAAACCCAGAATAAGGAAGGGGAGAATTTGTTACATGCTACTGCGAAGAGGTGGCGGAATAAGCAATACGTGGAGGGCGATCAACGAGTTGATATGCTGGGGATCTTTCAAGAACTAATGGCCCGGGGACTTGATCCTAGGGCTGAGGATGCAGAGTGTAGAACTGCGATCGATGTCGCTGTTGCGAGCGAGCATTCGTTTCTTATTTTGTTGTTTGGTCCCATTGAGAGGGGTGCTACGCAGGAGTAGAGAGATGTGGAAGATCTGCGGATAGGAAGGGTTATATGAATACAGTGTTGAACTCGAGAACAGTGAGTGTTGCAACCATTTCTCAAGTGTATATTTGCATTATGCTAAATAACTGTACAGCATAGAATTAGACCTTTGGGTTGTGCTCAAGCGATGTTTGTTAGGGCTTTCATACTGAGTTATCAAGCTTAGTGTATTCTTCAAAGTTCACGTTTCTTTAAGGTAATGACTCGGACACAGATTTGCTTGGCGGCCTTAGGAGTTTATAGTCGGGTTGTTTCATTCTATATTTGGTCATAAAGTATTAGGAATCTAATTAGTAATTTCTACGCCAGAAAACCGCTGGTCGCTATCACTCGTCCTGCCAGGCGTTGACTCGTCCCAATTTCATTCCCAGGACAGACTCCATGTCGAATCGGTCAAATAGGATTCCAAGGTCTAAAATTGTGCAGCATAAGTAAACATGACAATGTAAAGACAATATAAAAAGCAATAACTGGTCTTTCCTGACTCGTGCAAGACCCGCAGATATGCAGTAGATCGGAAATCGTGTTGGGGGAGTGTAAAAGGCAGGCAAACCAACCACACCTAGAGTTGCGCTACCACCTTAGTATATCTTCTCCCATAATCGGAGCAAGGAGCTGTCAATTCTTGATGCGAGGCCGATTAGGTTTCACACGGCGCACCACCAGCCTGTATATATCGCTGTCTAATTGGATGATGACACTGTGGCTGAGCTGGCGCCTGCATCTGTATTCTCCCACCCGACATGGCCCACGAATGAATCTTTCACAATCTTCTCCATCCACCCCGGACATGACTTGGAACTTACATATAAGGCGCCACGCTGGCAGCCCACCAGACGTAACGGCTGATTCCTTCAGCTTCTCGCTCCACTGATCTACTCTTCAAGACAGATTGCATCGCTGACCACACCTCACTAATCAAACCGTCTCATGGCAGACACACATCGCGAAGCCGAATACCCACCTCCTTTGAATCAATTATGTACCCTATGTCGCGAACTTGTTACAACCTCTGCCCTCCTGAAAAGGAGAAGATTTGAATCGCCATTTGAACATTTCGCACCGAGAGCAGAAGAGGCACACAAGCACCACTCGAGTCTAGCCCAACTAATCCAATGCGCCAAAGCAGAATGCCATCTCTGCTATCTTTTCTGGGACGCGCTCGAGGATTCGTACCAGCGGGAGAACCGCTCCAATCCCTTCCATGACTCGGGCTCAGATTCGTTGGAGAGCGCCGAGCCGCACTGCATGATTGATGGTGTCTCCCTACGCCGTATAAGTCGACACGAAGACACGTATAGACGAGATATGACTGTTTTCGCGCCCATGCAAAAGTTTTGTGTTATGAAGATCTCTACTAGAGGCTTAGAGCGGAGGCTTGTTGCACAAGATTCGCAGCAAGGCTATGTTGGTGAGGTGGCCATTGATCGACGACAGGGGAACTGCCTGGTAAACTTGTTGAGGAGTTTTGTCCCAGAGTCACAACTTGGTAAGTTTTCTAAGACTGACTAATAGGCCGATGAGTTTATTCATTTCGCTCACAATGTCCAGACAAAGTCCGCGACACGCTGTCTGTCGAGCATCCGGCAACATGTATAGCTAGCTGGGATACCTCTTCAGACGAACACTTTCAGCTCATCAAGTCTTGGATCGAAAAATGCATCACTACCCACTCAGATTGCAGTAGAAAGGCACAGAGCGGTGTGCTTCCGCAGCGTCTGCTTTATCTGGATCGGAAGAATGGTACATCACCACGGATTCGGGTTGTAAAAACCTCCGAGCTTTCCGACTCGGACCCTGTGCAATATGTTACTTTGAGCCATCGCTGGCGCGAGGACACTTTCAAATGTCAACTTACGACCAAGAATGAAGCACAGATGGAGCATTCACTAGATCAGAAACAGCTGTCTGCTATGTTCAATGATGCCATCTGGGCGACTGTGATGCTTGGTTATACTTATCTTTGGATTGACTCTTTGTGTATTGTTCAAGATGGGCCAGACAAAGTCTCGGAGCTTGGGCGTATGGGAGACATATATGGTAATGCGGTATGCACCTTAGCTGCAGATGTGGACAACGGACGTCTCTTTTGCGCGAGAGCGCCCCGCTTCTTTCACCCTTGCAGTCTTCCCAAGCCGACGCCGAATGGCACTTATGCTTGCCGGATTGGAGAAGTAATGCCTTCAAGGGGCTTACTTGGTGCTTCTAAGGAATCCTACAACACATCGATTCTAACCCGTGGATACGATTTATCTAACGTCAGGGACCGGGTCTTGGAATCTTCACCACTTGAGAGTCGCGGGTGGGTGTTCCAAGAGCGTTGCCTCTCCCCTCGTGTTATTCATTTTGGGCCCCAGCTGTACTGGGAATGTAATACGTGCGAGGCCACCGAAGGCCGGCCGGAGGGTAGACCGCTACCTCCTCTACGGTTCAAATACATGACCGAGAGACTCAATTGGCGCCGCGCAGCCTTACTCTTGTCGCAGTCAACAGAACAACGAATCGATCGGAGCAGCCACAATTTCTTCCACTGCTGGCATTGGATTCTTGAAAAGTACACCGAGTGCGATCTAAGTTTTGCGACGGACCGGCTTCCTGGCCTGTTAGGCGTCATTATTCAGATTTCAACAGGGAGAGACTTGCGCTCGGTGTGCGGGCTCTGGGAGGCAGACCTGGCGAGCGAGCTCCTATGGACAGTCAAGCCCGCTCTCGGTCGATCTCGGCAGTCTGTAAAAGATATGCCAAGCTGGACTTGGGCTTCTCTGGATGATGCTCCCATCAACTATTTTGTGGTTCGTAATCATCACATGTATGCGAAAGAGACAGACCGACCACAGTATGTCAGCTGCATTGAAGTGATTGCTACGCCGGAGCCTTTATCACGAGTCTGGAAGCCTTTCAACAAACCAAGTGCTGGTTGCTTGAAACTTAGAACCAAACTGATGGGTTGTCTTGAGAAGTTGGATGGTGATTCTCCTATCTCAATGTATCTGGACCGACAGCGGGAGTTCTGGGACGGTATGCAATTTGTAGTCAGGATGTGCTATTTGATGCCAATACTCATGTTGAGGAAGCAAGCAGTACACAAAGAACTTCCTTGGATTGTACCTTGCGCTGGCCTGATACTCATGGAAGCTGAAGCCGACGATAGCTTAGCAGGTTCAAGGTTTTACAGGCGGATTGGGGTCTTCTCTACAAATAACAAAGGGATTATCTCTTCCCTCATGCATGGAGAAGAGGAAGATATCGTACTAGTCTGAGCGATTGCAAGATAGAAAGTATTTTGATATCGCTCTACGTGCAAAGTAGAGGGTTTTAGTTGGAGGTTCATTTGCATCCATTCCGTGCAGAATCATGTTGCATCATTCTAATGGATGTAGCATAAGCATTACAATGGGGAGAGAGGGGGTTTTGTGACAATGCTCAATCATTGCTGATTCTCGTACGAGAGACTATGTATTTCAATATTTACTTCTGATGGTTGCAGGTTTCATTTCCATGAGATAAACACTTATACGGCGAACATCTAATGTTGCAAAAGTCGGGAGAATGATGCGATTCTGCATTAGTGAATTGAGAGGAAGGAGACCGAGAAACAAGGAAGAAAAAGCTGCTAACCCATCTGTTCCTTACTCCAACAAATCACATCAGTTGAGTGACAGTGGAGTAGGTAGATAGGAAACCGACCATTTGCCGACATCGCGATCAAGCGGAGTATGCGATCGCTCCATGATCCCGACCCAGCCGAGCAGGTAGATGGCCGCTTATCTGCCATCCGATTAAGGCCTTGATGGGATTTACAATCGTTCGAGCCTTTTGCATACCATCAGCTGATCATTTGGAAGCATAGTATCCGATCGCTGAGCGGTATTTGGACGTGCGCTTGATTGTCGTCCATACTGTAGCACAACTCCGTATAAGACCAGCACACAGCTTCGAGTCTATTATCAACGCTCCTTGTGGTTCACTGTAACACATTTGGACCTCGCTGTTCCTTCTGTTTATCGCAGCAATGTCATCTACCACCATCACCCAGACAGAAAAGGTTCACGAACCGGAGTATGTCTATTACTTCTACGACGGTGCTTGGGGAGCCAAACGTGAGGTCCTGACTGGTGCTCAAGCCAAAGAGACATTTAGCCAGATTCCCATTATAGATATCTCGAGGATCTATAGCGACAAGCTAGAAGAAAGAGTCAGCCTTGCACAAGAGATCGCGACCGCATGCGAGAAAGTGGGCTTTTTCTACATCAAGGAGCATGGCATCCCGCAAGAATTGATCGATGCGACCATGGACTCCACGAAGAAGTACTTTGCTCAGCCGACCGAAGTTAAGATGAAGGAGCATATTTATCTGAGCCGGAATCTGCGCGGGTATGAGCCTGTCCACGGTGCACAGTTGGATACTGCGACGCCCTTAGGTGGTATGCTATGGAATCACCATCCCTCAAAAGAAGCCCGCTGCTAAACTATACCCAGATCGCAAGGAGTCTTTCTTGTACAATTACGAGCCAGAAAATGATCCACAAGTACCAACACTTACCGAAGCCCAGCGCAGCCTGCTGTCGCATAACCTGTGGCCCGAAAACCAGCCGGAATTCAAGAAAGAGTGCTTTGCTTACGACAAGGCCATGATTGTGCTCGCTCGCAAGATGATGCAGTCCTTTGCACTGGGCCTTGGTGCCGATGAGCACTACTTCGACGACATGATAACAGCGCCGAATACGTCGGTGAAGAAGATCCACTACCCACCTCAAGATCCAAGCAGCACTTCTGAGACGGGTATTGGTGCTCATACCGACTTCGTCTGTACGTATCTCCTTTACATAAGAGGTATATAGCCCTAAAGGCATAACCGGCTAATAATCTTAGGCTTCACCATGCTATACCAGGATAGCGTGGGCGGATTAGATGTACTCAATGCCAATGGGAAGTGGATACCAGCGCCACCCGTGCCCGGGACATTTGTGGTCAACATCGGAGATTTCCTGATGCGCACCTCGAATGATAAGTTTCTGTCCACCGTGCACCGAGTCAAGAACATCTCCGGCCAAGAGCGATACTCAATGCCCTTCTTCTTCTCTTTCAACATGGATGCCTATGTTGAGGTAAGCAGCCGAATCTGCCTAGCTCCCGACTGGTCTTGGCTCGTGCTAATGAGAACAGGTCCTGCCAACATGCTGTTCCGAGACAAATCCTCGCAAATATGAACCAATCACAGTGGCAGAGGTAATTTGGACGTCCAACTGCGCGCATAATCTTGCTGACTTTTGCTTAGTATTACCGACTGAGACATGAGAAGCAGAGGAAAAAGTTTATGGAGAGGGGCATCGGACAATAGGTTATACGGATTAAGGGGTCGTTCCCGAGAGATCGAAAACCCAGCAAATATCTTGATGTAAATGTTTTGAAATGAATTGGGTTCCCGCTACAAGCACTTCGTATATCAAGACCTGCCGGTGACAAATGAGAATCTCGAGACAGTCATTCAGCTGATTTACCCCCCCCCCCCCTCTTCTTCTCGGGAAGTCAATTGGAACAAGCCCTTCTACCATTAAGTCAATTGATGCTCTCATGTGTACTTGCGTTTAATAGATGGAGTTTTTCCGATACGCTGAAATCAGAAAGTGTCATAGTCCCATTCGAACTTCGTAGATAAAGGGAAATCGGAAGATATACTTCTTTGCCGACGCCGGCTTCCGATTGGCCCGCAGGAAGGATATCCGCCATGTACGATAAGGTACCCGAGCGACCCGAGCAGCTGTATCCGACGACTGAATTCCCCGTAGTGACCTCCCAATCTTCCATATCTCGTCCATGCGATCCGACACTGCGACCAGGATCGCTCCAATCCCATCTCTGAGTCGGCACCCCTGAGCGATGGTCGATCTCCGGGATGGACCCTCGGGGGTGACCAAGGAACGGTGTGCCTATCTGATATGGAGATTTCAAATGGGGGTCGCAAAATAATACTTGGACGGTAAACTACGCTCCTGATCTTGTTCTTCTTGAAACAACACCGACGGCTTTGCGCCCTTCCACCTTTGTTCTTGCCAGTCGACATGTCGGCGCCAAATGAGAAGAAAACCGCGACCGTGGATCTCGAGATCACACACGAGCCCTCTCCATCCCTCGAACATGGCGAAACGATTGATGAGAAACTGGTCGACTCCGCCGTTGACGATGCCTTTCTGTTTGTGATGCAGCATGGCGTCGGGGTTCTCACCGAAGAGCAGAATCGAAAGCTGAGGAGGAAGATCGATAATATTCTGATGCCATTGGTATGGACTGCTTTCCCTCGAGAAATTGGGGGAAGTGGAAAGAGACAGAACTGATACTCGAACAGCTAATCATTACCTACACGCTGAGCTTTATGGACAAGCAGGCCATGGCTTACTCGGCGAACTATGGACTGAACACAGACGAGGTTTGCCTTTTCCCGGCCTTCTCTTTTCAATTAGTCACAAAGAGCTTCCAACTAATCTCCAACTAGCACATGAACTCCAGTCAATACAGCTGGGCCAGTGGCTCCATTCTTTATCTGAGTAAGTTGCCTTTCCCCATCAGCGAAGCCCGGATTTGCAACCGACAGAAGACTAATGCCTCCCTTGGTAGGTGTCCTCGTGTGCCAGTTCCCCGTCACCCGCGTGATCCAGATCGTGCCCATTGGCCGTTTCCTCTCCATCACCGTGATTATCTGGGGCATGATCTTGATGTGCACGGCGGCGACGCGCTCCTTCGCAGCCCTTGCCGTTGTGCGTGCCCTTCTGGGTGCCGCTGAGGCCGGAATCGCACCGTGTCTTCTGATCTACACCGCACAGTGGTATACCCGAGCAGAGCAGCCCGAGCGCACTGGCTACTGGTTCATCGCCAACGCGCTGGGGCAGATTTTCGGCGGCCTCATCGGGTACGGCATCGGACACATCCACTCGACGCTCGGCGTCGGCAACTGGATTTTCTACTTCATTATTTTTGGCGCCGTGACCATCCTGTGGGGGATCTTGCTCCTCTTCGTTTTGCCGGATTCGCCGATGGGGGCACGTTGGCTCTCGCTCGAAGAGCGGGCCATGGCGATTGAGCGGGTGCGCGAGAACAAGACCGGGATTATCAACCACGTATGGAAATGGAACCAGTTCCGGGAATGCATCATGGACCCCAAGACGTTTCTGCTGTTTGCCGCTCTCGTGTGCAACGCCATTCCATCAGGTGGCGTAGCGTCTTTCGGCAACATCGTGATTAAGGGCTTCGGGTTCAGTGCTCTCAACACAACGCTTCTGCAGATGCCGTTAGGAGTCATCCAAGCCATTTCGATCTTGATCAGCGGTGCGTTGAACTCGCGCTTTAAGAATATCCGCTGCCACGTTATGTCGCTCTCGCAAGTCCCGGCCTTAATCGGTGCGATCCTCCTTGTTGTCCTCCCCGAATCAAACAAGAACGGCCGGCTGGGGGCATATTATGTCATCCAAACCCACACTGTCAGCTACGTAATGGCCTACTCGATCCTCACTGGCAATTACGCTGGCTTCACCAAGAAGAGCACGGTGGCGGCCATCGTTTTCATTGCCTCGTCCGCGGGTCAGGTTGCGGGACCACAACTGTTCATTGGCTCCCAGGCGCCCAAATACCCGACCGCGTTTGCGGCGGCGATTGCTTGCTTCGTGATACTGATTGTCCTTCCTTATGTGCTTCAAGGCTACCTGATGTGGGAGAACCACCGGCGCGACAAGAAGGCTGCAACCGAGCCAGAAGAGAGTGCAGAGACACAGGCAGAACAGGGCTTCATGGATTTGACAGATTGGCAGCAAAAGAGCTTCCGTTATGTGTACTAGGCAGCTGGCCAGGCACGATTCCATTCTCCTGTCAGTGGTCTTTTATTTTGAAGATTGTCGGACAACTTGGCTTTGCGACTGGCCGTGGATAACATATTTATTTGTTTAGGAAGCTTGAACAACCTTGGATCGATGATTCATAGGAATTTCTGAGAAGTTTTTATACAAACTGGAGGATTCACGAGTAAAACCAAGTAGTCTCTCTAAATAAATAGCTGTCACATTAACAGCGGCATGTACATGACTTTTAATACGTGGATGGCCGCAATGCGCGTTCTACGACCATTATCATCACCCGCTCATAATTTCTTACACAACAAAGTAACCCGTTGTTTCCTTCATAACCTGTACAAAGTCGACTGAGGTTGCTGTCCGAGCTTGACGCTCCAGAATATTCTCAAGCAAGATACGCGATTTTACCAGATTGCCTCCCCATCTCTCTGCCAGCTGAAACGTACGTACCACCCAAGACTGATATACTGGATCCTTCGTCGTGATGGCGGCATGGAACAAGCTGGTCGGCCAGAATGCTTGAGGAGAGTTGGGGCGGGCGTGCGTAACGCGCTGCTGGATACGGATAATCCGCAGGGCGCACTCCTCGGCTTCTAGTAGCGTGTCATCAGAGGGCAACGAGCTTTCCGGTTTGAATCGTTGATATGTGATAAGGCAATGGTAGTAGGATGCCAATAACAGAAGTCGGTTATATCCTAAAGCGCTGATTACGGGCATGGCGCCCAGAGACCCCTTTGAAACCGCAAGTGCCGCTACTGCTGCGGGAGAATTCTCTTCCTCAACCTCTTTTTTCAGGATTTCAAGGCTGGTGAGAACAGATGCCCAACTAGTGCTGTCTGCGGCCGCTGACCTCCAACGTCCAAGGAGGACGATCTGACCGTGAACGATCTGGTTCCGTAGACTGAGCCGCATGCATGCTTGCAATTGCGGGGTCTCCAAGTCTTGCACATCAGGACCTAAAGTCCAATTTTGGCTGGCGATAGGATCCTCTGAAACGTCCGACTTGTCCACTATGTCGTATATATGGGGATACATTTTCAAAAAACCTAGTAGTCGTCCTGCAGAGCCGTAATGAGATGCTTGGCTATCTCTTGCGCTCATCCATACCAGTACAATAGAACCGATAGGACCAATGCGGTTCTTGGCCGTGGCCAAAGTCCGATGCCGTTTGATTTCTGCTTTTAAGATATCGGCAGTGTAACTAAGGAGCTTTTGGAACTTCTCGACGCCCTTGGCAAGAAGCAGTTCATACTGTAAGAGGAACCAGATCGTTGTAAGAAGAACGTCAATGTCAGAACTTTCCACCAAGTCTTGGTGAAGTAAACACATGGCTCTCTCATAACGGAATTCTGCGTCTTGGGCGGGTATTTTCTTGAGATGTGCAATATGGAGCGAGGACCAGGCCATCATGGCGTAGAACAGTGACTCGTTGAACAGGCCCATGGTCGTAAGAATGTAGCCGTAGAGATTGTCATGTTCGCAGTTACGAAGAACGCAGAATCGAACCATAGTGGTTACAAAGTGCTGCAGTGGCTCTTGATCCTGGGGCTCAAGTGTAATGTTTCTCTGGACTTTGCGCACTTGAGACGGCGGTTCAGATTCACTTGGCCTTAAATGTGGGGGACTAGTATGACTGCTTGCCGGAGTATTTCGGTACGAAGGCTTTGCATTTGCCGGTGCGACTATTGCACCGGGTGAATGATCCGAGGTTGGACCCAGGTGAAATATGTCATTGATGTTGTTGAGGACATCGGTATCGAACTGGAACCCTTGAATACCAAGGCATCCGTCTGTAGTTGTTGCCGATAGCCACCATGGTGTTTCTGTCTCTATTGCGGGGAGAAGCACTTGATGGGGAGACTCGAGCACACTGGATCTTATCTCATCCTCCTGGATTTGTTGGAGACCGCGTGGGCTTACTAGATCGTTGTTTTGATCGTTGTTTAGGGTAGGGTTCAAGACACGGTATGAACAAGAAAGCCTGAGTCGACTGCATGAGCCGCATATTGGTCGATGCTCGTTGCAGCGTACCTTTCGCCGTTTACAGGTCTCGCACCCTGAACCGTGGATGGTGAGTGGAATCTTTATAGGGAGGAAGAAGAGCAACTACCAACCGGTTCTAGATCTACGTTTTCTCGGCTCACTCATGATGGCTCACCGTTGGAGGATTCCCCTAGTTCTGGTTGTCTTCGTGGTTCAACGAAGGGCGGATTGGCATGACAAGAGAGCGCATGTATAGCCGCCGGGCATCGGGCGCTACACCCTTCAGGCGGGAACGACCAACCTGCAATTGGCCTTCAATTGTGGTGTTCGAAATATCTGTTGACTTCTACTGTCGCGCAGAAGCCTTGGACAGTAAAATGAGGTCGTAGATGATCGGAAACAATAAATGCTGGGGGATAACAAGCAAAGATAAGATAGGCGTGAAAGCCGACTGTCGGAGCCGCTGATTCGACCGGGAGCGTTCCGACAAGGTCGGGTAACTTGCCTCCGCGTGCAAATACATCACCGGTAAAGAGATACAAAGCTTTTCCTTTTTCGATAGCCACGGCCACACGTAACCTATAGTGAAACTGTTCGTACATTGTACCACATCAGCCTTAACAGAGTCTGGCTTTACGAGTAGAATTATTGCAGCGAATTGTCTAGAGCAATTTCTCTAAGTAACCCTCGGCGTCGGCTCCTGCCGCCCACAACCGTCAATGAACAAAAATAGCATATACAGCAGGTAATAGCAGATCGAATAAGTTATCTACAAGCACCTTCCGAGCCGGTAACCAATAACTTGAGAACACTGTTCGAATTTTCTTCGGCCCACTACCTATTCTATAGCTCTGGAAGCGCCAAATGACTTGCGGATGGCACCTGCATAGTAGTAGAATGGAATAGCAAGTGAACCGAAGACAACGCATAATGCAGCGTACGTCCCAAAACTTGCGAAGAATCCCACATTGCTTGCAAAGGGAGTGATACCATCTATAAGTCCCCTGATTAGTAACGTTCTATCCGTACAGAAGTGTGACTTACAGCTCAGACCAAATGAGCCGAGATCGCGAATTGCGAAGCTAATCGTCATGGCCGCAAGGTGATACTGTGGATCTAATGCTCCAGCAAGGTAAATTGCTAATGAATAATAAGTAACCGTTTTGTACCAGGAAGGAAAGAATGCTCCTCACAAGTAACTTCCAGTCCGCTCCCGAAAGAAAGATTAATAAGCAAGTCTGGACACACGTTAACAAAATATGACTTGTTTGCGAATAGCGAATAGCGAGATTGCATACATATGAATACCATGCTGAACCAATGTGGCTGTGACGTCCCAGCAGGGCTGTTAAGATAATGTTGGGCTAGTGCTCCGAAGCCAAGAAGACCAGTAAAAGCTTGATGTGGAAGTCAGTAATTGATGTGGACTATTGTTCAGAGGTATTACCGCTAATTGTAGGTATAGGAAATGTTAGAAGTCGATCCTCGGTTTTCCTTGTGAGACCGTTAGCAGTTAAGACTGAGGAGTTGCATCAAGACAACGTACATTATACCGCCCCTTCGCCTGGCTAATCCTAAAAGTGTCCTGTCGGAAAGCCATCCCATCAATGTCATTATTACTGCCTTGACCATTTGATTAGCATCATATTTTACATAGCGTGAGAGATCTGACCTACCTGCGGAAAATAAACCAAGTTTATCAGCACTACATTTGCGGCTGGCCAGCTCCATGGTGCAGTTGTGAGTATCTAGAAAGTTAATTAGAGAATAATCTAAAGTTATTCTGGAGGGTACTAATAACCTGTGCGAAATATACTGTCATAGCAGAATAGCCACCTAGAAAGACTACCTGCATGCACCCAAGCCTGAAAACGAAATGTGTGAGGCCTCAACTTTGAGCGTTTTCTGGAGAGAGACTTACCACCAGACAGTTGGATGGGTGGCGACTTTAAGAAGCTGTTGTGTCACTTGCGAGAAGGTCTGTTTTTCTACTCTTCTAATACGAGACAAAGGATTGAGTTGTTTCCATACGGAAAGTTCAGTGTTGGGTCCAAGTGATTTTCTCCATTCTTCATACTCTTTTGGAGTCATTTGAGGTAGGAGGTCAGCCTGATGGCGGTGGAAACTAAAAAGGTTCAGCGTGTTACTAAGTGAGAAATTAGGAAATGTTATTCACCTGCTTTCTGGCATCCAGAGCCATGTACAGACGAGACAGACAAAGCCGAGACAAGTATACAAGACGCAAGCCCTATTTTTCAGATCAGCTAGATACTTTGTCCTGGACTACTATGACAACAGACCATTGATAGCCCAAACTAACGCCCACTGTGATGGTTAGTTGAGGAATACGAGAACATGTCCAGTATTTTGTGAGAACTTACTATACCCAGTGACAATGGTCAAAACTGCCTGTAGCAACTAAGCCTATTTAGTATCGAAAAATCAATTATAGGCGGCGAGTAGAACGTACCCCTCCCATACTATTAAGGGTCCCCAGAAAGAATCCACGTTGATGTCTAACAAATTTTAGATTCTATGATCTCTCAAGCGATAAAGTAATTGAGAATCTTTCCAAAATGAATCATATCCTTACTGAAATGTGAAATCTTCCACAATTGTGAACTGCACTTTATTCTATCAGTATAGGATAAAAGGACACATCTTACTGAAGACTTACAGGCATCTGTAGGACTGGTAGCAATAGCTGTGAGAATTCGGGAGATGAGAAACCCTGTATAAGACGGCGATGTAGCTCCCAGGATGTTCGCAATGACGAAAATAATCAGACAGACGATGAAAACTGGCTTGCGACCCGTCGTCGTAGCAAAGTAATACACGAAGATATCAGTTGGAGCCACAACAGGTGTGATTATCGTCAGCAGCAGATTTATCTGCGAGGCTGAAGCATTTGGAAAAGTTTGCTGGACTGAGGGAAGAAAGTTTGCTATCGAAAGTTAGGAGATCAACTTCAAAGAGAGAATTATAGTAAAAGCGTACAGATGTAACTCTGACTACTAATCCCAACAGTACAGTAAAGGGTTACGACAAACAACACCACATACTTGCGTCCTAGAGACCAATTTAATGGATCTGTGGGATCACTTGTTGGTCGAGGATGGACATGGATCTCTCCATTGTGGTGTTCCTGAACGACGGGTCAGATAGTACATAACTGCTGACGTTTGAACTAACCTCGATTTCCGCAATTTGAGTGCTGAGTTCTTGAAGATCCTTCCCATCCTCTTGCTCCATGTTGCTTATGTTACTCTTCGAGTCCGCCATCTTGATCTTGCTTTTGGCGTCCTCGGGTATATCGTGAATTGCCCCGCTAAAACTTTCTAGACGCTGTGATAAAAGAAGAACAGATTGAGGGAGAGAATAGATGCTGTGAAATACCTCAAAGAATCTTTCACTTGTTGTGATAAATGATGATCAGAGTGGGGGAGAAACTATACTTTATCTATATCAGACTACGCAATAGCCGCATAGCTGCGAGTAGACCAGTAGATTGCCATCTACAATCTGGTTTTCCCATTGAGGAAAGTTATAGTGAGACATGCCAGTGGGGCAGGCTATCGGAGGTTCTCACAAATGAGCATATGCATCCAGGCTGGAGAGAGCTGGAGAGAGGCATTACTGTACCTCTTGCGCTGCTACGAAGGTATGTAAAGCTACGGCCTACAAGCAATTCGATACTGATAGCGCCGTGTATCCTCGGGCCAGCACCCTCGCTGGCACCTAGGTTTCAGATGGGACGAACAGGGTTACGATAAAAAATGCCTATCTATTCACCTATTCCAGCATATATAAGTCAACACCCGGGTGCGAGCCTACATCATAGGGTATACTTGGGGTAGCCTTATCTATTGGGTCAGAAGAAGCCAGACCTCAAGTGTGCTCCACCGTATTGCCCCGCCGCACGACTACTCCCCACACAGTCGGTACCATCTGGATCTGCGACAGAAGCAGTTGAGGGCCATAATGATAACAGTGCCTATCTATTGAACCATTTAGGTGTACGCGTCAACACCATGCGCGAGGCTAGATCTTGCGACCCTGTCCCTGTGGATGAGTCAATATTCTGCTGTGATTTCGAAGCATCTGCAGTGACATTTTTGCTTTCTCAGAACTGCTTTCGTATTTCTTGAAGATAAGAGACACTTGACGTGGAAAAGCCGACAACATGGCGTGAGTTCGATGTGGAGACAATCCACGCGTTTTCGAAGCACATTGACAACAATAAGTGCTCATGGTGTTGTTCATATTAATATCGGTCTAATCTACCATTTCTCACATTCCGACCGCCTTCCTTTCCAGATTCAAGTTATACCAGCTTCCTGATCCTCAATCAAGATAAACTCGGCAGCCACGCAATCAACCTCACCTCGAGTATAGCAAACAGCATCTCACGCACAATGGCTGTTGAAGAGCCAAAGAAACTCAAGATCGCCGTGGTTGGAGTAGGCTTGGGCGGAGGCGCGGTTGGAGCGTTTCTTAAATCGTACGCCATACCAGTATTCCTCGCTTTCCTGCTCTCACCTCGATATTAACAATTTCGAAAAGAGTCCCTAATGTAGACGTGCAACTCTACGAAAGATCTGTGGTACACAGACAGGTTGGCGCGTAGGTTCCGATGACCAAGTAATTGAACGCAGGCAAATAGGCTGACCCGATAGTTCAGTTGGATTGGTGTAACACCAGCCGGCCAGCTTCTCTTGGAGGAGATTTGTGGCGAGGAGGCGGTAGACTCCATCTCGACGCGCATGTATGGTGCGCCAGCTATAAAGCATTGGAAGACTGGGGAAATCAAAGTCCCTACAACACCACTTCCTGACGGCATTACTCATGAAGAGAAGGTTCGAAGACGTGGACAGGCTGATACGATCCGCCAAGATCTACATAGGATTATCATTGACCAGATCCCGAAAGGCACCATTCATACCGGCAAGAGAGGTGTTAGTTTCAAGGTCGATGAAGATAAAGTCACCGTGGATTTCCAGGATGGCACTTCTGTCGAAGCGGATCTCTTGATCGTTTCTGATGGCATCAACTCTGTATGTGACTCATTAGATATAAGCCCGGTTACAGTTGGACTTACAATTATTTTGCAGAAATTGCGCCAACATGTTTATCCTGACAACGTACCAAAGTATCTGTTAGAGCTCCCATAATTTCTTTCGCTGAGTTATGGCTAATTGACAATTCACTAGGCCATACCTGGAACATATGGAAGTCTTCGACAAAGCAGAACTTAAAAAGACAATACCAGATCTACCCAACGGTTCCACGTGCTATTTTAAAGACGATACCATGGTATTTTTAGGGGACGTTGTATGTTGTCCCGCACTTCTCGTGACTATTCGCTTACGATACCCCAGGGTTGTGGTCGTTATAGTATTATTGCAGTGCTCCCTGCAAACCCAGAAGACACAAAAACTCTTGGATGGGCACATGGGGCCGAACCGACTAGATGTCAGTCTAAACGATGATTACCCCAGTAACTTGAGCTAACAAGAAGACAAGTGGAACATCTGAGAGATCATCTAAAAGTAATTACCACGAACACCTATATCAAGCAACTCATCTAATCCTGAACAGGAATGGGACCCCCTCATCACCAATATTCTTAAACATTCCAAGAACCTAGGCCTTTTCCGTAAGTTTATCAGCACTTATTTCCTCAATATATATTAATGACACGACAGCACCTGCGCGCGGGTTCTGGCTTAAATCACTAATATATCAGGATCGGGTTTGCTTTGTAGGAGACGCAGCTCATCGTAAGCAGTCACGACATTGTATTCCCATTGACCAAAATTAACTCTCTGTCAGCAACCGGTGGTGCATTTAGTGCGGGTTGTAGTTTTGCTTTTGAAGATGGAAAGACTCTTTGCTTGGCACTAAATCACGTTTACAACGAGGCGGGTAGCTGGTCACTACCAGTACTAAAGCGTGCTCGTAGGCCTCTCTCCGGATTTCTCCATTATCTTGTATACCAATTAACATATTCCACAGTTCACTTATACGACGAAACCCGCACTCCACACGTTATTCGTATCTTCAAAGCTCTTGCCGAGGACGCTCCTTTGGATGAGACCGAGAACGAAATTAAGAATGAAATGACATGGTTAACGAACATTGATTGCGATTCTGAATTCAAGAAGACCCTTGCCAGGTTTGACAACTTGCAGATAAGTAATGGCAATGTCCCAACGCAGCTAAATGATGCATCAGAGACGAACGTACTGCTTGGTAGTATGACCGACAAAATGGTAGCTCCGAGAGGAGCATTCCAGGCAGAAGAATTATCGATATGATTGAGAGCTTGGTACTGATCTTTTCTTTTATCATGTAACTCCCACTACAACATCATAAAACTGCTTGCATGCTTGATTTCCAACTATTGTTTTGACTCTGTATTTCTTCTTGGTCTCTTATATATATCGATTGAGCTGCGGGGGTCACAAATTGATAAATATCCCAATACATCTACCAAGTAATTTTATATAGTAGTGCTTGGTTTTGATGGCTTTGGCAACGCGTTCGTGCAAAGCGCCGTCTTTGGAATCTAAAAGAAACCTGTAGTATCGATTGCCACGATCTTCCCGCCCTCTATTACCGTTCCATTGATAGGACTGACAAGCCCTCCTCCGGTTATAACATACACGGTATTGGTGTCGCCTTTGAGCTTACCAAATGCTGTCCCTGTAGGTCCCGCTAGCATCATCTGGTCCGATACGCCCGCGACAAAGGTGGCGTTCCCGTCCGGGGTGATGGCTACTAGCTGGCTGTTTGCATTGGCCGCTACCCAGATAGTGTCCCCATCATTCGGTCCAAAGGAGAATTTATCGAGAAAGAGAGCGCGGACCGCCTTGAATACCTCGCTCACGGCCCCGGCAGGCGGATACCCATTATCTGTGATGGCGATGCGGTAGATCGTTGCCTCGTAGCTGTTGCTCCAGTAAAGATAGCCGTTCTTAATATGTATATCATCGATTCCAAAAGGTGTAGCGCCCCAAGGAGGATAGGCCATGTTCACATCTTGAATTCCGAGTTTGTAATTTCGAGCCAGCGTGTCGACCCTCCAGACTACACCATTCGTTGAATCGGATACCAGCAACGTAGTTGGTGTATCTGGGACTGTCTCCAACGCGACGAGAAAGCCACCATCGTTTATACGTACGAGCTCCTGGATGGTAGACTTGGTGTAATTGGTCCCGTTGGCTGGGCGGAGATCAAGCTCCCACACGCCGTACGTGCCATGTATCCCAAACCCTAGGCTGCTTTGGTTGCCTCCGATGAAATGAAAGACATCTGGTTGCGTTTCGAGAATGGCTGTCACCGCCCCAATTTCGTCAAATGCATGAATCAGGGATATGGTTGGTGCATCGGTCGTTGCACCACAGACGGCATATATCGATGCATTGGGCCAAACGGTCGTTACAATAAGATCACCGTTGGACCGGACGTAGACACCTTCGATGTAGGTTGGGATAGAAAACTGATAGATATCTCGTATCGGAAGCGGAAGAGATTGGTGACTAGCTTGGATCAGAGATGAAATCAAAGATACTAGGCATAGAAAACCACTCCATGTGAAAGATGCCATAATTCAACAGGATCGGGGCAATAATTGATGGAAGAGAAAGAAGGTGGGCAAAATATATCAAAACTAGAATCGGTATGCTTAAGAGGCCGACGTCAAGAATCAACAAACTAGCGGCTTTATGTATACTAGCTTAGAGATATTGTTCTCTCGGAAGTTTTTGTTTTGTAGACTCCGAAAGTTGTTCCTCGTGTATATTCTCCTTTCGATTTCTCCGAACTTCTCCTTCCGTATTTTCCGACTTTCCTTTAACTGTCGGTATTACCCGACCGTGAGAATCTGTTGCTTTCGTAGCCGTTCCAGCGAAATCAATTCTTTTCTAATAATCTTATTAAAACCCACCTACTTCTAAGGTGAAGGGCTTACAAAATACCAGCCATGAAGTTGATGCTCTCTCACCTCGCTCTTGTGGCGGGCTCGGCCGCATTCGCTCTCCCTCAGGAGGTCGCGAAGACTTCCCTGCTCCCGCCTCGCCAGTCATGTGAGAACACGCCGACCTCGAGGAGCTGCTGGGGCCAGTATAACACCGACACAAACTACTATACTACGATCCCGGACACCGGCAAGACAGTTGAAGTCTGGCTCTCAGCCGAAGAAGGGACCTGTAACCAAGACGGATACAAGCGTCCTTGCATGACGTTCAATGGCACGATTCCAGGTCCAACGATCATCGCTGATTGGGGTGACGATCTTGTCGTCCATGTGACCAACAATCTCCAGTCCAATGGCACCACGATTCATTGGCACGGCGTCCGCCAACTCAATAGTGTTGAATACGATGGAGTTCCAGGCGTAACGCAGTGCCCTATTTCACCGGGGGAGACCTTCACATATAAGTTCAAAGTCACGCAGTATGGCTCGAGCTGGTACCATAGTCACGCCTCTCTGCAGTACTCTGAGGGTCTCTTTGGCTCAATTATCTTCAATGGTCCTGCCACATCGGACTACGACGAGGATCTGGGCGTGCTGGTCCTCCAGGACTGGTCGCACCTCACTACCTTTATCGACTGGAGTGCTAAAGAGGTAGCTGGCATCACCAAAGTCATGGACAACCTCCTCATCAACGGAACCAACACATTCAACTGTTCCGCCATCTCTGACTCGAACTGTGTGGGCGGTGGGAAAAAATACGAGACAGTCTTCCAGCCGGGCAAGAAGTATCTTATCCGACTGCTGAACGTCGCCATCGACAGCCAGTTCCAGTTCAGCATTGACGGTCATCGGCTCAAGGTGATCGCCAATGACTTCGTCCCCATAGAGCCGTACGACACCGACAGCGTCATAGTTAGCGTTGGCCAGCGATACGATGTCATCGTCGAGGCGAATGCCACGCCGGGAGATTACTGGCTCCGTGGCGGATGGGTACCTGCTACGGCCTGCCAGGGCGTGGCAAATGACCACCCCAGCGATATGACGGGCATTGTACGGTATGATTCTGCGAGTACCAGCAGCCCGACGAGCATGAGCAGCGTTGAGGTTCCCAAGACCTGTTCGGAGGAGTCCTTGGTAGGCCTGGTTCCCTATCTAAAACTCGACGTGAACAACATTGCTGGCACTACAGTTGAGGACGTCAACTACCAAATCACAAGCGCGTCCTTATTCCAGTGGACAATCAACAGCAGCAGCTTAGTCGTTGATTGGAGCAACCCCACACTACGCCAAGTCTTCAATAACGTATCTGTCTTTCCCACTCCATACAACGTCGTAGCTGTGGATGTAAGTAGCCCGAATTGGTTTCTGTTGTCGTACTAATGCAGACTCCAGAAGAAGTCACCTACCGAGGATGAGTGGGCTGTTTTGGTGGTCGAGAATAAGGCTGCAGCGGCCTTCGGCGGGTAAACTTTGCTTCTTCCATCTCTCATAGTCTCAGAACTAACGGCATGACAGCATCGCCCACCCCATCCACCTCCACGGACATGATTTCTGGATCTTAGCACAGGAGAATACTACGTGGGATGGTACGACCGCATCCTTCAAGATGGCCAATCCACCACGACGAGATACAGCTATCCTACCCGCAAGAGGATACCTCGCCATCGCGTTCCAACTCGACAACCCCGGGGCGTGGCTCATTCATTGCCACATCGCGTGGCACGCCAGTCAAGGTTTGGCGCTTGAGCTGATCGAAAGCGAGAAGTCTATCTCGGTGGGCAGTGCCGACAAGAAAGTCTTCGATGACACCTGTGCGTCGTGGTCGCGCTGGTCTCCGGGCGCGGTGTGGCAGCAAAGTGACTCAGGTATTTGAAAAACTACAGATCTAGATTCCAGGACCCACAGCGGTGCCAATCCCAAGACAGTTCCCAAAATAATACATATACTCAAAGCCTTCCCAAGCTCCTTGATATGCTCTGTGAGGCTAACACTAGCGGAAATGCGTCACATTCTGCTACGACTTAATACAGGAGGGCACGGATGCGGTGATTAGTAAACTGTTCAAAATCGGGATTCATTCTTATTACAAGAAGGTTACGTTGAACAGAAAAGGTGTAGTAGTGTTAAAGAAAGTCTGTAGAAAAGTGCCGCGCGGTATAGGTGCACAGGTCAGGTCATACGAAAAGGCCAGCACGCACCCAGCCTTACTAACTTGTCACATCTAGTATTCCCCCCCTATACCCGATTCTCTCTTCTCTTCAGGTCACATATTCCAGACAATCGATTGTCCTATTCCAAGGTTCATGCCCTTTAACCACGTTCAGGCCAGTTCTATCTTTGGCCTTCACCGATGGACAGTATAAATAGTACCCGCTACCCTATCCCCTTATGGTGAGTTTGGTGGCGAGTACCAATTATCTGCTTGCTCTTTGGCCGCCCTGGGTTCCATAGTTTGTAGAGTATTGTATCCATCACGATGAGTGACGAAACCTTGCTGAACGGAGGTAGGAAGCGTTTGCCAAAATCTTTGCTCATTTAATTGATCGGGAGTGAGAGGATTCCATTCTCGCGGCTGGTTGTTTGGATCATCTAGTAAAGAAATTTTAGATTTATAGCTCTCGAGGTATATATGAAGTATTATGGGTGATAGGAAACCATGAAGAAACGTACGACTGGAACAGTAACTTCCACTAACGCGCAATGCTCGGCATCCCGTACTTTTACAAACGTCTGTGAAGCGATCATATTAGCTGCTCGACGTAATAAAGATAGTGTTGATGGATTAAAAGGAGGAAGTTACGATTGTTGCAGTAATTGGTATTACTACCTGTACCGGCTACGCAGGAGCCAGCATGACAGACGTCTGAATCGGGGTATCATTAATAAGATAAATTCCATTAGACATGTTTTTCAGGATAGCATATACTTACGAGAACTGCAGTAATTCGATCCGGGAGATTTCTTGGTACCGCAACCACCGGTCGTGCATTTATCTACTCGCCGAAGAATTAGCAATAAGTCCCAAAATAAGGTGAGAGAAAACTGGTCTTTGAGGTTATCAATATCTCTGAAAGCCCTTCCATGGTAGGTCGCAAGGACGTTTTTTTTTTCAGATATGGAATGGATACTCACGGTTCTGGCAATAACTAGACCCTTGGAGTTTGGAGTTCGTACAGAAGCGGATATCGCAAGTATGGGGAATTAAGCGGCCCATTGTCACAATAACAAATTATAGGCAGCCTCGTGGGACAGGACGAACATTTGAGGAAGCGTGCTTCTTTCAGTGTTTTTCTCACCAGTACTTTGCAGAAACGTTTGTAATGTAGAAGATCCTTTTGTTTTAAATAAGATAACAACTCACCGCGTATCGATAGATTGCACATTGCTCTTTGTCTCACAAATTCCCTTTCTACGGGTGCATCAGGAATGATAGGGTCCGTCTGACTGCATTTTAAGCTGACTGTATCTATGCAGCTACCGCAAGCCACAATTGGTGTTGGTACGGGCCTTGATTTCGATCAAGGCCGATCAATCCGCTCGCTGATCTCCAGGCAGTCATAACACCAAGAGGCAGGATTCCGGAATTCTGATCTGGCTCAAGGCAGACTAGTTGGGTGGCATCGTCTGTATAGGCAGACGTCTTCTCGGGCCGACTGGGTTGTCGGCGAGGCACCTCTTCGTCCATGATACGTGGCAGTCTGGCGCGGCTACCAATTGCGAACCAAGGCGAACTCTCTAGACCCCAGTGGACTTACCTTTTCCCAAGCATGCATGACTTCCATGGCATCATGTTACTAAACTGTACTCTTTGGTTGCGTGACAGCTGCATGTCCTCCCATGTGATTTGTTTCATTGAAGCATAATATTGGCAACACGATTCGCTCCTGCAGTCCCGAGTCAACGATCGAGTGATCCAAAGCGACCGGATTACTCCGACTTTGCATGTGGGCATTACGGCCTGGCTCATTCTTTTGGCTCAGATTTCCTCGTTCATCGAGAGCTCCCATTTGTGAGGCTCTCCAAGAATCCTGCTTGTTGTATCGAGTCAAACGAGATCATCTGAAATGGACTTGGGAAGGAAGCGCGCTCCTTGCTCAAAGCCGAAGAAGCTCGGCAGATGGCTTCACAACACAATACAGCCTCGAAGTAACTTTGGCCAAATATACCAGAATCGGTTTGAGATCTGATCCGCGGTCGAGGTTCAAGCCCAGATACTGACATCACAATGGTGCTCATGATCCACGCTAACATCCTGGGCGATATGGCCGCCATGGAAGCTGGACCTATGTGTCATATCGCACCACCCTTAGTGACATCACTTTAACTTTGTGGCTTGTGGGGAGGAGGCATCTGTCCAGGGTGACTGGAGAACGTGCAGTGAAAAGCTTTCATGAAATATTTCGGGCCAGATGATCCCCTAACCCTAAATTCTACTCGGACCTACCTTCCTCGCGGGGAAACTGTAAAAAGTCGCAGCCTGTTAGCATTAGTGGTGAAACAGCAGAAGGTCTTTTTCGGACTGGATCATATGCTGACATATTGATGGCAAGGAACGACCTTGGGATATGCTACCGCGAATTATGTTGAAAGGAAGTTGCAAAGGCTAGTCATAAATATGTTTCGGTCGCGCTAAATTATTCCAGGTAAACAGCACGCATACACTCTATAGTCTATCAATGACTTGTCCAAAATGATGTGCAATCGTAGATGTCAAGGGAAAGCAGCCTCGATGCTGGAAGAAATCGTGCCAATTGTGGAACGAACTTTGGGCTAAGATGATTCATGTTGGTATGTTCATGAATATATCAGTTTTAGCACGAGCCTATGCCCTATGCCACAGGTGGAAGGAAGCGGAAATCCGCCTCTAGGATATATCATCATAAATTGAATTCAGACTGAAAATCTCAATAATGAACGCTCTGGAATAACTCGTAACGCTATATGGACCAATCATACCTAATTCATCACGCCAACAAAAACTCCTCGAAAATAGCTCATTCATCACCGATTACTAAATCAAATATGCTCTTATAAACCAGCCCCCAGTGAAGAATAATCTTGTCTTCGCTCTTGGTCTTTTAGTTACTCAAGCAACTACAGATAGGGAGATTGCGCCAGATTCGGATGGACGACGTTTGAAGACCCGGCTACTGGTGAGTAGAGGAGACAAGTTGGCTGTCTCCTTCTCCGGGTGGCTAACCCGTGGTACTGCCGCGACGTTGTGACTGCTCGGTGCAGCTTCATTCTCCACCTCAGGCATCTTATCGAGTGCCGACTTGACCAAGTCGGCAATGGCGCCACCTTCCAAGATCTTAAGCGTTGGCACGTTCACGTCCATTTCCTTGAGGAACCACGCGCGGATGTCAACAGCTACGAGAGAGTCCACCCCCTGCTCAGCCAGCGTCATAGAATCTTCCAGGTTTTCCTCCTGCGTCATACGGAGTATACGTCTGAGATGTCCTAAGAAGGCGTCGCGGGCTATAGTATAGGCCTCGTCGCGATTCTGGGCAGTCTGTAGCTCCACCTTGACCGGCAAACCGGTCTTGACCGCCTGCACCTCGGAACCATTCTCTTCGCGCAGCACAAAATGGCTGAACTTGACGTCGCGCCGGTGAGCCTCGGTGACGTGGAGATCGGCCGGCACAAAGTTGACACCCATGGCTACCTGGGCCGGGACATGGGAAGCTTGACCTGGACGACCCGAGAGCACCGCCTCCGCAAAGAGAGCATGCAAGTCCTCTTCGCTGATGTTGATGTACCCCAGCGACTGGAAGTAATCGAAGTCGAACGTCTCGGAGTGTGCCGCGTAGCCGACTCCCACGACAGCGGGGATGTTGATGGCCGACCCAGCCACTCCACGCTTCCGCCTCTTGCACACCAGAGACGTCATGAACTCATTGGCAGCCGAATAGTTGCTTTGGCCACTCCAGCCAATGACGGACGCAATACTGGATGCAACGATGAAGAAGTCGAGTGGGGTGTCATGGAAAAGCTCGTCCAGGAGCTGTGTGCCTACCACCTTCGGCTTAGTAACGCGGGTGAATTGCTCATGGGTCATCCTGGCAAACAGCTCATCGTTGAGGATCATGGCACCGTTAATTACACCCGCAATAGGAGGAAGGATGGCAGTGATGCTAGAGTGAACATATCGGAGAGACTCCCGCGATGTGATGTCCAGTGACATAGCCTTGACCACGGCCCCATACCGTTTCTCCATATCTTCGATGAATTTTTGGTTCACCTTGGGCTTGCGGCTTGTGAGCACCACGTTACGCGCTCCGTGGGTGATCATCCACAACGCAAGGGACTGCCCAAGCTCGGCTGCCATGCCCACAAAGAGATACGTCCTGTCCGCTCGGAACAAAAGCCCTGAGTCGATTGGTTGCACCTTAACGGGGACCGACTCGGAAGCAGTCCAGTCCATAACGGCCAACGGTTCTCCGATGGCCTTGTGACTGGGTGCGTGTTCCAGGGCGATGCTTTCAACTGTGTGGCAGCCAATTCGATCGGCGTCAACGAAAGCTTTATGCAGAATCTGCGCGACATTTTTTTGTTCTGGCTCGGAGAAAGCGATGACCTGGTGGCTTAATACCGCTTCCTCACTGATTCTGAGGCATGCTGGTGGCAGAAACTTGGTAATCGCATCTCTGACAGCATCCGATGCGACACCGCGAGAGAAATGGACAAAGACGGCGGTCGAGGCAGGAATCGTGGACTGAAGGACGCACTGAGGGAAGTTGGGATGGAGGAAGACCGAGTGACCATCCCTGGCCTGTCGTAGCTCCGCTGTTGTGAAGACGGTATTGACATTCTTTCTGTTGGCCTGCATTTGGAGGGCCAACTGTAAAGCCGTATCGGCCTCGTTGACGAGCAAAGTGGCACCTGCGGGTGTAAAAGACAGGATGTGCTCCGCAACAAGACTAGCAGCCACCGAAACAAGTTTTTCTTTCACTGGTGTCTCAAGAAGTGGAATACACCATTGAGCGGGAATGTTTACCGGAGATTCGCTGGAGCTGGAAAGGGCAAGTACAAGCTCGCTTGTCTCAGTATCGATGCCAGTACACAGTCGGAGAAAGCCAGCCGCACCAACAGCCAAAGTCTGAAGCAGCGAGTGCGTGATTCTGACTGTGCGGTACTTGCCTACTGGGGCTGTGGCCAATGCTAAAGGTGACACTTTCTGCAATTCCAGAGCCCTGTCCTGGCCTTGCCCGATTCCTACAAGCTGCAGTGTCTCCTTAGCAGGAATGGCTGTCGTCAAGACGTCCCTTCGCTGAGAATTGTAGCGCTTATTTTTCTCAACATCTGGGAGCAGTCTGGTGATGAGCTGTCTCCCGTCACTGACAAAGACTTGGGGCTCCTCTGTCCACAGCAGGGTGTCGGTGTTTGTACCCCAGCTGCGAAGGACGAGTTGCCTTAGTAAGGTTTCAGCCAGGTCGGTTGCAGTGTTCGCCTGAATTCCGCCATCCTGTGCCGTAGAATCGAGATCAAACATTTGTATACTCAAGTTGGGATGCTCCGTCTTGACGGTGTTAGTAAGGCCCATCATCATGGAGCTGTAGGGGCTGTCTTCTCTAGATCCGCACGTCACCCAGACCAGAGCCCCAGCAGTGGCCCATAACGTCTTGAGCGCCTCAAACTTGCCAACGGTCAAGTCTTCGAGGTAGGGCTCGTCCAGATCTGTGAGTGAGAGAACAGTGATGACCCTGGAAGCTGATGCAGACTTGGCGAGATTGGAGGCGGCGAAATCTTCCACAGTACTAAAGAATTCCTTATCATCGAACCGAAATGACAGTATGTCAAATGCCTGTTGGCCAAGTTTGGACACCGCTGGTGTAGTTCCTCCGATGACTGCAAGTGCATCGGTTCGTATGCCCAGGGGATGTTCCGTCACAGCAAGTGGGTTGCGCAACACCGTGACCTGATCATCCACAGCCTGGGCGACAAAGACGCTAATAGGCAACGAGGCACTGATGTCCGGAGTTACGGTGTCGATGCCTGCGAAGCCCGTTTTCTTCAGCACGGCATCCCAGCGATCTAGGGTAAGCAGCGGTCCCCAGGGGCGGCCTGTCTCGGCGCCGATCCACCATCCAGGAAGCGTTCCAACTGTCATGCCGCTGAAAAGGAGCTCAGTGGATGTGAGCTCACCCACTACGACAAATCCGCCAGGCTTCAAGAGCCGCCGTACGTTGGCCATGGTCGCCTCCATATCTTTTGAGACGTGTAGGACATTCACAGCTACCACTACATCATATGAGCCCTCGACGAAGCCTTGTCCCGATGGTTCCTTCTCCATATTGAATGTCTTGAATGACATACGGCCGCTTTCATTCTGGAACCGCTCCTCGGCTGCCATGAAAAATCCGCTAGAGATGTCCGTAAAAGTATACGAGGCGTAAGTACTGTTAATAGCGTGTAGCACCGACGACGTAGTAGCTCCAGTACCGGCTCCAATCTCCAAAATATTAAGGGCGGGGAAACGGTGGGAGATTTGAGACATTATGCGGGCCAGCCAACGGCTAGTTGGTCCAGCGCATATTGCGTTCTCCTCGTAGAATGCGTAGAGGAGGCCATCCTGGTTCATGTGCTCGAGCATCGAGGTTCCTGCCCGGATGACGGGAATCAGGTTGTCACCAACCACCTGAACGAAGCGGATGTCCTTTCGGCCCTCGTATCGCGCCAGAATCTGGCTAATGTCCTGGCGGGTGTCTGTGTTACACTCGGAGGTCACTTTGGGGTGGCCGTTCCTGCTAACCATCTTTACCATGCGGTCGCACCACTTCAGATACTTCTGGAAGTGTGGGAGCAGGTTGTGTCGTTGCTGGTCAGGGATCGAGAGCGAGACATTACGCACAAACCAGTAGGCAACACGGTCAATATCCTTGTAGACTTGTACCTCGTTATCGGACAATGTCTCTCCTACAGCGGCAAGTTGTCCATCCGGTGAGGCGACCTGATATTGGAAGTGCGAGAACATCGGGAGATCGTTTTTGGGGGTGGCCCGAGAGAAAGGCACCAGGGTCGCACCTTCGAATTGCACAAAAGTGTGAGAACCATCCTCAGTATACAAGTAGGTATCTCCCACGATCTCGGAGTGCTTCTTGCTTCTTATGGAAGATTCATACTGCAGGGTACTTTGCTTCCCACCCTCACTCAACGGAGTAAAGTATGCATTGACTGTGATGGCGGAGATCGAAACAGGAACATGCAGCGCCCAAATCTGGGTATCACCAGGAAAAGACCAGGCCGCAAAAATAGTTTGCAAAGCAGAGTCAAGCATGCCCGGGTGTAGGATGAGGCTATCGTCCCACGCAGACCCAGATTGGTCATAGAGCGTGCCAACGCTGTAACCGAGCTTGCGCTGGATGTTGGAGACACCCTGGAATGGCGGCGAGTAACCATATCCAATACTGAGTAAGTTGTTATAGAAATGATCGTCGCTGACGTCGACCATATCTCCAGGATCTGCCTTGAGAACCGGAAGAGTATCAGGCTCCACAGAAGCAAAATTACCAGACACTCGCCCTTTGGCGTTTTGGACGAGCTTCCCGGTCCCTGGGGCTACCGAATAGCAAGTCCACTCGGCCGTAATTACTGATTCTAATGCCTCGACCAGGACAATGCTGAAAATTGTCTCGACACTGGATGCGTCATCGTCAAAGGTAATAGCATGTGGGATCTCCACGTTCGTCAATTTGTAGACGCTGATCTTGGCATCAACATGGGTTTCGAGAGCCATAGACGTAATAGCTTCAATCGCCATACTCACGTATGCTGTGGCGGGGAAGACTGTTTGCCCTTGAAGCTTATGGCCCTTGAGCCAAGCCATCTCGCTTGGTTGCAGGATATTACGCCACTGGAACTCCCCGGGCGTGGTTGCTTCGAAGCACGGCGTGCCCAGGACTGGGTTTTGAGCATGGATGGCGCTTCTGTGCTTGAAGTGATTGGCGATCCGGCTGTCTGTCCAGTAGGTGCGGTGGTGCTCGAAAGGATATGACGGGAGGTCATTCAGGACCGTTTTGCTCTCATCGCCCGACAACAACGTATTTACGGCGGAGAACTGGACACTCTCGGAGCCAAGCCTTGTCCAGATGAATCCTAGCGCTGTAGCAAGCTGTTCAATATCGCTCTGGCCGCGAGAGAGTAATCCTGTGTACGGAACATTACCCGCGCAAAACTCGTCCATTGTGGCACTGGCAGGACCTTGGAGTGCAGCATGGGGCCCGACCTCAATAGCTAGATCACATGTGCCCACTTGCTGTACGGCTTGGGCAACTGCTCCGGCGAATTGGACCGTGCTGCACATGTTGTCGACCCAGTATTGGTTGGTCAATCTTTCTCTGCTCATGGGCTCGCCGTTATAAACGCTTGAATACCAGACTGGCATGGCATTCTCCCTGGTTGATATGGCCTGGACCCCACATTCTTCCAAAGAAGCAAGATAGGGCCCCGCGCATGAGGCCATGTGAGCGCTGTGATAGGCTGTATCAACCTTCAGCTTTCGGACAAATGTTCCTTGGGCTTTGAAAATCTGCTCGGCTTCGTCTACGGCGTCCTCGTCGCCACTTAGTGTAATGCTTGAGTTGGAATTCACCGCGGCGACCTGAATGCGGCCTTTGAACCTCTCCTCACAGAAGGCATGAGCATTTTGACTTGAGGTACCGACCGCCATCATGGCGCCACGTAGAGCTTTGTTGTTCGGGCTTGAGGCCTGTTTTGCATGAATACCACGGAAGTAGGCGATTCGTATGGCATCCCGCGCGGAGACGAGACCCGCGGCATAGGCGGCACCAATCTCGCCCGACGAATGGCCCACCACTGCCGTGAGGAAGACGCCCGCTGCTTTCAAGATGTCGACCAAAATGATTTGCACTGCAGTACAGAGTGGCTGAGAAAACGCGGCTTCAGCAATTCGCGAGGTTTCTTTGCCGGCGAGGAGCTGGTCCTTGAGGGTCCAGGTTGGTCGGTCGGACACGCCAGGGAGACTTTGCAGGGCAGAATCCAGCTCACGAAGCCGGTTTACAGCGAAGGGGGAGGTTTCGATGAGCTGGGCACCCATCCGCGGCCATTGGGCCCCCTGCCCCGTGAAGATGCCGAGAATCTTCGCCGGCCGAGGAGATGTGCTGAAGCGGGTACTGAGGTTGACTTCGTCTTTGCCGTCGGATGGCGGGTTGACTAAGCTCTCAAGGGACTGTATGGCCTTTTGAGTTGTTGGCGCAGCAATCGCCTTACGGTAAGAAAAAGTCGATCGCCGGTGCTGTAATGTGTACGCAAGATCTTCCACCTCGATGGCTGGATGGGCTTGGAGATGGGCGAGATACTGGGACAACATCATGCGGAGTGCCGTCTCAGAAGCAGCCGAGAATACAAGGGGAGTGAAATGTAGGCTGGGAGGTATTTTGGCCGGCGAAGCAATCATTGTGGTCTCTGGAATGTACTGTTCCAAGATACAGTGTGCGTTGGTTCCGCCGAAGCCGAAACTGAGTAGAGGAAGCATCGTCAGCCAGATAAGATCAAGAACTCAAGATTCTTTTACATACCTATTCACACTCGCCCTCCTTACCTGACTCTCCCCAACTGGCCAAGGGGTAGGTACCGTCGGAATCTGCAAGTGCTTGAAGAACGGGGCAACCTTGGGGCTTAAATTCTGGAAATGCAGATTGGGTGGGACGATGCCGTGCTTCATAGCCAACGACGTGGCGATGACACTTGCTATCCCAGCTGTACCTTCAGTATGGCCGATGACTGTCTTGAGCGAGCCGACCAGCAACTTGTCTGCCTTCGTGGCCGCCCGCGAGCCTGCCGGAAACAGTGCGGTGGAGATGGCTTCTGCTTCTTGCGGATCTCCCGCCTGGGTACCAGTGCCGTGGGCGTGGAAGAACTGCGGGCGGTCCTGCAGTTGGTTCACCGGGTCCAGTCCTGCCCGGGCATAGCATTCCCGGATCAGCTTTGCCTGTGCAATATTACTGGGCATAGTTAGGCCGGGGGTCCGGCCATCTTGATTCACGGCCGTTTCGCGGATAATACACTCGATGGGATCGTTGTCGGCAAGAGCCTGTGACAATGTCTTGAGTACGACGGCTGCTACGCCTTCGCCACGAGCGTAACCATCGGCGGCAACGTCCCACATGGCACAGCGGCCGTTGGGGGAAAGCATTCCCAGGTTGCTTTCGGAGATGTACATGGCTATTGTTCATAAGCTAGTTAGCGCTGGCTTGGCCATCGGTATATTATGAGAAGACTTGAATAGTAAATCCAAAGACTCACCAGGACTTAAGATCAGATTCGTCCCCGCCGCAACTGCAACCTTCGACTTGCCACTCCGTAGTACCTGGACCGCCTGATCCACCGCAACCATGCTGCTCGAGCACGCTGTATCAATCGTCATACTGGGACCATGCCAGTCAAAAAAGTACGAGAGCCGGTTCGCGACAATTCCTCTCTCCAGCCCCGTGGCCGTATACCGGGGCAAAGTATCCCAATCCCGGGTCAACATCGTACTCCAATCATCCGACATCAACCCTACATAGACAGCGGTATCAGAACCATGCAGCTTCTCCATGGGCTGACCTGCCGCGCAGAGGCCATCGTAGACGACCTCGAGCAGGAGCCGCTGCTGCGGATCCATGGCGTCGGCCTCGCCAGCCTGGATATTGAAGAAACCCGCATCGAACTGCGCCACATTACTTCCATCTGATTCGTCCAGCCAATAAGACTTTTTGGCGTCGGTGGTGCCGTGGTGAGTTCCGACCGGGTGGTAGAAAGAGTTGACGTCGAAACGGGAGGCGGGTGGTTCGCTGCTCAGATCGCGTGGGTGGTGGAGCAGTGACCAGAGTTTGGACGGCGTATCAGCACCGCCGGGGAATCGGCACCCGGAGCCGATGATTGCAATGGGTTCCACCATTCTTGTAGTAGTCGCGGTTGTGTAGTCGATAATAGTCTTAAATTTGAGGCAGGAAGGTGGAACTGAGACTGAGACAACCGCTGAAAAAGAAGTACTTCGGATAAAATTAATGAAGAGCGAGTTTGCGGAGAATAGATCTATATAGGATATCGACTATTGAAGTCAACTTGAATGAGGAGTATAGATGGGGAGATGCAGAGATGAGGTTCAAGTTAGGGCGGCGTGAGGAGATGAATCCTGCAAGAGGTGAAGTTAGAATATTCGTTGAGAGTTGAACGTACGTTGGCCTAACGTGGGATGAGTAGGAAGTAAAGAGCTTACTATAGATTTCATCATCAAAATAATTCATTCTTGCAGTCCATATATAAAAAATCACTCACCGCTCTCCATATCCCTATCATGGTGAATCAGCAGTTTTGACATCAAAAGCTCCGGGTGATCGAGACAAGTCAGCCGTGAATCCCGAACAGGAACGTCCGGAAGTCGATAACGGAAGACATGCCACACTGGCTTCCTGGTCTTCGGAGAGGATCTTGTGGGGCTGTCAAGGTTAGTGATAAGATAGGCACCGAATCGCCTCACCACAGACCAAACCAGAAGCGAAGCTGAAGATAAGCTGAAATAAAGACTCGGAGACACTTTAGAGAAGGGCACCGATTGGTCTTCTAGTGCCGAGGCCAAGATTCCTCTCCTTACCAATCTTCAGGAATGCGGAGCTGAGAGCTGTCTCGGGAAACATAGCATTTCTTCGGATGATGTGTTGAGAATGTTATGCTGACGTGTATTCGACCCCTACCTACCTGGCACTTGGAAACCAATGCAGTCTAGAGTCACTCGGAGATGGAGATTGACGTATGAATAGTGAAGTGATTTAATTGAGCTTCAAACGCCGAAGCCGTTTCCTTTCTCGGGTTTTCACCTCTTTACTAATGGGTCATGAGATACATGGTTTCTGTTTGATTACATCGAAATCTTTAGCATAGATTTAAAATACAATTTCCAATACTATTCATAATACTATTCATAATACTATTATTGCTTTTTTCAACTAGAACCAAATGCCAACTCCGGGCTCGCCAAAAGCATTTCTTATAATTGTGGTAGGCACGTGCTACTGAGAGAATTGGTACACAGTTCTTACAAATTCAAAAGAGGACAGGTGGTTTGTAAGTAAATCTGATATTAACAAAAGTAATAGGTAGATACGTAAGCCTACTGTAGTTCTAGCAAAAATTAGTACACATAGTAAGTCAGAGAGAATAATAGAAACTGGAAAGGTAATTGGGAATATTTATTAAGGGTGGCGTTGATTTTACCCTGAACTTTGTATCCTTACAATCCAGACTCTATTATGCTATATCCAAGCGGAAAGTATCAATCTGAACTCTGAGCTCAAAATAAGAGGAGAGTGTGATACTTCCGGGGCATTAATTACCACCATGACATCCCGGGCTCATTCATTACCATCTGCTCATCCAGTACCATGTCATTTTTCATCGGGTTCATATTAGTGAAGTATTGCTCCTGTGGATCGGGCGAGGCGAATGATCCCAAGAGAGCTGGCATAGCAAATCGTTCGACTGTGAAATGGTCAACCCAAGAAAGCAAGATTAGGAGGCTCCAAACTCACAATCATAAAGACCCGTAACTTCCTGCACCATCATCTCCGGTGCGTTGAAGCCTATCTCGAAATCGCTGCTGTTTATAGTAGAAGAAGAATCGTTCACTAGACTTTGCCGGTCCAGAGTACCGTTGCCATCTTTCCTGTCACGCTCCACATCATATCCGCGACCATCTCCCGCCCTCGCCAGCACTATACTTACGGTCTCGGCTGCCTTCTTCGCCTCTCGAGAGCTGGAACTTCGTCTCATCCAAATCGTCCTCGTTCGTTGCAGAGCTGCTGTGATAGCTTCTCTCCGATTTAGCATCTGTCCGCGATGTAGCAACGAGCAAAGGATCATCGTAGCCGTGAGGAACTGATGGTTCATCGAGGAGGTCACGCGCCAACGCATTGTATGGAGTTGGCCACCAGAACATGTCTCCTCGTCGAGGATGTTCTGGATCTGTAGCGTACCCAGAGCGGCATCCAGGCAAGCCTCACGCGAATAAGCGAAGGAGTCCTCGTCCGAAGAGGTCGACTCCGCAAAGAGAAATCGTCGGTGTAGCATCATCTTCCCTTTGTAGAACATGTGGCTGATAAATAGACGCGACATAATAATTTGAGGCGAGTCAGTCACGCTCGCGGCCATGGACTTCATCTTCAATGGCGGTGGAATACTGGCTTCAGCCTCTTGTAGTTTGTTATCCACGCGTCTCACCTCCGTGTAGTTGGGGGACTTGACCGCGGTCGTAAGATCCGAAATCGCAGCGAGAGCAATTAATATTCTTCTGCGCGCAATCACCGCCAGGGCTGTCGTATGTTCGGTCTCGGGCCGAGATGGGGGTAGTTGTACCATCTCCTCGTTCAGATCGCTATCGTTGAGGTTCCGTGGCTCCGCCGTATCACACTGCCAATCCGAGATCATCCGCGGCATGCCCATCTGGGTGGAGATCAGAATATCGCCAAGCACTACGGTGGCCCATAGTCGGCGTCGCATCTCGCCTTCCAAAGGGGATATGCCGGGAAAGTGGCTTGGATCTCGATGGTATCCCATACGCATGGCCAGGTTGACTTCGAGCGCCAGCAGAAACCAGATGTCATTGTCCGCATCTGCACGGATACCGAACTCGACGTACACATAGTGAATGAACGTCTCCAACACATACGGGCCCGCCTTGGTATATTCGCCCTTGATCAAGCACTGCACGATCTTTTCTCGATACAGGTCGATCTGGAGCGATTGCTGCTCCGCGGGTTCACTGCCATGGGCAAAGTCGGACGAGTCGGCAGCCACCACGGCGAGACATATCATGCTGAAGAGCAGCCCAATCCACATGATCGGCACGCTCGATGGGTTGGCCCAAAAGGCCTCGTACTGTCCACGTCCGTTAGCCTCGCGACCACCACCACGCGGGAAGAGCACCGCAGCTGACCTTGCGAAGGAAGCTCGGAGCATGAACCGCGGCTTGTTATTCCAGCTCGTTAGCAACGCTGTTACGGGGGGAAGAGGGCGCACCAACATGCGGCTACGAGATCCAGGCCGTTGAAATATCGTGAAATGTAGCGATCGACGGCGCTCTTCGGGGGTAGCGCCGCGAGGATATCGGCCCGGGACGCGACGGGCCGGTGACAGCCATATAACAGCTTGGCGTGTGGAGCAACCGCGAGAAGGCCGTCGTCGTGTTGATCATAGTCGAGAATGGGGTCCGGGGTGTTGGCCAGGCGGAGATGCTCCTCTTGGTCGAAATGGTCCTTCAAATCAGCGATGCTGTCGAGGATGGCCGCCCAGTGGTCCCCGCCGACATAGCGAAACTCGGAGGCACTGACGCGCATGCTCCCGCATTCCGACCGCTCGTCCATCGACGTGTCAGCGGGGACAGTACTGTCGGCCAGGTTGAGATGCTTCGTGTCGGGTGCGATGCTCAGCGGTACGTCGGCCGTGGCACCAGCGGTATTGGGCTGATTCGCGGTGTACATGACCAGACGCTCGAGCTGGACGAGGCGATCGTGGAGGCTGGGTGCCGGGGCGGTGGTGGGGTGTTCGGCGTAGGTGCAGACCTGGCCGCGCAGGGAACAGGTCGAACATGGTTGCTGGCGGTCGCAGCGCGCCCTGGACCGGAGAGGGACGTTAGCGATCCATCACCTAGCGACATGGGGGCCTCACTTGCGGCGCCGGCAGAGATTGCACGACAGCTGGGGTTTGTCGCGTCGCCGGCTGGCACTGGTTGGGGGGGCAGGATGGGCGGTGGCCATGGCAGATGGACTCCCACGAGCGAAGGACGAGAGAATAAAGATGAAGGCGTCCCCAGAAGATGGGAGAGGAGAGGACGTTGGCCGGAGGAATGATTTGACGCCCCGGGAGCCACCATCCGACCCTCCGTGGCGCCGGGGCTGAGTTCATCTCACCGCATTGGCGTGCTGCACGTCACCCGCGTTCGCATCAGACCGTCAGATGGCTGGTGCGTCATGGCCAACGGTGCCCCGCAACGGCTGCCGCCACCGATCCACAAGCGCTGGGCCACATTAAGGTTATATGCACCCTCAACAGCCGACATGAGCGGCCGATCCTCCGGCGCCACAGCCACCCACCGTCCGATCCTCCGCCGCTTGGATCATCCGGGGCTTGTGCTCCGTAGCGCGTCAGCGCCTGTGAGGGGCACGCTTCGTACCACCTACCAATTGCGGCTTCGGGCATGCAGCAAAGCATAAGCAACAAGGCAAACAAGTTAGTCTCGGATGGACCTGCGCAACGGTGCGGTTGTGACGAAGGTGTCATCTCACTGACCCTTCATAGACTTCCGTGCCAAGGACGGAAGTCTCTGGCTTCATACGGCGTTGGGTCCGGAAAGAGTTGGCCTGGCGAGGACCATGGCCAAGGAGCAACGGACCGGAGCGCGGACGGGATCCACTCAAAATGGACGTGCTGGGTCTGTCGTTCAGAAAGCAGCACCGTGAAAACACCACCAGTATATTCCCCTCTACCTACTTAACGTGATATCTTCGTCCTTGGACCACTAAGACCACTCTCCAGAAAACTTCCATTGCACTGCAAAGCTTCGTCGCCAACGCACACTATTACAATCAGTCTTCCTCATAGCAATCCCCCTCGCGTATCGCTGCCCCAAGCATTTCCCATTCCCATTGCTACAGCCGGGAACCATGTCCAAGATGGACAATACCCACGCCGAGAAAAAGTCCAACGAGAGCTCCCTCGAGTCGGGCTCGCCCGACAATCATTCTCTGGCCGACACCAACATTGTCGACTGGGATGGGAAGGACGACCCCGCCAACCCGGTCAACTGGACGAGTCGTAAGAGATGGGCCCATGCCATCATGGTAGCATTGTTCGCCCTGGTTACGTAAGAACTCCTGGTCCATCATATCACTGAGCATCGACTAACTTGAAGGGCAGGAACATGGGACCAACCATGTGCGCACCCGGCATCAATGAACTCATCGACGACTTCCACATCACCTCCCGATCGGTCAGCACGCTGGCCATCACCATCTATATTCTTGGCTTGGCCGTGGGGCCTATGTTCCTGGCCCCCCTCAGCGAGATGTACGGTCGTCTGCCCGTATACCATATGTCCAGTGTCGTCTTCGTAGCCTTCATCGTGGGCAACGCACTGAGCAAGAACATCGGACAGTTCATGGTCTTCCGCTTCCTCTCCGGCTGTGCGGGCGGAACCCCCATGGCCCTGGGCGGCGGAACCATTGCCGATGTCACACGTCTCGAGAAACGAGGGGCAGCCATGGCCTTGTTCAGTTTGGGACCACTAACAGGACCAGTAAGTCATGCATATCAATTTGAATCTTGACCCGGAGCTCACACGTATGTGTCCAGGTCCTCGGCCCCGTCATGGGAGGCTTCATCGCCGCAAACAAGGGCTGGCGCTGGTCTTTCTGGGTGCTGGCCATCTTCGGCGCCGCGGTCGGCATCGGCGCGCTGATCTTCATGCGGGAAACCCATCCAAAGATTCTCCTCGAACGCAAAGCCGCCAGCTTGCGTACCTCGACGGGCAATCCGAGCCTCAAATCGAAGCTTGCTCACACGTTGACGCCCCGCCAGGTTCTCGTCCAGGCGCTGGGCCGTCCCACCATACTCCTCCTGCGGTCGCCAGTCTTGCTGGTCATTTCCCTCTACGTCTCCTTGGTCTTTGGTTTGATGTATCTTCTGTTTACCACCTTCCCAGACGTGTTTGAGGGTCAGTACGGATTCAACACGTCCACGTCGGGCCTGGTGTATCTGGGTCTAGGGGTTGCGCTCATCATCGCCATGTTTGCGTTTGGCGCGCTGAGTGACCGAATCCAGGCGGCGCGGATGAAGGCAGACGGCGTGCAACGACCACAGCCCGAGTACCGCCTGGTGCTGATGATCTGGTTCAGCCCGTTTGTGGGCGTAGGCTTGTTCATCTACGGCTGGACGACGCACTACAAGGTGCATTGGATCGTGCCCATCATCGGGACCGCCATCATTGGCTTCGGCGCCTTTTTCGTGCTGGTAAGTTCCCCCGTCGTGTAGCGAGCAGAGACGAGGACTGATGACTCGCAGATGCCGGCCCAGCTGTACCTGGTCGACTTGTTCGGCTCTGAGGCGGCCGCTTCCGCGCTCGGGGCGAACAACCTTCTGCGGTACCTGTCCAGCACCTTCCTGCCCCTGGCGGGGCCGAGAATGTACAAGGCGATGGGCTACGGCTGGGGCAACTCACTGTTGGGGTTCCTCGCGTTGGCGTTCGTCCCCGCTCCGATTCTGTTCTACAAGTACGGGGAGCGACTGCGCGCGAAAACGGTGGTTAAGTTGTAATAAGCTTAATTCCTCCCCACTCACTAGCCCCAGCCCCGGCTTGAGGTGGATGTGGGTTTGTTTGGTGGAAACCGAATACGGATATTGACCTGTAAGAATAGATACAAGTGTGCACCCCGCTAAGCGCTTGTAATCATCGTGATTTGTACACTTAGAATAAATTAATAACTCCATTCCACACTACAAATCGGTTACACAAACCATGTTAGAAATCACAAGCTGACGTACAACGATGCATAATCACATGGCGTTACAAATCTTAAAATCCCTCCTGTGGGTGGACTGTCCTAATCTTCCTCATTCCACGTACCATGATGTATAATCACATGGCTCTACAAACCTAAAAGCTGCCCTGCGAAACCCCACCAGTTGAAACCTAGTCTGGGAAATTCCGCACTCCATGTAAATTTGGAAACCCYCCCCCCCCCCCCATCAAGCCAAAAGCAAGCAAGCATTTTGGAGGGACACGCTAGGCATGCATATAGAAGGAAGCCGCCTGATCTCACGTCAGATTGACCTTTGAATAATGTACACGGACTTTCGGCCGTAGAAGAGTCGCGGACAAAGTTCTGGGGAGTACATCTCAGCTTCGTATACGGACAAGTCAGCCTGTTGCCAACCCACCTTAGTGCTTATCCGGCATCCGCCTAGTGCGTGATCGGCAGCAGGGAGGCGGCCGCAGTTCGCCGATCAGTTGCTAGGTCCAAACCTAACTTCGACGTAGCATGGACCAGCGTGATGGGATGGCCGTCGGTCGATGTGCTTCGAGGTCTGTTGATGGCCTCAGGACTGTAAACCAACACGACATCCATATCATCCACGGCCACAGCACGGTTCACCAGCATGGTAATCGCCGCAGGTGGTCGGTCGTAAATAGACTTTATTACGGTCGTACAACCATAAACGCGAACCTAAAGGTAAAATGCCATGCCCCCGTCAGATCGAAGGCAATGTTGGCTTCTGCTGTATCTCATGCAAGCCACCGGCAGCAATAGCACCGAACGTCCAGCAAGGTTTGCGACACAGGTAGCTTACTTCAGCCTTACTCTCACGTAGCGCCTTCCCAATGGCATCATGGAATGCGGTACTGGCCCAGCGAAGCAACGGCTTTCTCGGCCACCTTCCGGGTCAGCCCGCGGTCTGCATGCATCGATCAGATTAACGTTCTGGTCCCTGCCGGCCATTGGATGTTTCATCGCATCGCGGCCACGGCAAGTACAGCGATTATTCACATCGCCAATGCTCCTGAGCACCTCTTACGTCGTTGTCAAGGAGGGTTCACGACGCGGCTGGCCGCTGGATTCGGTCGGATGTTCCCCCACTGCGTTGCCACGCACGCACGGTAGTGGACGCTTCCGGTTACATCTATAAGTACCGGCGGTGCTCGAGGGGTTGTGGCCGTGATGTTATATTGACGGATTCGGACAAACGACCGGAGCACGCTGAAGCCCCGGACGAAGACTGCACCGCCTAAGTCTGTGGCACCATATCGACTTCCCGAGCTCAACCATGAACACCACCAGTATCGCGCCCCTTCGCGCATCGTGCGACCGCTGCCGCGCCCAGAAACTACGCTGCCTCCCATCCTCCGAGACCGACGCCACTGCACCCTGCCAGCGGTGCATACGAGCAAAGTCGGCCAAGTCGTGCGTGTTTAGCCGGCGATCCTGGAAGGGACGCCATCGGAGAGATGCCAGTGACGCCCACGCTCGACCCGAGATGGCCCGCAAGGAGAAGGAGACTTCCATGCCCGCTTTACCCGGCATGGCCATGTTCTCGCTGTCGACCCCTTCCTCTCCCGAGTGCACCGCCGCCGAGTCCCATCCAGCGCTTGATTCGCCGTGGACCAAGAGCAAAACGCACCCGCCGGGCCCCAACGACGACGCCCCAAGGGGCAGCCATGCACCCGCCGACTTGTGGGACTATGAGAACACGGCGTTGCACTCCATGTCCCTGGATCTCACGCTTCAGCAATCTTCACATCGTCTTTTTGAAACCAATACCGCCGTGTATCCCGAGGAACCCAGCCATTCTGACTCCCAAGACGGCGCAACAGCGAGTATGAAAACCGGCGGGACGTTTGACTTTGGTGACTTTTTGCTGTCCCCGCCGGAAACGATTCTGACGGACCTGGATATGGATATCGAGATGTTGGCGGTGGACAAACCCGACCCAGTCGCGGATCTAACCGCGCTCCTTTCCAAGATGTCGCCCTACGAGCACCAACTCTCCAAGCTCTCGGGCGGGGAGTTCGACAACTACCCAATCGGCGACGCCCTGTTCCTCTCCCAGCGCTTCTACAACACCCTGTCCGACTACGGCCGGATTTCCCGCCTGGATTCCTCGTCGCATCTCGACATCCCTACCATGCTGCTTAGACTGTCCTGCTACATGACGCTAACGCGCATTTACTCGTCCATCTTCGGGTACCTGCACGACCACCTCTCGCAGCTCCGCGACTTACGCCCTGCACATTCCGCCCACGACGCCAGCCGCCTCGCGCATCCCTTCAAGGCCGACGTGCAAGCCTTTCGCGGGCTGCGCTTCAGCCAGCTCCGGCCGATCTGTTTGTGCGCGAGCTGGGACCCCGCGAAGAAGGCCATATCGATGCTGCTCGGCTCGCTTGCGGATGCGGAGGGCGTGTTGGGCTTGCCGCTTGATGTGAGGGTGGTGACGCCGCTCCGAGCGGAAGGATACGGGGAGGGGCCCATGAGTCCGAAAGAGAACGCAGGGGAGATCCCGGTGTTGTTGGAGGAGGGGCTGATGGTTGCGTTGACGAACGGGCGGCTCTACAAGACGGTGAAGGAACAGGCGAGTGAGTTACGTGGGAAGGTGAAACAGGTTGGGGATTTGTTAGAGGGCATTGCACGATCAAAGGTCAGGTGAACTGCTGAGCAAGGTCTGGGATTGTAGGATTAGTGTATATTCGGTAGGGTCCTGATAAATCACGTTGAATGAGTTACGGGTTTTATATAACTTTTCAAGCTTGGGTTTTGTTGTATTCTTTAATGTATCTTACAAGGGACTTGGTGTTTACACAAGCAATCAATTGGGTATGGAGAAACACCGAACATCATAGACCGAAGAGGGCAAAAAAGAGCCTGGTGTGGTTATTTACATATACCGCCACTGCTGATCGTCTTCGCAGCTCAGCTAGGTGAGCTTCAGCACCAAAGGTTTAGTTTTCTTTCGAGCCTGAATTTCTCAGAGATCTCGAGAGTTTCCAGACCATGCAAAAATCTACAGTTTTTATCAGTCTCCAAACTTCCATCTTGTAAATATTGGACTTGGTTTCTGACCTTGTCTCTAAACCTGGCAAGTCTGAGCCCATTGTTGCTTTCATCACGAAACGCAACCTAGAAAGGATTCATATAGTTCGGAAAGGGCGGAGAGCCACGGATGGCCCACTAGACTCCTTTCAGCAAACACCTCTTAACGACGGTTGATCATTCGGGATCGCTGCTCTATTAGGAATTTCTCCGGCTGAGGATATCCAACCGGACTCGGAGATCGGAAGAACAGCAACTCAAAGGGGAAACCCACGAGTCTGGAAATGTCAACTCCTTCACCAAAAGATATAGTAGAGCTCTAACATTCGATTTGATTCGTGTCGTTCGATGTAGTCGCTGTGCCTTTTCTCCTCGCCTCTGCCTCTCCCTCGTGCTGCCTATATATCTCTGGCGTCCTTATCTTCCTTTCCCGTCACCAAAAAGCCAATCGCATCTCAAAAAAACATGGCACCCAAGTCCGTCATCATCGTAAGTCTCTCCCCTCCCCCAACTATCCAGCTCACCCACCCACCCTCACCAGGTAGGTGGCTCGGTCGCAGGCCTCCTCCAAGGCCTCCAACTCAAGCGCTCCGGCAGCAACGTGATAGTCCTCGAGCAAGACCCGTCCAAAGACCGGCACAGCCACGAGTCTGGCGTCTCCATCGGCCCCACCGTCGTCTCCCTCCTCGAAAAATACGACGCCACCGGCCGCCCCGCCGCCATCCCAACCCAATTCATGAGCGCCGCCTGGCGCCAACGCCTCCGCGTCGTCAACACCACCTGGCCCCATAACATGAGCAACTGGGGCTGCCTGTACCTGATCCTGCGTGCCAACTTCGACGGCATGGCTTCCGAAACCGTGCCGTGCCCACCGCCGCCGAAGCCCACCGACGGCAACGTCGAGTATCGCGGCGGGAAGCGCGTCACGGGCGTTAGCTACAATCCGGAGAAGGGCCTGGTGCGCGTGCAGTTCGTGGACGTGACCACCGCGGAAGAGAGCAGCGTCACCGCCGAGATGGTCATTGCTGCCGACGGCGTGCACTCCACCGTCCGGAAGCTGCTGCAGATCCCCACCCGGGAAACCTACGCCGGGTATATTGGCTGGCGCGGCACGGTGCCCGAGCACCTGCTTTCGAAGCAGACGATCGAGTATTTCTCGAACCGGCTGAACTTCACGCTGATGCGGGGCACGTATTTCATCAGGTGGGCGCGAGTTTTTGTTCCTGTCTGCTTACTTCCACTGACCCGAACAGCTACCTGATCCCCACTGAAACCGGGCACGTGGAACAAGGCAAGCGGCTCATCAACTGGGTCTGGTACTACGCCGTGCCGGAGGGGTCACCGGAGATGGCCTCGATCTTCACTGATATCCATGGGAGAGTGCACCAGAACACCGTCCCGCAGGGACTGGTCAACCCGGAGGTATGGGCCGGGCAGGTTGCTCGGTTCCTACCGCAGATGATCGCGCCGCTTGCCGAGGTGGTGACCAAGACGCCGAGGCCGTTCGTGACCAAGGTCGGGGAAGCACAGTGCAGCACGCCGAGTTTTTACGATGGGCGTCTGGTGTTGGTGGGGGATGCGTTTACAACCTTTCGATCGCACTTGGGGATGGCGTCCGAGCAGGCGGCGCGGCATGTCTTGCAGATGGATCGAGTCTGGCGGGGAGAGATCACGCAGCGGGAGCGGGACGATGAAGCGATCCTTTATGCTAAGAGGTTTGTTTTGCTGAATAGATTGATTGGGCTGACTGGGCTGGGTTGGGTTTGGGCATTGTTGAAGACGGCGGTGACTTATATATCGTTGATGACCCGGCACAAGTTAGGCCGTGTTCGAATATTATAGACTGCTAGATTGGCGTTAATGAAGACGGAATTTCAATGAAGCTACTACTTGGTAGGCGAGGCTCATATTTGCGGTTCCTAAATCGTCCACTGTGGTCGCTCGGGTATTTCGTTTTGAAGAATAAAACTTGAGCTTGTACTTGCGACACATATAGATTGATTGAAACCTTGTTCAGTGCATAAATGACTAATTCGTAATTCTCTCAACAAGCGAACACTAGCTAACATTGGTAGAAATATAATCATGCACAATTACGTAATTGAGTGCTGTAAATCGACACCGTAGGTCAACGGAGTCTATATCGGAAGTTGACCAGCTGGCATTAGGCTGTCTAATTATATTGTCTTGTCCTACCAGAGCCATTCTCTGAACCACCTCTTTGTCGTTGTCACGTAGTAGAGGATTCGGTGAATATCTGTATTAATTAAATCGCTTGTGCTTAATAAACACCCTACACCGGTGCGTATTGTCCTCGGAGCTGCGGCCTCATACAACTGCCATAGTCCTCTAGATATAGTCGCATTATGGATCTTAGGGTACAGGCAGAAGAGAGGCATGAGACATCGTAGCAGTCTCTGACTTGGAACGGCTTCTTCTTTCAGGTCCAGCTTGTCCCAATCCACTCTTCACTCATCCCTACACCGGCAGTGGGACACTAAAGCACTCCACCAACGCCACCGTTCTAGCCGCGTTAACGCTTGGTTGCCCAAGCACATATTTGCTCTGAAGGTCTTGGTACTGGCCCCCAACCTGGATGATCAACCTAGTAGTTTGGGACGACCCCGTCCCCACCCCCGACTCGTCGATATAGAACGGCGATCCATCGCTCGCGTGACCGTAAGCATAAATGAATGCCATCTGGGCTTTGGTTCCGTTTCCCGTGTCATCGCGGATGATGATCGGGGCGGCGAGCCCCCCCTCGATAGTCGCATTGAAGGCCGGGCCCGAGATGGTGCCGCCGGTAATGGGTTCGACGATGCGGGTGCCGCCCTCGAGGAGCGGGATCGGATCGAGATTCTTGCCGAGATTCACCGTGGCGCTGAAGAGGTAGCTGGGGGTGGGAACTGCGACCGTTGCGGCCGACGTCGAAACAGCCATAGTTGAAGAAGTAAAATGTCGCGATTGTTTGTAGAAGGGCGGATGGTGAATAGGAGTGCACGAGGTGTAGTTAGCTATTTATCCTGTCAAACAATTGAGATTTGGAGCTTGGCCTAAATCCGAGAGGAGAGACCACTCGTACATGGTGGTACTGGCTATGTGCATCTTAATTGTCCGATTCCGAAGGAGTTGAGCCAATCGGAACTATCGATGAGCCAATCGGCAATTCCGACCGCAAAGCTTCCTTTTCAGTCTACCCGATTTTGAGCCCGAATCAGATCCCCCAATCCAGTCATTCCTGATACTGCTTCATTCTCCATTCGGAGGCAAACTCCCACAGTCGGCCAGCTTGCTTTAATATTCCTGCTCAACCAGACGAAAGATATTCTTCGTGCGCGGAGGAAAAAAGTCGGCTTTACAAGCGACTGTACGTCATAGTTTGGATTATTTAAGCTCAAAATCCCGAATTCTCAACGACTCAGCCTGGACGGCGACGGAAAGAAATACAGCTTCTAGGAGAATGCCCGACAGGAAAAAAATTGATGTGACATAAACTCTTTGTCATCACTAACATGGTTCTATCTATCATAATGTTGGATACAGATATAATTTTTCCTCGTCTAACTTACTACAATATAATAGAAAATAACTTTGTCAGACCTAATATGCTGACATTAGATAAAGTACGTACAGTGTAAGGATACGCGTGGTCATATGTGCCTTTGTAATTAAGCGTGCTTAATAAGAAGGTGACTTATTTTGAGGTACGGAGGCACAGTACAGCGGTTAAGTATTCATAATGGGGCTGTCAGGGCTCCCCTTACTAGCGATTATTACTAGCTGCTTTCTGTACTCATGTAGGGGCAACAGACTACTACTTGGTCTTCGCACGTAAACTAACTAGTAAGGGCCCCCATGAGTCTCCATCATGGATACCTAACCGCTGTACCTTTGTAGTACCTTCTTACTAAGTTAGATATTATCTATCAAAGATCCCGAGTACAGAGGCTTCCGGTGTGCAGCATGCACCCCCCCATTTTTATATATCAGCAATGCAACGAAATATGGAACTGCGCTTGAATATTAGTAAGCGGTGGCTGTATTAAGTGTGCTGATCGCCATGTCTTTGTCGTTTAGCTACCTTTGTGAGCTATCTTGTACACTACAACCCCTGTTTTATCGCCCCCACTTTATCTCGATATTCTCACTGCTGCCTACAGTTCTTTTTGCTGACCAATTCATTCTCCATATAAATACCGATACCCGCAATACCGTCCGTGAATCTCGCAATAGCGGTTTATCCAGGGGTAAAACGTCAATTGGAAGCCTTTTCTACTATTTTTATACAGTTATACTCGTAGGGACAATTTGTTCTTCATCACATGACAAAGACTATTCATCAAGGCCTACTTCATATGTTTATTAGATGTCACCTATTATGATACATCGGTGATTTTGATGGAGCCGCATACCCTGCTGACAAGGCAGCTGGAAAATATATTACAGTCCCGGTTATATCAATATGTTCGGAACCATCCCGACTCGATACGCAAATTGAATGTAAATTAACTGTATTTGCTAAAGACCCCACCCTTTTCCCTGTTGAGAGAGAGTATATTGCTATTCGCGTCAGCCGTCATCCGATTCTTCAATTCAACTGAGTTTGCTCCGCTTTCTCCCTCGCCAGTACCACTTTCGCAATCTGACCTCGCTGGATCTTACCCGTAGCCGTTTTCGGCATTGTGGTTACAAAGAAGATCTAATTGGAGCGCAAGCATAGTCAGCATTACATGTCCGAAACTGGCTCAGAGCCTTTGCATCAAGGGACAACTTACTTTTGGAATCTTGAATTTCGCGGCTCTGGTTCCAAACCACGCCGCGATATCTTCTTTCGATGCCGTGGCGCCTTCTTTCAAGAGAACGGCGGCCGCCACATTCTGTCCATAGAGCTCGTCATCTATAGCAAAGCTAACGGCTTCGGCAATGCTGGGGTGCTGCGACAGGAGGTGGTCGATTTCGATAGGGCTGATTTTCTCCCCACCTTTGTTGATGAGCTCCTTGATCCGGCCCGTCAAGAAAAGATACCCGTCCGCGTCGAGAAACCCCTGGTCGCCGGTACGCAAGAACCCGGATTTTGTAAAGGGAGACGCAACGATTCGGGGATCGCCAAGATAGCCTGATGTGACATTCGGCCCTTGGACACAGACTTCCCCAGTTTTCCCCCTCGGTAGTACGTTGCCCTCGTCATCCATGATTTCAAGCGCAAGGCCTTGAGGGATTCCTACCGAACCGGGCTTTCTCGCCGCAGGCGGCAAGGGATTTGACGTCATCTGGTGAGCGGCCTCTGTCATGGCATAGGCCTCAAGGACAGGAGCACCAAAAAGATTCTCGAGCTGTTGGTGTGCGGTGGGTGATAGCGGGGAAGAACACGATCGGATGAAGCGGATGCGAGGCATCGGATATGGCAGAGGGTTCTTGAGAAGAATTTGATGAATTGTTGGCACTGCTGTATACCAAGTTGCCTCATGCTGAACAAAGTCCGCCCAGAAGTCTGTGGCAGAGAACTTTGCCGGAATTATACAAGACCCGCCGCTCATCAATGGCGTTAAGAATGCGGCCAGGAGTCCGTGGACATGAAATAAGGGCATTACCAGAAGGGTTCGGTCTGACGGTGTCAATTCATAGGTTGACTGGATATTTTCCATTGTCCGACAGAGATTCTTATGAGTCAACGGCACCTAATCGAAGTAAGCGTAGACCTCAATAAATCAGGACAAAGAGTCCCACAGCTTTCGGCTTCCCGGTAGTTCCACTCGTGTGTAATATCAGAGCAACATCTCCTGGTTCAGGATGTTGAACCTCAGTACTGATACTACCGTTCGCCGGTCTCGGAAGTTCCACCTCCAACACAACCTCATTGGCATTCCAATATACTTCAGCTAGTGCAGAATGACACTTTCTGGCTGCTTTGATAATTTCGCCATTCTCCGCAATTGCACCTCGAGGGACTAGGACCAGGTTGGCACTGAGATCCTCTAGATAGAACTGAAACTCGTCTGCTTTATAGGCCGGATTTAGAGGTGCGCAGACTGCTCGCTGGCCTGCGATGGCGAGAAAAGCCACCGAGAACTCAAGAGAATTAGGAAGAACAATTGCCACGGCATTATTACGTCCAATTCCGACGGCAGCAAGCCTTTCGCGAAATGCCAACACCTGCTGGTAAAGCTGCTGGTGGGAAAGAGTGGTAGGACATGTCTTGCTGGGAACAATAATGGCTGGGGTTGAAGCCGACGGGGAAAGGATTTCGATAAGCGTCGTCATGATCGTGCAAGATAGGGGAGAAAATCAATACCAAACGTAACTTCACCCACGGTACCGTCAAAACTGATCCAGCCGCCGTTTAAACATCCCTTGGGAGCTAGCGAGGATTCTAATCGGGTCCCCTTATGAACACTTGAACGACTCGTACGTTATATTGGTGCGGGCCCGACATTTGATCGGGTCCTGGTGTAGTCGAAGGCCTTGAACTCTTGGATAAATAATCATCGCACTGTTAATGGTTCCTATCTCGAAGTTCAAGGAGAGATCTTCACACCTTTGCTCAATTCCTTCTCGAACCCCGACGGAGATCTCCGATATTTTGTCGTTCTTTCACAGCGAAATCAAACATGTGCTCTTCTACAATGCCTCCGTGCCCAAAACTGGTTTTCTACTAGGTTTCGCGGAGCAAGTAGATCAACATAGATAAGGCATAATTGAGGGGTCATATAGGAAGGCAGGGAATAGCTATTTTGCTTTCCCGTGGACAATGCTGACAATGCTATAGGAGAACAACGATTGGTATACCACATATGGGCATAGCTGCGCAATATTGCAATACTCTCAGGGTATACAAACTCCTGCATGGGCGATCACCTCAGGGAACTTTGGCCAATAAGTTGGCCAGACTCGTACTAGCTAGGCGAAACTACAGGGTATGGTTTGGTTTGCCTCAACTGTGTTGTATAGTACCAGTGCGACTCTGGCCCTTCTGAACTCCAGAAAGTGGATCAACTCGGGTCCAGTGGATGTTCTTTACGTGACAATCAAGTCGCCCTGTGTACCCTTTGCATGCATAAATCATCGGTGAACCCGCAAATGCCAGACGCGCCCAATATAACGGCTTATCGCCTTCCGTCTAGAGCCGACCAACGACCGCATTTGGTGCTACCAGCAGAGCAATGCAGCATAGTTGGTATAAACCAACCCATGTCGGATAGGGCGATTCGCATCCAGCTTATTTGCCAAATTGCCAGGCCAGACAGGGGCTTGCATATGCACAAGTGCCGTAGATCATCTGATCTGTGGCCATTACTAAGCTCTTATTCGTGAAGATGCCACAGCTGGGCCAGCCTTAGAGTTGTCTGTCGTCCGAGTTCTCGTCCGCGGATGCATGCACTGCGGAATAGCGGGGCACATCGAAGTGACGGCGGGAGTAAGCGTGCGGCACAAAAAGTCTCGTCCTGTCGGAGATGCACGTATCGCCGTGATTGCGTAGTGAGTATAGTTATATGACCCGGCGTGGTTTCCTACTGATAGAGTTCATCATACATTTGGTGCTTCCTTGGGACTTTCCGGAGAAATTTCTACCACTCCCTAAGCAGCAGTTAGCATAAACCACCGCCGTCCCCTTCCTTGACTGAATATGAGAGACCGTCGAAAATGGGCGCCGGCGGAGGATGAGATCTTGCGGCGAGAGGTTTTGTTACAAAGTAAGTGCTCTATCTGCAGCTATCATCCAAGATAGCGTCGGTTCCAGGTTTCGCCGGGCTGAGAAGTCGCTCGGCCAAGTGGAGAAAGGAGGTCAGGTCAAGCAGTGGAATCTTGTCGCAACCAATCTGCCGGGACGAACAAACAAAGACTGTCGGAAACGCTGGACCAAGCTGGGGAGCAATGTCAATAAGGGGGTATGGAGCCGTGAAGAGGACGAAAAGCTGCAAGCTGCGGTGCAGGAATTGGGATGCCGGTAGTTATGCCCCTTTGCTCGCCTCCAATCAACCTCCTGCCTGCTTGATCACATTTGCGTATGCATCACGACGGATGGGCTAAACACTAAATATAGGTGGACAGAAGTGGCCAAACGGGTCCAAACGCGGCATGCTGAACGTAAGTGACCGGCCGGACTGACTCTTTCCTGCACTGGGACTTGTGCAGAGCGGTTTCTGACGAGATGCTGTGCGTGGATATAGAATGTGCTAAGCGCTGGCACAACTCTCTGGACCCGACGGTTGATCACAGCAAATGGGGAGACGACGATGAAAAGCTGCTGCGGTGCGTGCAGCTCTGCGGCCGGAATTGGACGACGATACGAGAACGATACTTCCCCAACCGATCCGGGACCGATCTCAAGAACCGGCAAGTAAGATTTTGTTATCTAATCATGGTGCTGTTGGTTATAAGGTGCTTGTGGCTTACCTTGGCTGTTTGTGGGGTGCTAGTTATACGATATTAACCCGGCACCAACGACATGCGGCTGAATCCTCGACAGCGAATCGCATGGACGGCTTGCAGATTGCCACCAACTTTGCTTTTGAGGGGCACAGCAAAGATAACCACGATGGGGCTGAAAGCCATCTCGACGACGACGACGATGATGAGGACGATGAAGACGAATATGATGATGACGACCTGGAGGAGAATGTATCGAACAACGACAACGACGACAACGAAAGTGAATTCTTCCCAATGGACTCTCGGGCCTTTGTTACACAAGAGCTTCATTCGGGAAGCTCTAACCACGGTGATATGTTCCCATTCGGAGGCACGGTGCCACGAGTGAGCAGCGGCTTCTTCTCGACCATTAGTACTTCAGCGAACGATGCAGTCTGGGACTTGCCTATGCCGATGAACGGACAGCTTTCGTACGGCAGTGGCCTCATCGAGTCCGAGTCGAGCTCCAGCATCCAACCAACGCCGCCATCGAGAGGCGAGTTAGCCGCCCTACCAGACCGAGCTATGCTTGATTCCCGAGGAGAGTTTGACGATTTACTAGACTCGGAACCGAATCCTTCCTGGGCCGGCATCTCGGATGAGTTGGGTCATGTGTCTCCATCGTCTTTGCCTTCTCAGACAACTCTGGTTCTAGAGAATGTCCATCCCGAGACACTGAAAAGTCTTATGTATATATTGATTGAGACCAATACGAAGATGACCATGCAGAGGCATCAGTAAAGTGTTATTCCATTTGTCTGTTGAGGATATTGGTGACTTTAGAACAATAGAGTACAAGAAAAATGATGTAATACTACCGCCCTATCACTGATCTCCAAGCCCTCCCGAGTTCAGTTCCCCCTCCTTGTGACTTTTCCTTCCACATCTCAACTCATTTCTATCTTATCAAAATGTGCCAGCGAGAGTATGGAGGGTAGGTGATACCATATTTACAAGCCTAGTCACCCGAACGAGGATTGCAAGCACTCTCACATCCACCTCCCCGATCTCCGTAACCTCCTGGCCCTCAAGCCTTTGCAAAACGGCGGCTAAGTTTTTCAATATCCTACCACAAACATCCAATCCTAAGCACCGGCTTTGCCAGATATCCAGCGCATGTACACCTAGCGCCATTTTGGAAGGTTTGTACACGACGGGAGTTGCCAGCGGTTGTCTTCCATGAGGAAGGCTTGACGCCATGGAGACAGGTTCGGGAAACTGGTGATCCAGAGACCAATCTTGTTCACAGCCGTTGTGGAAGGCTAATCCGGGCGTAGAAATGTGATTATTATTATTATCATGACTATTAGGTGGTACAGCATCGGTATAGAACGTCACGGCCTCCTGAATAAAATCAACGAGCCGGGCGTAGATCTGGAGTAAATGGTGCTTGATCTCTACCGCCGAGGAATGACTGTGCGATTGGCATTGCTGTGACTGCAGGGAGAAGTCGACGGTTTGCGCACTCGCCATGATAATTGCATCGAGCCCGATTTCGACAATCTTCTCGGTCCGGTCCCAGGCCCCCAGCACTTCCTCGACACATGAACATTGGGCTCGAGGATCGGGCATGTTTCCAGCCAGCCTTGGTAGCGTGGTATGGGGTGAGGCAGGAAAATGCGAAGCGATCCCACTTTGGGACGCGCGATCCAGGTGCAAATACAGAAGGTGGTTCGGGGGCGGGAATCGTAAGTTTCTCGCGCCTGAGCTCTATAATCCATTGCCTCTAGGCTGGACTAGTATAAATACTCTTGCAACCGGTAATGCTCGCCCAGGATGAGTGCAGGAGACCATCAGGGATCCCTGGCCACCACGAATCGGTGCCGCGAGCCTTGACGCTGCCGGACCAAATGAGGCTCTGATGCAGCAGATAAGCCAGGGCCTTCAACCACTCACCATCTCCAGTCCAGGGTGTCATCCAGGGGTCCATCCACTAGGCCCGTTAAGCTTTCACGAACCCGGGCCGTATCGGGATCTGCAGGTACTGGGAATGAATCCAGACCTGAGTACTTCGAGACCCGAGTAAACAAGCATTTGCGCCCCTGCCTTCTTATGTGGTCCAGGCCACGCGTAACGCAAAACATCCACTACGCACTCATTGGCTTCTGTTAGGCTGGAGTCCCGAATGCGACTCTATTTTACGTAGAACGGCGCCGTGTGTTCGATGCAAGCACGAGGGTGCTACTCTGGCCGTGTACTCGACGCCAGCACGATAGAGTGGAAGGTCCTGTTGCACGACAACATCAGGTCGACCCCGTCCTGATGTTCGGATCCATGAACCCGATGACATTACCTTGGGGCCAAACAGCAGCGAGGCACCCGGGTATACAGATCCAAATAGCATATACAGCTTCGCCTCCTAGCAAGTAGCAAACGATAGATCTCTGCTTGAGTGTGCTCTAGCTGGGCCCAATACCACCTCATCACTCGGCAACTGTTTTGTAAAAGTAAGCCCGCTGATCTGCCGGGCGTGCCATATCAACCCGCTTGGAATGATGCTCAAGACCGAGGAAGCAGGTCGCTTGCCGCACACCACTTCATCGCCCAAGGAGTCGCTAACGGTGGGAAAGATCCGTTCTTCCTGTGATGCGTGTCTCAAAGCCAAAGTCAAATGCAGCCAAACCAAAGTGTCATGTACAAGGTGCTCGCGGCATCGCCTTCCCTGTGTATATAGCTTATTTCGCAAAGTTGGCCGGCCGTCCAAGACCAGCGGTGCTTCGTCTTGGCCATCCGATCAGCCGCAACGCCCGGCTAGAGACCAACGCCGCTGTAAGAAGTCGGAGAAGCCAAATCATCAGCGAAAAGTCTTGCAAAATAATACACAAGCAGGTGGCCAGGTTCAGCAGCATCATGCGAATCAGCCGCCGGCAGTTCAGAACCTCCCTAGCGACGCCCTGTTTACCCGATTGACGACCAGTCCTACTTTTTGTTCACCTGTTATTCAATCGTCAAGTTCTAGAGCTAGGTCAGAATTGGAGCATATCTATGTGGATGGTTCAGCTTCGGGGGTCGGGAATTCCATTCTTTCTCTGGATAAGGATATTTCTGATCTGGATCCTATGGCGGATTTCACTTTGCCGCTGGAGTGCACGTTGGAAGACATCGACTGGCCCATCTGGGACAGTGCATTCGACGTAACAGCAGCAATTTCGCCGATATCAAATTTCCCCCAGGTCAGAACACCCCTCGGTTGTGGTCCTGATCATCCAGCACATATAGACGATGTTACCGAGCATATCAGCTCTTCAAATTCGGAAAGCAGAGACGCTTCTACGGGGAATCTATTCAAGGCGCCGTATCCTTCTCCTGCCAACTCTGTGAACGAAACCTTCTCGTCTCGCTCATTAGACTTCTTTTCGGCTGGACATACATCTGGTTCGACAATGGCCCTCGGTGTAGAGCCGCAAGCTGAGCATGGTCCTGGTGCCCTATTTTCTTTCTCCTCCCGGATACCTCCCTTCGTCACCTGCGAGCCGAACGTAGAAACTACCTCCGCCCCGAGTGACCGATGTATCCTTCAGTGCCATATCAATTTGACGAACCAGCTCACCGAACTGGCCAAGTTCCACGTCAACAGCTCCAGTGTAACCCTCGATGTATTGCTTAATCTGGATGATGACGTTAGTAAAGCACGGGATACCGTTCTTGGCTGTCCTTTTTGTCTGGTGACACCGCGCTCGGCGCAGACGCTCATGCTACTCACCATGGTTGTGGGGGACCTTCTTTCGCTCTCTGAGCGGAGCTGTGCAACTTTCATGGTAAATACCACAACTGCCTCCTCACCGTCGAGCAAGAGCTCCCACTTCATAAGCAGGCCACCTGATCCTCTTTCAAGTACTATGTGCCCGCTAACGGTGGGGGAGATTCAACTGGATGAGACATTGAAAGGATATTTTGCACGTTGTCTAATTAGTATGTATTTAAATCGACAGTTATTAGTTGTACAACAGCTCAGCCAGCGGCTCGGTGGAGGTCATAAGGAGAACGTCAGCTTGAAAATCACGCAGGAGTTACTTGGGGATGTGTTGAGGAGGATCGAATGCTTTGTGGCGTTTATGACTTTGAAAGGCGCTCGAAAGATTCGACCTGTCTATTAAGTCCAATGTTATAATTTCTCTCGAACGTTTGGAAACGAATCATGAAATCCAACAAGTTATACAAGAGGAATTCTGAAAGAAGATAAGTTACATATGATGAGTGGAAAGGACCAAAGAATGTAACTAAGATTCCAACATCGCCTTTTGTCACTTGCTTGGAGTTCCGCTCGATAGGTACCTTATATGTCGATCAAGAACATAGCCTTTTGAGCCTGCTGGGCTGGACTGGAACTCCTCACAGCCACCCCTCTAGCTCACAAATCAATTCTTAGGAATACTATAGCTACCCGTCATGCGTCCTCGAACATGTTCCTCGAGAGTAAGGATCTCTTGGTTATTATCTTGTCGCTGTTCAGTCCCATCAAGTGGTTTCAATTTCAGATCCAAGTTGCCGTCGAAAAAGAACACGACGCTGTATCGATCTTCGGTATTCTTGTTCCACACCCGATGCACGCTGCTTTTGTATGCACCTTTCGTCAAGATAGACATGATGTCGGCCATGTTCACAATATAAACATCCTTCTGGGGTGGCACTCCTTGCCACTCGCCCGTCTTCTCATCCAGGACCTCAAGTCCGGGATGCTCGTCTTGTAAAAGAAGCGTGATGGCACCAAAATCTGTGTGTGCGCCGGCGCCTAGCTTCATTCCGTCTACGCTGTGAGGCGTCGGCGGATAGTGCAGAAGACGAAGCAAGCACATAGGATCGTCGGCTTCCAGTTCGTCAAATACGTGTGGCCCGTAAGGCAGGGTCGCTGCGATCAGATTGAGAACCACGTGAGACAGGCGCTTCATCTCCCCTAGGTATTCTTCCAAAGGGGCACGAAAGTCTTCGTGAGAAAGGACATCGGCATCCGGCCACACATTGGGACCCACGAGAAAGCGGCCGGCTGCCACTCTGGGGTGGTCAAGGGGAACATCCGTGGAGGCGAAGAAGCCTTCCTTGGTGTCTCGCATTACTTCCGACCCGTCCTGAGGGCCGGATCTCGTTTCGAGCTCGTACGACTGCGACTCCATCACGTCGTAGCCGCGGAAGCCGACATTCTTCCTCGCATCTAGGCTGAGCTTGGCCTCGTGCGGTAGAGCGAAGAACTTGGCTGAAGCTTGGAAAACCGAGTTCTGCAGCTTAGGAGAAATGCCGTGGCCCTTCATCAGGAAGAACCCGGTCGACATGCATGCTCTCCGCACGTTGTCAACCACTTGCTGAGCGGCTGTCCCTTGGGGATTCTCTAGGAAGGGCGTAATGTCCACCACCGGGATATAAGGAGAGGATGTCGCCGAGGACGCCATGACGGTTGATCCCAATATCTAGCTTGAAGGTAATCTAGGTCGTTGAGAAAGTCCAACGTGCTGGTGTAACCGATATCCATCTACTGGTACGAAGAATGATTCTCCATTTATATGCGTATCTTTTGATCAGAGACGGATTTCACTTAGCATAAAAAATGTCACATCAGACCATGTTTTTTTCAGCGTGATTCGGGGAATTACCGGCCATTTTCCCAAGTTATAAAGGAAATCAGCCGCTATCATACCTCGAGCACGAGATGGTCCGGCAATGTCATTGGTGGCCGATGAATCGGAAATGGCCCGAAATGCAAGCCACTCAACCATGACAGAAGCGTACGATACAGGATATTGGGATAAGGTCATAAATTGCCAACCAGAAACTGGATGGATTTGGGCTCCTTTATTGCTCGTAGCGGCTTTCTCAGAACTTCTCCATCAGAATGAATTCAGAGCATGAGGTCAAGGACCCGACTCTCCATCTACCTCGAATCCTGTGTCTCCATGGCGGTGGCACCAACGCCCGCATCTTTCGTGCGCAATGCCGTGCCATCGTCGGTCAGCTCAAGTCTGAATATCGGCTGGTCTTCGCCCAAGGCCCGTTTGATTCCCAGGCTGGACCCGATGTGCTCTCGGTATATGGCAAATGGGGCCCCTTCCGGCGCTGGCTTCGCTGGCGGCCAGAGGACCCCATGATCCGGCCGGAAGATGCAGTCAACAAAGTCAATCAATGTCTCCGTGAATGCATGCGTCAAGACGACATGCTGGGCGCAACGGGCGAGTGGTTTGCACTGTTGGGCTTCAGCCAGGGTGCCAAACTTGCTGCGAGCCTCCTCTACCGACAACAAGTCCACGATGAACTGTCAGGGAAACATCGAGGTAGCACGAAATTCCGTTTTGGAATCCTTATCGCGGGACGTGGACCTCTTGTTTCACTGGATTCTGATCTCGTGTTAAATCCTCCCCTGCCGGACGCATCGCAAATCACCGACTACCGGAATTCCAGCGGGGGAATGTCCACTGAGAAGAACAGCCATGTGCTGCGGATTCCCACTCTACATGTTCATGGCCTGGAGGACGAGGGGATAGAACTTCATCGGCACTTGTTCCGAGACTTTTGCGATGAGAGTACCCGGACATTGGTCGAGTGGGATGGCAACCATCGTGTGCCTCTGAAGTTCAAGGAAGTCTCGTGGATAGTTAATCAGATCCGCGAGCTTGATAAAGCTACAAGTTTGGCTGAAGTCACTGCGTAACGTATAGAATGACGATTTTGAGGTTCCGGGTATTTGGCGTACGGCGTTCCAAGCTCGTTAGTTTGGTGGAGTCCTCTTTAGAACACTATCCGTTTGTATTTGATGGGAGCATGTTGATTTATATACAACATGAGAAACAAGAAGTATTCCACAAGTACCGCCAGAGTGTGAACCTTGTCTCTCCAAGGCGAGTACTAAATATCCAAATCACCATCCATAGAGAAGCAAGTGGTTCAATGTAAGACTGGTGACCAGTGGCTTAGACTTTTAATAGGACTTTGCGAGCAACGTGTATGTGTTTGTCATGTTGAACCGCATAGCGTCCATAATCCCGCTGGTTGCACTTCGACAGCGTCCAAATCCATGGTATTTATCGCTTTACAGAAGTGCTGTTGGAGCCTTTAACACGCCGTCTTTATTTCACTAGAAAATACACTGTAATGAAACCCCCAAAATACGCCTGAACAAAAGAGAAAAAGAAATCCAATCCAGTCAATGCTCGGCGGTTGAAAAGGGCCTATGCACACGATGCTATACTAATCTGCTTCAAACCCCCTTCGAAAAAGCTTTCCCTCCTGTAGCGGCATCAATCTCCGCCTCTTCATCCAGCCCACAGACCTGGAATATCGTCTTGGGTGTTATCTCCTTGGGGGTACCCGTAACTCCGTGGTTCAAAAGACGTTCAAATGTCTCTTTGATGGCGACGTATGCTGGTGCCAGTGCCGCAAAGCTGAAAATCATAACCTTGAAGCCCATTTCTTCAGCCTCCGCAACAGAAATCAATGGGCTCACCCCATTCTCTACGCTGTTCAGGCATAGCGGCCAGGGTGCCATGTCCTGGACGGCTTGACGGGCTTGTTCTTTAGATACAAACCCCTCTAGAATACCCATGTCAGCGCCCTCATCCCGAGCCCTCTTTAATCGTGTTATACACTCAGCATATCCCCGACTTTGATTCGCATCGGTGCGAGCAATGATCACAATATCACTGCGTAGACGCGCCCGTGACAGCACACATGCTTTGATTCGCTGAATGTAGGTTTCAATATCCACAACTTCTTTCCCCTGCAAATGACCGCAGCGTTTTTCGGCGATTTGGTCCTCGATATGAAAACCAGCGACACCAGCCAGGACATAGGCCTGGACGGCACGGGCGATAATCAAAGGGCCGCCATAGCCAGTGTCCATGTCGGCGATCAGCGGCGGACCACTTCCTCCGGGGCGCAAGTTCGCAATCATGTTGGCATTGGTGCGCATATCGTGAAGTTGAGCAATCCCCAAGTCGGCAGCACCAAGGCACGATGCCGTTGTCCCTGCGCCGGTCATGTATATTCCTTTGAATCCTACCGCATCGGCGATCCGTGCGGAGAGTCCATCGTAAACTCCAGGACAAACAAGGATGTTAGGTGAGTGTGCTATGATTTGGCGCAACCGCGTCGACGCCGGAACAAATGGTGCCAAGGGTGTGAAAGTATTGGTTAGGCTACTCGTGGTAGCCGTGAGATTAGAGGCCCCATCAATAGCCTCCAGCTTGGAGACTAAGGTTGACGTTCCGTGTCCGTTGGTCAGACCGTTCTCAGATACATCTCTTTGCGTAGGCTTGTCTTGGCTGTGCGTCGAGTGGGTGTCTGGTTGTGGTTCTGGAATAATCTCAATCTTTGGCTCCTCCACTTTATAGTAAATATCTCCAGACTCAGCAGTCGCTTGGATGTGATCTTTTGCGAATCCATTCACTAGCTGAAGTTCATGCACGTTTTCGTTGTGGGAGTGAATATCCTCAGGCTCAGTAGTTGCTTGGATGTGATCCTTTGCGAATCCATTCACTGGCTGAAGTTCATTCACGGTTTCGTTGTGAAACTTAAGCTGAAGAACGGCTTGTTCCAAAGGAATGCTACCGTTCGTGGGGATAGCATTTCCATTAATAATATGCAAAGAACCCCTCTCATTGATGGTTGTTGTTGGTTCCATGGTTTCCTGAGTTAATGGCAGAAAATAATTGTCCTCACGTGTGGTTGAATTATATGTCGAGTGGGGAAACATGGTGCCAAGCTCGTTGGAATAAGGAAACGGATGTAGTCCTTAGGTTACTGTATACGTGTAATCCTTGCACACATTAATTCAGAAGAAATCCGCCGGGACATTGTGATAAGGTCCCTTAAACTTACCGACGTGAAAGCAACCAGCGTCTAGAACGTAAGCTAAGCGCTAATACCAGTAAGAGCGGCTGACTACTCAGCTGAACAGGGTCTTCCATTGTTTCTGCCTCATAGCCGGATTACTAAGAGGAACTCGGGTCCAGTCGAAGTCCTTGGAGAGATTTTAGGGTTAATCGTTCTAGATTCGAAAGTCTTGAAAATTACACAAGCAGGAATCGAAGGCGATTGCTGTACTCGGGTTCATGGGACCTTCCTTCCAAAGTCCAATCCAAGATTTTACCGTTTACCATGGCGATAAATCTGCAAAGAATATGTGTTGTACTGACTTTAATTCCAGTCTATTATACAACATTTAATTTTCTATAGGACCTGTTGTGGAACGACAGATAGGCTTAACGGGTGGAGACTATGCGCAGCTGTTTCAAAGTGGGCAGCCACTGCTGGAATTATGTGACCAGTTTAACATGTCTCCACGGTAAACAGATATAAAAGGATAGGTAGTACCTTGCTGTTGCAGATATACCCCCCTATAGACGACTTTAGGAACGCGACAAAAAATAGCATATTCAACCCAGAACAAAATACCACTCTCCATTCTCAAAATGTCCCGCCCACAAACCCTCAGTGGTCTTACTGAGCGCGAAGCGATTGCCGACACGATGTATCGGGTCCTGATAGGCCTTGATCACAACGATATTTCTATGTTCAACTCTGCTTTTGCCGGAAACGGAGACGATGCTCTTTTTATCTTCAGAGGAAAAGAAACTAAGGGCCGAGACAACATCAAAACTCAAATTGTCGATGTGGTAGGGCCTATGGTCACAACACACACGCTCAGCAATATCCGCGTGGATATCAAGGAGGGTAGTAAGGCTGCAGCATTCAACTCCTACGTACTAGCGCAGCATTGCCCACCGGGGAGGGGTGAAGAAGTAGACGGCCCCAAATGGTTAGCGACTGCCGAGTACTTCGTAGATTTGGTCAAGGATGAGAGTGATGAGTCGTGGAAGATTAAGAAATGGGTGATAAACGTTGTCTGGTCTCAAGGGGACGTGTCGATTATGCCGAAGGTTAGCTGAGACGGCCGCTAGCTTTAATAGAGTAGATGGGAAAAAACAGATCTCCTACGTATCCTTTAATGTATCCGCAAAGACGATTATGAGTTCACAAAAGAAATTATATTTAAAATCAACGTAGAACTTATTAATACACATTTTCAGAACAGGTTAGTATTGACGATTAAATTGAAACGGTAATTTTGATTTGATATTCTTAGAGTAAGCCATCTACTTTCTGTCGTAGACCTAAAAGTTTTAGTTGTTGACGAACCTCTATAGATAGAATCTTATAGAGCCAGATCATAGACATTATTAATTTAACTTGAATATCATATTGTACTAGCTTACAAATACTAATTACTTGATACCATCCACATAAGTTACGTCCAAATGGTATAAAATTATATAATGTTATAAAGTAACTTAACTTAACTTAAGTTATGCTATCTAAATTTGAAAATTGAGCCTTTAAAGATAGGCTGCTACAAGTCACACCAGAAGACAATAAACTCAACCAAAAGAAGCTCTAAAAACTGTAAGATATCTAAGTTATAAATATTAAGGCGTGAATAAGAAAGAACATAGAAAGGATATATAAGTAAGAGAAAGAATTATTCTGCCGGTACACTCATGGCATCGTCGACAGCAAGGTAATGAAGGCAGTGAGGTTTTTGGGATGAAGTCACTGGCGCCAGCGTACATCGACGTCGCTAGTGTAGGTGATGTCTATGTCTGCTAGCTGTGGTGGTACTTCTATGTTTATTGATTAATTATGTTACATGGTGGGAGCTCCCAGTGTAAGTAAACGCTGCAGACATGGTCACATGACTAGTCATGTGATTATGCAGCAATATACTAACATATTCAAATGCAATTTAGTGAAAATGTTGTTAAAAGACATAGAGAAACTGGTTACAAAAGTACAATATCAGAATTTTAATAAGTTAAGAGCAACTTTGTAGAATTCAGATAATTAATAACACATGTTGTTGAGTGCTACAATGATCAACTTGTGTATGATAGAGAAAGAAAATTATTCGCTTGTGAATCATGATGTTGGAGATTGAAAAGCCAAGAATATCTTTTGCTGTTATGTCTAACATATGAAGAAGCAATATAAACGCGTTGTTAAATAGTAGAACCCAGATAATAATATAAAGAGTTATACTAATTCTACTTAGCGACTATTCCTTTTGGCTCCTCAGTGACAACTTTGTTGGCTTTGAAGATTTTTGCCACGCAAATTCCTGCAGGATCATTAGCTTCGATATTAACGGCCTTTATTACAGTTCAAGATTTATTACAGTTCAAGAAGTATGTCAGAAAGTTCCTGGGGCTTAACTTACCAATTTCTTTGTTTGACCTGCCTCGATAATGACATTTATGACCACTGGTACCTTGGAATGAAAACCCTCAACTGTCGCATTCTCGAGTTCCTCCTGAGTGTGTACAATATAACCCTGTCCTCCGCAAATTTCAGCCATCTTCTCATATCCTACTTCCCAACCCAAACTTGTGCTCCGAAGTCCTTGGCCATCTCCACCTTTGATGGTGTTCTGTTGTAGCCTAAGCCATGACTCGGCATCACTACTATCGCCATGGTAGATCCCCCCATTGTTAATCACAAAGATCAGGCAATCCATAGAGTATCTTGCCATGGTTTCGACCTCTGCCATAGAAAATCCAAACGCAGAGTCACCCTCTATACATACAATCTTCTTGTGAGAAGCCTCGGAATCAGGAGGGTTGTAAACTGCATGGGCTGCTATGGCATAGCCTAGGCCAACACCCATAGTAGCATGAGTACCAGCATCGAGACGCAGCCGGGGATGGTCCAAGTTAAAGATGCTTCGTGATATATCCATTGTATTAGCCCCTTCAGATATATAAACAATGTTGCCGGCTTCGGGTGAAGATAACCTGTTTAAAGTCTTTTTGACGATATTAAATACCTGTGTATATCCCATAGGCTCTGTCCGAACTTCCGCTGCCACTCTAGCTTTGGCCTCATTCTTCTCTTTGCTTACCGAAATAATCTTATGGTAAGGAGATGAAGAAGCATATATCCACTCTTGGGCTTTCAGTATCGTGAGCAGTTCTGCAACGACAATGTTGATATCGCCAACAATTCCGGCAGAAGCATCCCCATTATTCCTCCCAATTTCCTCTGCTGATATATCTACCTGCACCAACTTTGCCCCGGATTTCCACTTAGGTGCCTCACCATAGTGCAGAATCCAATTCAAACGTGCTCCAAGAATAAGTACAACATCAGCCTCCTTGAGGGCAGCAGATCTTGCCGATGCTACATTTAAAGGATGGGAGTCTGGTAAAACACCTTTACCCATCGGTGTAGGTAGAAACGGTATCTGCGTGTAGTCGACGAGTTGGCCGATAATAGACTCTGCTCTTGCAAAAGCCGCTCCTTTTCCGATTACGAGGAGAGGTGCTTTTGCATTGTGAAGAAGGTCGGCGACATTGAGGATTCTCGCCGGATCTGGGCCTGGGCGTGGTGGAGGCGCTACGATACGTGACTGTTCGTTTTCTTCTATGTGGCCTTGGATGATATTCGCGGGAAGGTCGACGTAACTGGGCCCAGGTCGACCATACCATGACACACGAAATGCAGAGGCAATATCTGCAGACAGAGTTTCCACACTAACCCGTACTGTTGATTTGCACCATGGCGCAAGGAGAGCTACCGCATCAAGTTCCTGGAATGCTCCTTTGTTCACTTGGTTGGATTCACACGAGCCTGCGAGCAAAAGCAAGGGGAATGCATTTGCGGATGAGTTGCCAACTCCAGCCATGGCATGTAGAACTCCAGGGCCACCGACGACGAGGCATACCCCAGGTTTTCCAGTAAGATATCCATAGGCGGTCGCAGCATAACTCGCGGCCTGCTCATTTCGAAAGGCTATAAATTTTATGCCCAAGGCAATGGCTTCTTCTGCAATCTGGACCACGGGGATGCCGACAAGGCCGAAAATGACTTCTACCCCAAGTTGTTCTAGAGCACTTGCTATTGCTGCGGCGCCGGTGACTGATGACATTGTGCTGCAGAACCTCGAATAAACCCTTGAGAAATTCGAAGCTCACGTTGATATCGAAATGAAGCAGCAATAGACGTTGCATTGATCCCGAGCGGCAGCAGCGGTCACGGTAAAATTAGCGACCACGCCGGTAGATTACTGCAGCGGCAGGTAATACAGCCAGCTCGGCAGATATTGCTGCATCTTCTCGGCCTATTTTCTCAACCACCACCCTCGGCTCATTTCCTGGACAGCTTTGTTCTGATATTGCAAGACAACGCATACCGGGGTCGGGAGCCTGCTTAGTCGGCGGAATTCATGCGGCATGGACCGGCTTGTGCTTGAATATGCCACCAACGACCACCTAGAAACCTCGTATTAACATCTGCAATCAATTTCACTTTTGGTAAGCTCACTCTTGTAGCATCACCTGTTGGGTATAGATCCGGCCGACTTTCGAACGTTCGTGAATTAAGTCAACCTCAACGTTGCTGCAACATGGTACTGCACTCTCACCGCAAGGTGTTCTTGTTTGGACCCCACGCGCTCGCCTTTGACATCGCATTTTTCAACAGGCTCCGCACCCATCTGCACGACGAGCCGGGGAACCGTTGGGTTTTGGATCTTGTTTCTCAACTACCCAGTCTTTGGGGATCTCTCGTCGAATCTGTCCCAACCCTGCAATCCTTCAACGGCGAGGAATTGCTGCAAGTTTTGAGCCAGGGCTTACAAACTGGAAATATTCCTCAATCTATTTTCCCTCTTCCAAATATCCTTCTCACGCCACTGGTTGTCATTACACAGCTAACACAATATTCGACATTTTTGAAAGCTGCATTGCCAGATCTCGACGACACCAATGAGCTACCGGCCTCTCTCACGGGCAGCACGGAGATTCTGGGACTATGTACTGGTATTTTGAGTTCTCTTGCAGCGGCCTGTTCTCCCACCTTAGCTACGCTCCGGAATTATGGTGCTGTAGCAGTGAGATTGGCGATGATCATTGGCGCGCTGGTTGATGCCAATGAAGCGTCACCAAGCCCAGAGGGAATCTCGATGTCATTTTCGATGTCATGGAGCAGCGCCGAGTCTGGCGAGCATATCAAACAACTCTTGGAGGAATTTCCAGAGGTAAGTTGAACGCCGTCGCCTGCGGCCACCTTGCTCACCAATTAACACTCTTGGAAAGGCATATGTGTCTGTCTTCGTCGACGAAAAACGATCAACGGTGACAACATCCAAGCAGACAGCTCCTGCTCTGATTCGGCAACTTGAGTTGTTTGGTGCTCATGTTACTGAAGTTGCCTTGTCAGGACGATTCCACTGGATCAAGAATTTAGAGGATACGGAGAAACTCATCAGACTATGCGACAGTAACCCAGAATTTCAGTTTCGAAATGCATCTAACTTAGTGTTCCCAACTAGATTGGGCCACTCGAGCGAGTATGTCACGAACAGTAGTAGTCTCCATGAGATTGCTTTGCGAGAAATCTTGGTCCAACCATCTCAATGGCTGCAGACCTTCAATTTGCTTTATTCATCCCATATGAGTTCAGGTGGTGCTACAGTCATTTTGTTCGGACCAGAGCGTTGCGTGCCACCAACTGTGGCTCGGAAGCTTGGCTCCCAACTAATTTCTGTCTCAGACATGGAACTGTCCAATTCTTTGATACCAAGGGCACTTCTAGGCCAAAACTCAGCTCATGAGAGTGAAAACGTTCAGGACCAACCAGATGATCGTATAGCTGTGATTGGAATGTCATGTCAAGTTGCTGGTGCGGATGATCTTGAAGAATACTGGAAAATCCTGGTTGGTGGCCAGTCCCAGCATTGTGAGGTCCCACCCGAGCGTTTTGATATGGGCACAGCATTTAGAGAGCTGGACCCAAAACGCAAATGGTACGGCAATTTTATCCAACACTACGACACTTTCGATCATAAATTTTTCAAGAAAAGCCCACGCGAGATGGCATCAACCGACCCCCAGCATCGCTTGGTATTGCAGCTCGCCTATCAAGCCGTTGAGCAATCTGGTTACTTTACACAAGGGGATTTTGAAAAGCATATTGGATGCTATATTGGGGTTGGAAATGTGGATTATGCTAACAACATTGCCTGTTACGATGCAAATGCATATTCCGCAACGGGAAACCTCAGGGCATTTATTGCAGGAAAAGTAAGCCATTACTTTGGATGGACAGGTCCTAGTCTGACTATAGATACTGCCTGCTCTTCTTCAGCTGTCGCAATCCACCAGGCTTGTCGGGCTATCATCAATGGCGAATGCACTACTGCGCTGGCAGGGGGCGTCAACGTTCTCACCAGCCCAGAATGGTTTCACAACCTAGCCGGTGCTTCCTTTCTAAGCCCCACAGGGCAATGTAAGCCATTCGATGCAAAGGGGGATGGATACTGCAGGGGCGACGCTGTGGGCATGGTTTTTCTAAAGAAATTATCCTCAGCAGTTCGTGATGGAGACCAGGTGCTTGGTGTCATAGCGAGCACCCGGGTCTATCAGAACCAGAACTGCACCGCAATCACGGTCCCTAATGCACTTTCGTTGTCGGAACTGTTCGCAGACGTGGTACAGCAGGCTCGGCTTGAGCCACGAAAAATCTCGGTGGTCGAGGCTCACGGAACCGGAACTCCAGTAGGCGATCCTGCGGAATATGACAGCATTAGAAGAGTGTTTGGAGGCTCTATTCGCTCAGACATGCTCTACGTATCATCTGTCAAGGGTCTAATCGGTCATACTGAATTCGCGTCAGGTATAGTGTCCTTGATCAAAGTACTGCTCATGATACAAAAAGGGTTCATTACTCCGCAAGCTAGCTTTACATCCATCAATCCTTCCCTCAACGCCGTCCCGGAAGACAGGATGGATATTCCGTTACACCTAAAGCCTTGGGAAGCAGGTTTCCGTGCAGCTCTGATAAATAACTATGGTGCTTCTGGCTCCAATGCTTCAATGATCATCACCGAAGCGCCAAAGGCTCACTCTAAGTCTTGCAAGTCTTTGCAAACTGATCTATCATCTACAAGCTTTCCGTTTTGGTTTAGTGGGCTTGACGTACGAAGTCTTGGAGCTTACGCCGTGGCATTCACAAGTTTCTTGCAGAGACATGCCAACTCAGCCGAGGACTTAAGCGTATCCAACTTATCTTTTCAACTGTCGCGTCAGTCCAATCGCTCTCTCCCACAAGCTTTGATAATCAATGCCAAATCTTCAATTGACCTTCAAGAGAAGCTTTCAGCCTTTGCGCGGGGCGACAAGAGCATCACAGCAATTCAACCGGCACCTCCACGTCCAGTTATCCTCTGCTTTGGCGGCCAGGTCTCTACTTACGTCGGTTTACCAGAGGAAATCTGTGATAGGTATGAAATTTTCAAGTACCATCTAGACCAGTGCGATACAATTTGCCATGCGCTCGGGATTGATAGCATATATCCCGAGATCTTCCAACGATCTCCGGTTCAAGATGTTGTGAAGCTTCAAACTATGCTCTTCGCAACACAATACTCCTGCGCCAGAGCATGGATTGAGTGTGGAATTCAAGTGGCTGCGGTTGTAGGTCACAGCTTTGGCGAGTTGACAGCTCTATGCATTGCCGGCGTTTACTCTCTAAATGACGCACTCAAGTTAATCTCCGGTCGAGCTCGTCTGATCCGGGATACTTGGGGCGTTGACGGAGGATCAATGCTTGCTGTAGAGGGAGATCTCCAGGACGTGCTTAACTTGCTGGCTATGTCCAAAACCAAATCTAGTGGCGATCCAGGTGTTTCCATTGCCTGTTACAATGGCCCTCGATCTTTCACCCTTGGCGGTCCCATAGACGGTGTCAAGTCTGTAGAAGACTTAGCAAAGAGCAGTCCGGCTTTTTCTGGTATCAGAATGAAGAAACTCAATGTGACGAACGCCTTTCACTCTGCGCTAGTCAACCCTTTGATGGGTGACCTCGAAGAGCTAGGTCAGAAGATTGTCTTGAGAAAGCCCACCATCCAAGTTGAACGGGCAACTGAGTCAAAGCATACTGGCATCCTAGATTACAGCTTCGTTGCCCATCACTTGAGGAACCCCGTATTTTTCGACCACGCTGTTCATCGACTTGCAAAGGAGTATCCCGGAGCGGTATGGCTTGAATGTGGTTCAAATTCGACAGTCACTAAGATGGCAAGCCGCGCTCTAGGTGATTTGGATGCTGGTCATCACTTTCAATCGGTTAATATCACCAGTAATGGCTACTCTCAATTCCTTGTCGACGCGACCACGGAACTCTGGAAAGAAGGCGTAAACGTGAGTTTTTGGGCTCACCATGCGAAACAAGTGTCGAGGTACACACCTCTTATACTTCCTCCCTATCAGTTTGAAAAGTCCAGACACTGGATGGAGTTGAAGGAAATGCCGAAGCTCGAGGCTCCAGTAGTGGAACCTGCGCAGCAAGTCGAAGTTCTCAAGGGTCTGACGACGTTCATCGGATATCAAGACGACACAGACCAGTTGGCTAGATTCATGGTCAATATGGTCAACGAAAAGTTCCAGCAATTAACCCACGCACACATTGTAGGTAATACAACCGCTGTTACACCGGGTATATTTCACTTCGAAATCTCACTGGACGCGCTCATGTATCTCCGACCAGAGTTTAAGGATTTCAGCTTCCAGCCTCAAATACGGGATATCTCATACCACAATCTCCTAGTTCCTGATGCTTCACTGCTTCTGTACCTCGATCTTATTCCCAACAACAAAGAAGGTCTTGTCTGGACTTGGAGACTTCACAGTACCGACTTGATGGGTACTGCAACAGACTACAGTTCTGGTAAGATAGTCTTCCAGTCAGGCAGCGACCTTCACCTCAAGGACAGCTTTGACAGCTTGGTGCGTCTGAGTGGTCGAAAGCGATGCGTCAGTCTCCTACAGGATAATGATGCGGATGACGTGCTTCAAGGTCGAAATATCTACCGAGCCTTCGAGAAAGTGATCCACTACGAAGAACCCTTCCGGCAGGTGAGTAAAATAGTTGGCAAAAACAACGAGTCTGCAGCCCTTGTTACAATGCGCCATTGTGGAGCAACATGGATCGATCCGATTTTGACAGAGTGCTTCTGCCAAGTCGCCAGCATCTTTATCAACCTCATGACCGATGCGGCGGATCTGTCAAGAGGAGAAAGTTTTGTTTGCGACAGAATTACTCAGTGGATTCGCAACCCCAATCTTGATGCCTTTGCTTCGCTTCCTGAGAAGTGGGAGGTCTTTGCCGTCCACCACCAAGAGTCCGGCACCAAGTATGTTAGTGATTTGTTCGCATTCGATTCTCGTGACGGTTCGTTGTTTGAGGCGATCCTTGGAATCTGTCACCGCAGGGTACCTATTGAGGGCATCCACAAAACACTAGGACGAGCCGCGTTGTCGGAAAATGAGCTGTCCACTACCGTCATGACGCCAGCCCCTACGCCTGACTGGGTACCCAATCCTCTTCCGACAGCATCTATCTCCACCTCCGCTTCATTACTTGGACTTGAAGAGAAGAGACCTGTTCCAAAGGCTACCAAAAAGCCTGTTAAAAAGCCCGTTAAAAAGGCCGGGCTGGACGTCTCTACAAACACTCGTGAGATAGTTTGTAACTTGTCTGGATTGGAGCCGGAAGATATTAAGGATGATTCCGATCTCATCGAGCTTGGAATTGACTCTCTCATGGCCATGGAACTAGTGAGAGAGGTGTATGCGTCTTTCAAGTGTACACTTGAGAACGATCAACTCATGGACTTGACCGACTTTCGGAGTCTGGTAATATGCATCCAGTCCACCTTAGGTATTGATGATGAAGATGGTGATTCGGAAGTAGATGACGGATCCTCACCCGAAGCAGTACCAGAACCAATACTAGAATCTAGTGGCACCACCCAAAATGTCCACGGGATGAACGGAGTCAATGGAGTCAACAGCGTCAACGAGGATCATGGATTGGATGATGGCAACAGTTGGGATACCGTTGGTGGTCTGATTGGCACCAACGACGTGGCCGTATTCAACCGTTCTGTTCACGATTTGTCAGTCTCAAATGATCATGCTGTTTTGGCGACGTCCACAGTCTTGGATGTATTCTATAAAACCAAGTGGAGTACTGACGATGCCATCATCGAGGGTCAACTAGGAGGCTTCTCCAAGGGAGTCATGCCTAGATCCACAGAGCTCTGTCTTGCGTATATTGTGGAAGCTTTCGAGCAGCTCGGTTGTCCCATCCGGAGTGCAGCATCCGGCGACCGACTCCGCCGTGTTAACTATCTTCCAAAACACGAGAAGTATATGAACTTGATCTATGATCTCCTGGAAAAAGATGCTCGTCTGATAGATATCAACGGCTCAGAAATCACACGCACAGCTGTTGCGCCTCCTGCCAAATCTGCGGAGACATTGCTTAACAAACTTCTTCAAGAGGAGCCTGTACACGCAGCTGAATTCAAGCTTACAGCGCTCGTGGGTTCCAAGTTTGCAAACCTCATCACGGGCAAAGAAGACGGCCTTCAGTTGATCTTTGGCGCACCCGAAAGCCGAGCTCTCGCCGTGGATTGGTACGCCACCTCACCCGTCAATACAACCTGGATCAAGCAACTCGAACAATTCCTTGAAAATCTTATTGGAACACTCCCAAAAGGTGGACAACCCATCAAAATCCTTGAGATCGGAGCCGGCACAGGCGGGACAACTAGCAAGATTGTGCCAATGCTAGCCCGACTTGGGGTTCCTGTCAAATATGTAATGACTGACATATCTGGCTCACTGATCGCTGCTGCTCGCAAACGATTCAAGCATTATCCATTCATCGAATTCAAAGCCCTTAATATGGAGGTAGACCCGGATCCTCAGTTGTTGGAGAGTCAACACATCATCCTCGCCACCAATTGCGTTCACGCAACACGCGACCTATCAGTCTCACTGAGGAACTTGCGCCGTATGCTACGACCTGACGGTTTCTTGGTAGTGCTGGAGATGACGGAGCAGGTGCCGTGGGTCGACTTTATCTTTGGCTTGTTGGAAGGTTGGTGGTTATTCGAGGACGGCCGAGACTATGTACTGCAACCGCCTGAGTATTGGGAGAAGGTGTTACAAGCTGAGGGCTATGGCCATGTTGATTGGACGGATGGAGACCTTCCTGAAGCAGGCATTCAGCGCTTGATCATTGCTCATGCATCGGGTCCAAAGTATGATCATCGGCCAAAGCCCTCATCACGAGTAGATTCTCAACACGCGGGACCAAGCGATGTAGAGCGTGAGGAAGTGATCAACGGTTATGTCAGCAAGTACATAAAAGACTTTACTATACCATCGCACCGGAGTGGGTCTTCCGATAACTCGTCATCCTTGAGCTCAGGGCTGTGTGTGCTTGTCACCGGCGCTACGGGCAGTTTAGGAGCCCATATTGTCGCCTACCTTGCTCAACGACCTGACATCCACACGGTGGTGTGCCTCAATCGACTAAGCGCTGTCGATGCTACAACCCGTCAACATCAGACGCTTGAAATGAGAGGCATTTCGCTGGACGCAATATCCTTGTCTAAGCTCAAGGTATTCGAAACAGACACGAGCAAGCCCAGACTAGGACTGTCGCTGGAGAAGTACGAATACCTAGTACGAACAGTAACTCACATTGTTCACAGCGCATGGCCCATGAGTTTAACACGCCCCATCCGCACATACGAGACTCAGTTCAAAATTGTAAAGAATCTTATGGAACTCGCCATTGATGTCACAAATCAAAGGCCAGCCCCTTTCAAGCTTAGCTTCCAATTCATCTCCTCCATCGCCGTTGTAGCCAACTACCCCCTATGGACCGGAAAGCCAGTGGTTCCCGAAGAGCCTGGGACCATCAAGTCACTTCCCCTAACAGGATATGCCGAAGCAAAACTAGTAACCGAACGCATCTTGAGCAAGACCCTATATTGCCACCCAGACCGTTTCCATACCATGGCGGTGCGCATTGCGCAAATTTCCGGGTCGACCAGCAATGGCTACTGGAATCCGACCGAGTATATGCCGTTTCTAGTCAAATCTTCCCAGGTTTTGAAAGTCCTTCCCAAATTGGATGGCACGCTCTCGTGGTATCCTGTAGATGGTGTCGCTGCCACGCTTGGCGAGTTGCTGGTGGCTGATACAACGACAGACTTAATATACCACATCGACAATCCATCAAGGCAGACATGGGTCGATTTGATTGCGACTCTATCCGATGCTCTCGAACTTGATGATAAGTCCATCATTCCATATGACCAGTGGGTGAATCGGGTACGACGTTTTAGGGGCTCTACAACCGACAATCCGGCACTACAGCTGATAGAATTCTTCGAGCACTATTTTATTCCCATGTCATGTGGCGGCCTCATTCTAGATACAACTAAAGCTCAAGAGCATTCAGGAACACTTCAGAACCAAGGTCCGATAAACGACGTTGTTTTGAAGAAATATGTTGCCATGTGGAAACGTTCAGGCTTTTTGAATTTGTAAACTACTGCCTACGAGGCTTGCTGGAATTCCATCTAAATTTATGCTATATTATCTCTTTATTTAGTTCAAATTGATTGGTTCAATCGCTTTGTCAGCTTATTCTATTTCTATTGGTCTAGCGGGAAGAAGGATTCTTCGTTTGCCTTATTTATCCCGATATTCCCCAATCTAAAACCCTGAACGCGCCCATCCAATAGACCCTACAATCAGCGAGATGACTAGTGCATAGTGGATATCTTCTTATCATGGCATATAGGGAAATATTAGGTTTGTGTTCGATTCCTGTTGCTTACTTCAGCACGGATCGATTGCAGTTGTATTACACCCCATATTTATTTCTTTTCTAGGATATCGATCTGCTGCGTACTACTCTCTGAGGCCGAGAATGCGACTCTAGCGGACTACCAAGAGACCTCAGACGACCCCGTTCACTCAATCCGCGGTTTCAAGTGTTTGAGCCCTTTCTGTGGGACTGGGAACTAATCTCGTCCATAAGAAACCTGCCGATAAACCTACCGAGAAAGCTGTCACTAACGGCGTTTCCTGGCTGAGATAGCAGTGTAGGATTGATGCATAAGTAACGGAGAAGAACCAATAGGATACACTTGATTCTATATTGTTTGCATGTCACAATCTCTGAAAAATCTACTTCGGGAGATAAGGGGTCTTTGTGTACGAGAAGAGCTTTTGCCTCACAAGGGCCTTGTCGTTTTAATTTCAAACCTTATGATTTCCATGATCGCTAACTATCTCAATAAACTCGAAGCCAATCTCGGGATATACAATACGACCCTGCTGATTACCCTGGGGAACTCGGCATGGGGTATCATTGCACTTCGCCCCTCAAATTTTGACGAATAGCCAGCGGACCCGAGTGAGAATTCAGGGGAAGTTGAGAACATATTGTGAGTCGCATACGTCCATTAAGGACGAGCCTATCTAAACCTTGCAATAATTGACTATCAATAAGGAATAATCTACTTGGTTTTGATGAATTATAACGCCCATGAATATGTATATGTTGACTCGAGACAGGTTGGGTTAAGGTTACTAGGAGCCGGAAAGCGATGCAAGACGCAAGGGTACAGCCGGACCCGAGTACTCATCGCCCAACGACCCACCAGCCGTGGATTTGATTCCAAACAAATAACCAAATCTACACGTATGCAGATGCACATTGCTTTATTCGGTGTTCGGTATTCTTGTTAATCCCGAGAGCCATTATTAAGGGTGCGAGATTGGTAATCATTTCATACGCTCTTATTTTTGTCGTTGCTTCCACGAAATCGTTCTCTGTTTATTCGTCCCAAGCCACTTCCAACGTTACAACCTTTGTTGTTGCTGCCATCGATCATATTTGTAGCCATTTGTTTATTTTTTGGTTTCTGGAATCAAGACACCGTTTAATCCAGCAATGTCTGTCTCGGAGAAACAGCTTGCACCCGAGCAGGCTTCCTCGCCTTCCCATCACTCAGAGTCGACAACGAATGAACTGCCACAGTCCGAGGCGGGAAAAGAGGCCATAGATGAAGAAGCTGCGGTACCTAAGCCAGCAGGACCTCCACCTTTCAAACCGCCGCCAGGAATGGCACCAGCGGACTTTCCTGACGGTGGTCTTACGGCGTGGGCAGTTTGCGCTGGAGCATGGTGCTGTTTGTTTGCGTCCTTTGGCTGGATCACATGTATTGGTGTTTTCCAAACTTACTACCAGGAGCACCAGCTGAAGAACTACTCCCCTAGTGAAGTGGCCTGGATTCCTTCGGTGGAAATTTTCATCATGCAAATGGGCGCTCCCTTCTGCGGCAAAGTATTCGACGGTTATGGTCCAAGATATCTCCTGCTCTTCGGCACTGTTGTCCATGTCTTCGGCATTATGATGGCGAGTCTTGGCAAGACTTACTACCAGATATTCCTTGCTCAATCCGTCTGCAGTGCTATGGGTGCGGCTTGTCTTTTTTATGGGGGCATGAATTCTGTGATGACTTGGTTTTTCAAGCGACGTGCACTCGCATCCGGCATTGCTGCGAGTGGTTCATCTTTGGGGGGTGTTATCATGCCGTGAGTTTTTTTAACTGTTGTATATTTGTGATTCAAGCTAATGGACGACGCAGAATAATGATTAACAAACTTTTACCGCAAATCGGTTTCGGTTGGACTATGCGCGCAATCGCCTTTATGTTTCTGGGCCTGCTCATTTTTGCGAACATCACTGTCAAGTCCCGTCTCTCTCACACACCTCGTTCGTGGAAGATGTGGGACTTTATCGTCCCATTGAAAGATCCAAAGTTTGCCCTCCTAGCTGTCGGAAGTTTCTTTTTTTTCTGGGGCTTGTTCATTCCTATCAACTTTATATCTCTCTACGGCCAAAAGCATGGTATGAGCACAAACTTTGCTGCTTACCAAATTGCTATTCTGAATGCCGGAAGGTACGTCATTTCATTTGCTAAATCTTGCTATTAGAGCTATGTTTTAAAAAGACAACCTAACGCTCATTCTCCCTGCAGTGTTGTTGGCCGCATCCTTCCTGGCTGGGCAGGCGATCATTTTGGCAAATTCAATGTTACCATCATAACCTGTTTGTTGAGTGTTATCTTCACTCTGGCATTGTGGATTCCAGCCAGCACAAATGCCTCCATTACAGCCTTTGCCGTACTTTATGGCATTGTGTCCGGAACCTTCGTGTCCATGATCAGCCCTCTTGTAGCGCAAATCTCCGATATACGACAGATTGGTGTCCGTGTTGGGACGTGCTTCATGATTGTTTCTCTGGCAGCCTTGACTGGAAATCCCATTGCCGGTGCTCTCATCAATGCTGACAACGGTGGATACCTTGGTGCGCAAATTTTCACTGGTGTTGTAATGACTGTGGGTACCATCCTCATTGCATCTTCCAGGCAAATGCAAGCTGGAGCCATCTTCAAGAAGGTGTGAGCGAATTGATATGTAAGCCTTTTGTTATAGCGAAGATGCTATATTCTTTGCATTGTCGAGATCTGCGTTTAGCAAGTCAGCGGTACGAGAGGATATTGGATATCGAGTTACGGACCGATGGAAATTCTGAAAAGTTTTATTATAGCAATTATGCTTCCACCATAGCATTTTCTTAGGTTGATGTTCTAGGCTTGGGCGAAATATTATTGGATCGAAAAGCCTTATGTGCTAATACTTTATTAATATTGAGATAGACGGATCAATTTCATACAAGCTTGCTTATTGATTTGTAGAAGAACACCTTTGGTTCACACGCTATCTAGAATGAATCTCACTTTTTAGCAGAAAAATAATTCCTGGTGTAAATCTGTTTAGAAAAGGATTATGGGAAGGCTTGCAGTAGTGAGCTTAGCCGGCTTGCAGTGTGGGGAAGAGTGTTTAACACATGTTCGGCCACTGTGCGACACGAGATACTCTTATCTGAAACATAACAGTTGATCGCATCTGTATGCCATTTATTGAGTTTTATCAAGGTTTTGGATCTAAAGTTCTAGTTTCCAAGAAACAAGACAGCTCCTTCGCTTTCATTTTTTCAAGCGCCTGTTTCCGCCGCCTACTACTACGCGCTATTTTATCCATCAACCTCTCTCCACTGTCGCCAATACCCCGATCCTTGAATTAAATCCTTCAATCAGTCTCGAGCAAAGTAGAGTGCTGCGGCGCCGACGATTCCAGTGACGGCTGCTAGCACCTCATCCACATTACGAGCATTAATTAAAGTTAGGCCTCTTTGCACACAGTACCATGATGCACCGTAATCCACCGCTACCTTGAGCAGAGTGTCAGAAGTCTTACGCGGAGGGAATAAGGCCGATGGTTCAATCACGCCCGGGGGATCGTATGCGCCACCAATTTGTAGAACAGTGTTGGCACCCAATGGTAGAGACGGATAAAGAGACAACCAGACGCCGACCCAGAGGTATCCAAAGGCACGAGTCCAGGCTAGAAAGAAGCGTTTTGGTTAGACCTCTAGAAACTAGTCCAGATGAGAAGAACTTACCGCTGCCTTTGATACCATAATACTGAGCGAAGTCAATTACAAAGTCCTCAAAGGTTATGACAGCTGCCTGGCTCATCCAATTAAGAATGTTGCCACCCTCGGATCGAGTAATCAGATATTGTGCAAAGGTATGACACATAGCGGAGAAAAAGAACGAGATCCAGAGATTCGCGTACTTTGATAAGTTCGTGCCCCTCTTGAGACCGAGTTTCGTGATGATGGCGGTGGAAGGACTCGTGATACTACGGCGAATTTGTAGATGCCAGCATTTGCTAGAGAGGGCAAGACTGTTGTCAGTGAAACCCTCCACCAAGGAACGAGACAATTCCTCTTACCCCCACAAATTTCGGACCCGGTAACAATGTTTTCTGAAGTTGCCATAAATCGGTGGCCACTGCTCTGGACGGCAAATGCCAAGTGCAGTTGTAATGATTGCGAAGAAGTAATAGGCTATTTGAAGGCCATTGTATATTTGGAGACCCACCAGCCACGATATTAAAATTCGAGGGAAGAAAGGTTGAGTAAGGATGCTGACGGATCTCACGGTTGCGGGATTGCCAAAGGGAGTTCTGAGCAGAATCGCGCGGGCGAAATCAATGCTCACGAGGCAGTAGATTAACCTATAAAGGCCGTGCCGACAGAAGTTGCTTCAAATAAGTATTCATCAGCCGATATTTAATTGCAAGTACTTGGACGTTCTGTTGTCTTTTGTGCATGCGGTGGGAGAAAAACGATGGGGTAATTAAGAGATTAGACAAATGCTACTCACAGTCTGTCTAGATTTTCGGGGGGCACTGGCATTAAATCCTTGACTCCCCAATTCCACTCCACTCCTCTTGTGGTTGTCCAAAGTCCCCAGCTCCAACGGAATTTCTCCCAAGTACTATTGAATTTTCCGTGGAGTTCAACATTTGACGCGCAATCGTCCGAACGCTTTGACTCGCCATTGCCTGTCCCATTGGGAGTGACCAGGACTGAACCGTTCTGTTTTGCCGGTGCCAATGTGGGATTCAAGGTCGGGACCCTCCAGGCATACTCTTCAGCTCTGCGATAATACACGAAGTCCCAAAACTTCAACGTGATTCCAGAAACGAATAGCCCCACGACGAAGTCTGAACTGACACCGCCAGTGGTGTATTTTGGAGTATTGTATACAAGAGTCCCAAGAGCGATTCCTCCAACCACGGTTCGTAGAATTCTATACTCCAGAGGCGCGAGCGTTGTTAATGTGCCGACGAGAAGGAAGCTTGGAAGATACCATGGTGGTAGACGTATGCGCTCCTCCAAAGGGGTGAGAAAAGCAAAACTAGGAGACATCATGAATGCTGCTCGTAGGTGAACTATTGCAATAAAGAAAAGTCAGGATCCCAAAGTCATTTTCATTCAAATCTAGACCTCCGCAAGCTTTACAGCTTGGGTGAAATGCTGTTTCATCTTCTAGAATCCCCATGGAGTGGTCAGCTTCGGCAGGTTATTTCGTTCTACTCGGGTCCCTGCTAGGGTTTGGGCGGACCTCATATAGAAATCAAAATGCTCACTAGATCGGTGAGGACTACGGAACGGGAAGTTTCATAGAAGTGCTGCTAAAAGTAGACGCAGACTTTACTTCGTTTATGTTCACCTCTTCAGATCTTTCTACCCACCTTGCAACATCACTCTATTCATACGATGGCACGTGAACCTTTGAAAACCCGTTCAGTCCAGTGACAAATTTCAATAAGTGCAGCAGTAACAGTCATAGAGATTGTATTTCATTTATCTAAATTTCAAACAATTATAAAGATTCCGTTTTCAAATACAACCACTGTGATACGATATAATATATGAAGAATTTGGATGTTCGAAGGTGGTCCTGTCATGACGCGACAGGGTTACCAGGCAGGGTTGACTACTATCAATCATATCATATCGTTGGTATATTGCCGCAAGGGTCAGATGACTGACATGTGACCATGCCTGCAACGTTTACTTACACTGGGAGCTCCCACCATATAACATAATTAATCAATCAACAGAAGTACCACCAACGCTAGCGAGGATAGACGTCATCCACAACGACGTCGATGCCTGCTGACACCGGTTGCTTCTTACTAAAACCTCACTGCCTTCGTTACCTTGCTATCGATGCCACAGGGAGTGTACCGAAACATATATTTAATTTCTTAGTTGGACGTGGGCAGAAGAATAGTATAGTTTTGACGTTACAACACCCAAACAAATTCTGACCCTTTTTTAGTGATCTTAGGAGCGTTGGGAATACAGGAATTCCTCCTTCTCCGCTGGGGCGTCAATATGCATATTGAATTCTTTGACTGGATCAACCAAGAAAGTAGCAGCTGTGAGAAACTTTGTCAGCTTTCGGGTACAAGTGATTGTAAGGCCAAGCTATACACGATCAAAAGAGTAAGCTAGGAGAAGGAAGCTTGGTGAGACTTACAAATTATCGCAATTACCGTGAAGCAACCTGCCGCAACCCACACAAATCTAAGTCCGATACTATAAGCTTCCAATAAACCTCTGGTGCCTGCCACGATAATCTGAGGTGTTACACCTGGAATAGTTGAGAGTGCAGTACTATTCTGGCTTGTGAGGTTCGCAATAAACGCTGGGAGGGAGCTTGCGGGTAGGCCAAGTGGCAACACGGCCTCGGAAATCTTGGTTCCCAAACTTGCGGAGAGTTTTCCTGAATAGATAGCGTTGTCTAAGTTGGCAATGTTAGCGAAGATATAAGATTAAAGTTCTTAAATAGATTCTTACAAATCGCTAAACCAACGGAACCACCAAGAGATCGAATGCAGATCATCAACCCACTCGTAATAGCAATTAACTTCGGTGGCGTACTGAGTTGGGCAACAGTAACGAGTGTACAAAGGCAGATTCCAAGCCCGAGACCGAGGAATACAGGGTAACCCCAGACTGCTTTTGATGAGCCCGGAGTTGCCGTGGCCATACATATAAAGAATATGATGATAAAACAGAACGCGACAACAGTAGGCCCGCGAACCTTCTTGGTAGTCGAGCAGAAAGCACCAGCGATGATCGTGGAGAACATATACATAATGTAGGCGATACCATATCGAACGGCCGTCCTCAGAGGAGTGGTTCCATATAGAACGCTAAGTTCGAGAGCAAAGTAATTATTTGCAGCAAAGAAGGACAGCCCTTCGACGAAAACGCATACCAACGCAATTAAAAAGTTCCAGTTGCTGGAGAATAAATCATGGTGTAACATACCGTCCCTCTTGAATTTTGTCTCGTAGACAGCAAAGGAAACAATCAATGCAACGCCGATGAGAAATGAGCCCAGGATATGTGCGTTCGACCAACTGTAAGGATTTTGCGACCAAGAGAGCCCCATGGTAAACAGAACAAGTCCTGCTGTGAAGAGGGAATATCCAATCCAGTCAAGCTTACGAAGCTTCTCACTTGTTGTGATTCCCATTTGCGACTTATGCTGTGGTGGGTTGTAGAGAATGGCGCAAAGTGCTGTGGCAACGACGAACACAGCGGTTGAAAAGTACCAGTAGTTGCGGAAACCTACGTGATTGCCGTTGCTGGTCATAGCTCCTCCAACTAAAAGTGCAACCAAGCCTCCAAGTGCGAGCGCTACATTGTCGGCTGCTTGTGCATAAGGTCTGTACTTTCGGGGTAGTACTTCTGATGTTACAGCGTGAAGTAGGGGTTGAGCCCCGTAAGACAATCCAGCTACACATTCACCAGCAATGGCCATATTCATTGAAGTAGCTCGAGAGATTATTATCGACCCTATAGCACCACATCCCGTGAGTATTATCAAGAACCACTTTCTTCCCCAGTAGTCGGCGGCTTGTGAAATTGGTGGACTGAGAACTGAATTGAAGATGGTAACCGAAGACGTCAACCAGACGCTGTTCGCCGACCCCCCTAAAACAGCAGAGATATCTTGAGCAAGCTGGAAATTGCGTTAGTTACGTGTTGTGAAGAAGGCACATCGTGTTATACATACAGCACCTGCCCCTACAAGGTTGATAAGCTGGGCGAAGTAAATCAAACATACGGCAAAAACGGTCAAAAAGGTCTTTGCGTGTAGGTGAGGCACCAAGTCTTCTCGATCCTCAATGCTGCATGTTGTAACTTCTTCCAGTTCCACTCGCTTTGGCTCTGGACCCTCAACTGCAGGCATGGATTCTCCATTTACCTGCATGCTGCTCAACTTCTCTGCCGTTTCCTCTATTTTCTCTTCTCGGCCAGCAACTACAAAACAGTCAAAGATAAGTTGAACCTTGAATCAGAGATATGTCGAAGGAATTAAAGGTCTTCAAAGAAGGAAGCATGAACTATGCAGCCAAGTTTGAGACTCGACGAAACCACCAATAGTTATCTATCATATTGTCTCACTGTCTTACGTAGTAGCCATGATCACAATAAAAGGGCCTAGATAGAAAGGACTAGTAGTATTTTCATGACTCAGCTCTGTTGTTCGCAGTAGAAATGGTTGAATAACCCAATCAAGGCATCATAATCGAACATTATTGGCTGGTTACCCCTGCTATCATGAGTATCATGAAGTAGAATTATAAGAACCCCGAGTATTAGGAAACCCGAGTTCATTCAAAACCCGAGTACAAAATAAAACCTGAGTATCAAAACTTTGAGTTACCAAAGTCCCTAACATCAGTTTAGCTCTATCAAATAACGATTTCTTTTTCAAATTAAATTCTACAGTATTTGTAGCTACCTGTGGTACTTTTTTCCCCTAACCATTATTTCTGACAGAATTTGGCCTTGGGATAAGGACCACTACAATCGCGAAATCAGCCTTTAGACTTATAAATTTGTACCTACGTAGCGTAATGGGTAACGGGACTCTGAACATGACACCTAATTTGAAACTATTACCAATTAAAGCACGGCATTCAAATAGTCTTGCGCCACCGAGGATTTCAATGACTACCATGTATCCATCCTTCAAACCCCAACTCTAAATAAAAACTTCTTAAGAACACTTTGCATTTTGGACAGAGTAATCAAGACATGACCTCTAAGACCATTTAAATAGCTAGATTCACCTATAATTAAATAAGGATACAGTACTCCGTACTTAGATGCTTAGAGTTCGCCTGTTCCGAATCCGGCCAAACCTAGGACTCTACTTAAGCGCGACTGCTCGAGCAAGCCAACCTTTTTATCCTTGACCTCTGCTATTGGATGGATAGCAATCTCAATGGGTGTTAATCTACTTGTTACAATGACGTGACCATTAGAGTCTATAGCTTCAGCAAAAACGACTCCCTGAGGACATGAAGATATCTTCGGCGTTGGAACTTGGAGAGATGTCTCAAAAGAGGTACGAAGACTCTCGCCCAGAAAATTGATGTTGGCTGCGGTGCTGCTCGCAGCACCCTCTGACCCAGCAGCGGAGTAAAAACGCCACTTTGTTGTTTCGGTGTCACCATTCCATGATACATAGATGGTAGTTTCGCCACTGCACTTCTGGGTACACTCCAGCCCATCGCATTGGGCGATAATTGCCGGTGTTTCGTGAGGTGTACCGGTCCAGTTATAGCGGAACGCTCGGTAGCTTTGAGTGCCGACTCCTTCGAGACCAGATTCTAGATAGGCATGGAAGATTGGTTCACCTTCATCCGAACTGAATTCCGAGATAGCGCCAGCCTGTCCCCACCCGACAAATGTATTCCCATTGGGCAGAATCTGGACATTTCCTTGAGATGGATTGAGAATTCCATCGGGGGAAGCGAGAGTCTTGACCTCTGATGCTGTGAAGTCTGTTGTATTAAGCATGACAATCCTGGCACTGGAGTGATCCCTGATGCTATCAAGGCCTCCACCGCGCTGCGCATCAGAACGGGCCGAGTTGTCAAAGAATGAAATAATGGTAATCTCCCCATCGGTGGACTGATGTCGGAATCGAGCATCATGTTGATACCCAAATTTGAAATCTTTGAGCAAAACGAAGTCGGAATTCTTTCCTCCCAATCTCCAAATGACCTGTCCAGAAGTCCCATTTATCTTGTAAATTGTGCTGGTGTGTCGCCCGGAAACAAGATAATCGCCTTCTGCGTTCTTATCAACGCTATTGATATGGAAATAATCCCAGGCGTCGGTTGAATTTACGCCAAGGAAAGCGCGACCCGATGACAAAGGAATTGCACTCTCTACCGTATTCATTAGAGATGCTCATGTCTTTTCACGTGTTAAGCTGATAAAACATACCACTACCGTCAACATGATCTAAGCTGTGCCATTCGAAAAGCAGCTCACCAGTTTCGATATTCACCTCTGTTACGATAAGAGTCAGCCTTCAATACATTACGAAAACGTTCAGCGAAAATCCCTTTTCACGCAACCCCGGTTTAATGAAATCAGACTCGGTCTTACCTTGAAAAATGCCTTCCGCTATCCACTGCATATCCTTAGATCCACCATAGGCAGACAGATCTCTAGCAACTGGTTGGTAGACTTCAACCAAAAGAGTTTCCTCATTGATGATTGTGGCTTCATGAATCGAGATAAGTCGGTGGTTTCCACCTCGTACCACCTTAACTACATCGTAGTTCTGATCCAGGAGAGTTACATGACCATACCCATGGCCATGCATTGAATCTAGGCTACCTTCGAATGCTGTGAGGACTGGTAAACCCTTCCATTTCTTCGCTTGGAAGTTGCCTATCCATGCCGAAAAGTATGTCAAACTGGACCACACCAAGTCTCCATCATTGCGAAGGATATACGCAGCGGGCTGAACAGGTCCTCCGCGAGGGCCCTCAAAGCTAGAGTATGGCTGAACAAAAAGATACCCTTGATCTACTTGTTTTGTCGCTGAGATCGATATATTTAACGTTGGCGGGGTAAGGTCTGGGCGAGATTTGTATCGCCAGTCGGCGAATGCAAATGGCAAGATATTCGCGACAGCCAGCAAAAAACTCGATGCTGCCTTCATAGTGAGATGTTCCTAATCCACTCTGTTGTAGTAGGCCGTGGAGGATAGGGTAATTTCTGTGGATCCTCAAAGTCGGGCCACAATGATTCTTTATATCTCAAAGCTGTACGATGAGAAATCCGCGAGATGCAAACATCAACCACTAACCTTTAGCTTTGGAACCCATAATTAAAATGGACACTTTTTAACTAACACTAGTCAAATCTAGACTATGACTCGGGCAGGGACCGGAATTCCGATAATAGCAATCAAAATTGCATGGTTTTCGATGATGAAGCTTGTTGGAACTCGGATACGGGTCGGCATCGGAGACGGCGAAAATGTGTCGGGTACGCGGTTATAGGCGGAAGAGCAAAGGTGGAGAGCTTGATTGAGAACGATGAAACGGGAATAGTCCAACAGCAAGTGGATGTCCAGCCCACATTACACCCACTGGTAGGATATCGGGCACTGGTGTGACACGGCAGAGTCAGAACCAGCGTTGCTAACTTGCTATCACTACAAATATATATTTTGGGGAGCACGTAATTACTTCTTACAATGCATCACCGCCTTCGTTTGTCGATTCAAGCGATCCCCAAGTCAACAGCACATTCGTAATTGAACTCATCGATTTCGCAATGCCCTTCATAGCCAGCCTTTTGGTTTTGGTGTTTGCCAGCCTGTTGACGGCTAGCGCGAACAATGTTGGCAGTGTGCCTCAAAGTATTCTTCAAGATGGCGGCGAATGGGTCACCGAGAGGAAACAACACAATGTGGTTTTCATCATGAGTGATGATCTGGACCTCCAGTTAAATTCGGTTGAATATATGCCCCTAATGAGAAAGTATATCGCTGAACAAGGATCATTTTTCCGAAATCATTTCGTCACAACTGCTCTCTGTTGCCCCTCACGAGTTTCTTTGTGGACAGGACGACAGGCTCATAATACCAATGTGACAGACGTGAATCCACCATTTGGTAAGTACACTCCCTTCTCTGTATTTTACCCAGTCGAGATAAGAATTTCACTTCTGGAGTTAACAAAGAACCTTGCGCAATCTAGGCGGGTTTCCCAAATTCATTCAGCAGGGCTTCAACTCAGAATATCTCCCAGTTTGGTTGCAACAAGCGGGTTATGATACTTATTATGTAGGGAAGATGTTCAATTGGCACAATATAGATAATTACCACTCCCCCCATCTTGCCGGCTTTACTGGGTCCGACTTCCTGCTAGACCCATATACCTACTCCTATATGAATTCTACTTATCAACGGAATCACGATCGCCCTGTCAGCTACGAGGGCATGCACACATCAGATGTATTTGCTGAAAAGGCATTGGGATTCTTAGATGATGCAATTATTTCTGGAAACCCTTTTTTCATTGGACTATCGCCAGTTGCCCCTCATTCGAACATTGACTCGAATACAGGCGGTGCCAGCGCACACATGACTGCACCTGTGCCGTGTGAGAGACATGCGCATTTATTCGAGGATGTTATCGTGCCTAGGACACCTCACTTTAATCCGAGCGAGGTATGTATTTATTTCAATTGTGCTTTAGATTTGTTCATATGTAAAGATATGGCAGTGCTGACACTTTCTTTGCATTGTCCATAGTCAAGTGGCGTAAACTGGATCAGTCGTCTCAAGCAACAAGACCAGAACAATGTAGATTATAACGACCATTTCTACCGATCACGCCTTCGAGCTCTCCAATCTATAGACGAACTTGTTGAAAGTGTTATCCAAAGGCTGGCAGAAGCAAATCTTCTCGATGACACATATGTCATTTTCACATCTGACAACGGTTACCATATTGGGCAGCATCGATTACAGCCCGGCAAAGAGTGTGGATTCGAAGAAGATATCCGGGTCCCTTTATTTATACGTGGTCCTAATGTGTCCAGAAATGAGACGATTGATGCTGTCACCACGCATATTGACCTAGCGCCAACTATCTTTCGAATGGGTGATATCGAACTTAGAGAAGATTTCGATGGAACACCACTGCCGCTCTTCTACGGGGCCAATAAAACCCATATGGATATTCGCCATGAACATGTTACGGTAGAATACTGGGGTATTGCGATCCCAGAAGGTGATTATGGTATGTTGCACATTCTAGAATATACTATGGTGTAGGCGCTATTATGCTGTGTTTTGTTAACATCCCCCAAGGACCAACAAGTGACATTGTCAGGAATAATACGTACAAGGCATTACGTATTATTGGAGATGATTATAACTTATACTATTCAGTGTGGTGCACTAATGAACATGAGCTCTACGATCTCAACGTAAGTCAAACCTAAATCTCGATGGATAATTATCTAATATCGCAGAATGACCCATTTCAAATGCATAACATCTACGAAGGCTTCTCATCAGGACAGCATGCGGAAAATACGACAATTTTAGGCTACGCACAGAGTCTTGTCATAGATCGCCTGGATGCGCTTCTTATGGTTTTAAAATCTTGTAAAGGGAGTGCTTGCGTCCAGCCTTGGGCAGTACTTCATCCTGATAATAGCGTCCACAGCCTGAGAGATGCCCTCGAGTCTCGCTTCAATTCGTTTTATCATCGTCAAAACAAAGTCTCGTTCAATTGGTGTGAGGAAGGGTACATTATTGACGCTGAAGGTCCGCAAGATGCATATGTATTCAGAAATGGCCTCAGTTGGCATGAATGGGCGTAGTAAATTTTACAGTTCCTATATCATCTAACTCAGTTGTTGTTACAAAAATATAATTGTAAGAACTTTGTACATTGTGCTGTAAGAAACGAATTTTGGGGGGTCGATAGAAGCTCATCATTCACTATGCAGGATGAATATAAAGGTAGCCTGGAGGAATATTTACATGTAGGTTTGCCTTTCGCGCGGTCGCATGACTATTTCTTTCAACACGTGCGTTATGTTGCGACAACTTCACTGATGCTATTCCTATCTGGTACCTAGTGGCCATTATAGCTTCCTACTCTTGTGTCTTCGTACTTTAAACTATACAGTCTTCGGAAACTGCAGAGTATATTCAGATCGGTGTATTATGTAACCAATCTCAATACTTACTGTTGCTCAGCTGCTGGCAATACTAGCCAAACAGATAGGAGCTCCTCTTTTTTTCATTTTCTCAACGTTAGCATCATAGCTATCAATAAACATTGTCTCTTATAACAGACTTGTTTTTTGGTTTCTAAAGATAAATATAACGTAACTAGTTTTCAGAAAGCTCGTCTGATGCAAATCACAATTTCATAATCAACTAAACAAGCTTGCTATCATGAACAACTCAGAATTTACATCTCTAAGTCGGTAGTCTGCTTTGTTCTCCTGTATTTTCCCTCAATAAAGTACCATGTTGTAAGAATTGCTGTGGAAGCCCATAATCCAGCCGCCATGTACGTAACTTGTCGGAAACCCTTGATGTAAAGTGGTGCATCTTCACTCCGAAATGTCTGTCCTCCAGCGATACCACCGAGACTAGCCGACATGATGATAATTCTATAAAAAGTCCGTTAGCTAGCTCTCTTTCATATACGTTCAATATAGAACGAAACTTACACCTGGGTGACACTTCTCTGTGCCGGTGTCTTACAGTGCACACTAACCCAACCAACGTTGAGAATACTACCATCACGTATGAATTGTTAATATTCTGAGGATTTTGGAATCCAATACTTACTGGGGGGTAGAGTAAGGCACATTGGCTAGTATGGTAACAGCATATTTATGCCATTTGCTTTCCATATGTCGTACCGTATTCATGCAAGAATACGTAGTCAAAGTCCACGTTGCAGCAATCAAAACAAACGGTCCGCGGTGGCCAGTTCGATCCCTGAATATGCAAAGATCAGTATCAGTCAACGTCGTATTTTTTATGAGGGCTACATCTCACTTACGCTGAAAATGCAAGTACACCATTCAAGATCATCGCACCATAAGCCCAGACAGAATTCAATGCATTCGCTTCAGTGGTTGTAAAACCAAAACTCTTGATCAAAGAAGGCGTATAGATTGTCAACCCGTGAGTAGCAGCCGTCGAAATCATGGTAATAGCAACATGTAGATACAACTTAGGTTGGCGTAAGGTATCGAATATATCTTTAGCAGTGATCCTTATTTTCTTTTCCGTCTTCGATGGGTCGTCCAGTACAACACGATTAATCATGATATGCGACTCGCGTTCTGTGAAGTAGCTCCAACTGCCCATGCTGATCAATGGCTTGCCATTTCCAATCGCTGGTGGAAGAAACAAACAAAAGACAACGGCAGCAGATATTGTAAGAATTCCTTCAACTGTAAAGTTGGGTAATTAGCTTCAACCCAGGACGTGAGTCTCTTGAGAAAATAAACCGAGAAACCCACCTAGGAAAATCCATTGCCATCCAGCTAAGTTGGCTTTCCCATCAAGTGATACTAATCCAGTCGCGATGAGATTTGCAGTTGCGGAAGCAAAGTTTTGGCCAAGGAAGAAGATCATAACTATGAAACTGGTCTCACTCTTCTTGTACCAGCTTGTTACATAGTAGAGCGCACCTAAGTCAAGTGTTAAACAAATACATCAAACAAGACTAGACTTACCAGGAACAAATCCAGCCTCGCAAAGCCCTAGCAATAGTCTAGTACTTAAGAACCCTTTGTAATCTGTCATAAAAATCTGGAAAGTCGCTATAAGCCCCCAAGCAAAAATCTGTACTGATAGCCAATTGCGTGGCCCATACTGTGCTAATTAGCGCTTAACGTTTTTGATAAAACACAGAAGAACCCTTACGCGCTGCATAAGCATATTTGAAGGAAGTTCAAGGACCACGATTCCAGCATTGAACAACTGGGACCCGATATTGATCTGATTAGTGTTGATATGAAGGTCTTTGGTAATCGTCGACGTCAAGGCGTTAGATAAATTACCTCGATCTAACTGAAGGGTAAAAAAGGCGAAAATAACAATGGGTAGCAGAACAAGATCAATCCTATATAATGCTCTCAAGTTAGCAACACTGAAGTTAAGATACCGTTTTGATGAGAGATTTACTGATTTGGTAGGACTTACTTTCTCTTTGTCTTTTTCTCCTCTGCAGGTTCCCAGTTAGGGAGCACAACTCCGACATTTGACATGTCGTCGCTGTCAGTAGATCCTTGGCCCAAAGCTGCTACGCAGCCGGACACAGGGCCCTTGGGGTCGTCTAGCTTCATTTTTCCTTGTGCAGTAAAAAACAACCTTGTCAAGCTTGGGCAGTGTGAAAAGATGATTATTGTCGTGTCCTTTGGGGTATAGGAGTAGATGGAACAGTCGGCTTTGCAAGTTATGCAATGACCACCAAGTCTTGTGTGTCTATATATGTCTTTATATTTCTTGGTACTAAAAAGGACTCGTATAGAATCCGTTCTCAAGCCTGCGTTAAGCTAGTCCACAATTTCGTTATCTTCAGCACCTCAGGGATGTCCATACGGAGTGCCACAGAGATAAGAGATAATCCTGGAAATTTGGCTAGAGCATTGATGAAGTTAGTAAGGCTTCGTAATACACGCCCGCCCCGAAGTTACTATGCACACCCCTTTCCGCCTGTAGATACGGTCCGAGCTAACCAACCAGAAAATAACAGTGGGATTCAAGGAACAATAGTAACTATATTCCTACTTTCTTATTCTTATATTTCCCTTGGCTAATAAATCTGTTAAAAGTGAATTCTTGAGTTGATATGCATATTCATTTTCCAAAAGGCTTATAGTACGAAACGGGATAGAATATAATACATATGTTGACATGGGTTTGAGAGAATACGTTGAAATATTACGAGTTATCCTTAATAAGGATATCTTTTCAAGGTTCTATAGCTCATCACTGTATCTCTATACAACATGCAAAATAAACAAGATTATTTGGTGGAATCATGTAAATAACAAGTAGAGGGGTCTGTCTATCACAAGCCGCTGCACCTAGCAACAACCTGTCCTCCAATTCAAGATGGGTGGGCAGTATTTCACCACAGGGTATTTCACTTCCGAAGCTCCTCCGTATCCGACCCTATTCCGTCGGGCTAAGGTTCCACCAAAACGATAACGACGACAACGTTAAGTCTTCATGAATAGTGGGGTCTTTATTACATAACCCGGAGAGCATAGTGTCATGAATCAAGATGGCTTAAATTGAATTCTTTCTTTTGCTCCTCCTGTTTTACGAAGAGAAAGCCACGCGTGATAAGGGAAATCCATACTACACCCAATATGGCTCATGCTATCCTAGAAGACAGAGGCTCCAGTGATTCGGACGGAGAATTTAGACAGTCAAATGTTACACCAGGGTCTACGGTCGTTGACGAGGAGTCACCGTTGCTGGCCAAATCTTTGCAAAATCAGTCTGCATTAGTCACAAAGGAGACGAATGTCATAGGCATCATCTGTGTACTATTACTTGGTATGAAAATATCTTGGACACCATATCTATCAGAATCAATCTTAACCACTTCTTCTGCTTAGGCGAGTTCATTGCTAATATAGATTCCACATTGATATTTGCTGTTTCAGGAGAGATCGCATCAGGAATGGGAAGACTGCAAGATGCGAGTTGGCTCTCGACAGCATATACTCTAGGAGTCTGCGCTTTACAACCAGTGGTAAGATATACTCCCTTATTGCTTGTATGCGTTATCGTATCTAACATTATCACGTCTGGCAAAGTATGGTAAATTAAGTGACATATTTGGTCGCAAACCATTATTGCTTATTGCCTATCTTATCTTCGCACTTGGGTGCATAATCTGGTAAGAGAAATAAAATAACTCGATTTTATTTATCGTCTAATTGGGGTTAATCATCTGCATTTAGTGGTGTTGGAACAAATATGTCACATTTGATCGCGGGTCGAGTCGTGAGTGGAATTGGAGGTGCTGGGACAATGACTATGGCGTCCGTAATTATAACAGGTTTTCCCCAACCCCGTCGTTAGATTTATCATGAAGGTTAACAAGTCCATAGATATTGTACCTAAACGAGATGTTGCGATTTGGAGGTCATATATCAATATGGCCATCACCCTTGGTAGAAGTGTTGGTGGCCCCTTGGGGGGTTTAATATCAGATGCTCTAGGATGGCGTTGGTGAGTTGATTGGACGCCAAACATAGGCAAGGAACTTATTACTAATTAGTCAAAGGCTATTTTTTATTCGAGTGCCATTCTTAATTCTTTCCGCTCTTTTGGTCACCATCAAACTGAAAAGCAGCCATCTTAGAACAACAACATCCCACGGCAAATCTGGTGAATCATCGATTGTCTCAAGATTGAAACGCATCGATTATCTTGGTTCTCTAACACTTGCAGCATTTACAACTACCATGATACTCTTTCTTAACCAAGGCGGGCAGTCATTCCCGTGGTTGTCATTGGTATCATATATTTTAGTTGGGTCAGCTATGTTCCTTGGGCTTTTCTTCCTTCTCTGGGAAATATACGGAGTCCGGGAGCCCGTTTTTTCTCTGCGTATTCTTTGCCAACCGAACGTAATGGCTTCATACCTTATCATATTTCTTCAAGTATTTGCACAAGTGGGCATGATGTATTCAGTTCCACAATATTTTCAAGTCACAAGTAACTCCTCCAGTACCTTGGCAGGACTCCATCTTGTTCCTGCCGTTATGGGTAATACGATTGGAGCCTTTTGTGCTGGACAACACATCAAACGCACAGGCCATTATAAGGGCGTTATCATCACTGCTGGTCTTATTGCTGCTACTACATACATCTTACTTGTGGCCAGATGGAACGGTTCAACGGGAATTTGGGAATCTTTGTATATTGTCCCTGGTGGAGTTGGCACGGGCATGGCAGGCTCAGGAGTTTTCGTTGCTATGACCGCAATGCTGAAACAAGAAGAAATGGCAATGGCTACCGGCGGATTCTTTCTTTCAACGAATACTGGAATCATCTCGGGTATTACCGCAGCCAATCTAGCAATACGAGTAGGCTTTCAACGACAATTGGAGCGAAATTTGACAGGACCAGACTCAGCTACGGTTAGTAACCAATCAATCCACATTGGTAATTATGATTGACGAAGATGGCCTCATAGATTATCAAACGAGCTATGTCAGACATTAAGTATATTTCTGGCCTTCGCGGACCTGTACGGGATATTGTTGTTGGAGCCTATGTCGTCGGTCAAAAGTCCTCATATTGTACGGATACCTTTTCATGAATCTTGGCATTCCCTCCCTAGAATTCATTTTGTAACTACATCTAACTTCTCATAGTACTCTCCCTTGCTAGCTGTTTACTTTCATGTCTGCTTGCATTCGCTATTAGCAATGAGAGGGTTTAGAACGTTAGATCATATCTAAATACAGTGATTACATCTGTTAAATTACTCGTGGAATATATAGAAAGTTTCATTGTTGAATGGAGTAATTATTTATCTTCGCAGATTTATATTCGAAATGAGACGATGGATAGATAGATCTATAGTGATAGAAAACTGTTCAGTCTCGCGCATTGATCATTCAGATGTTTCAGTGGATCGATGTTTTAATGAGATAGTAAATTAGCGGTATCATTACTTTTAAGACGTGTTCTGAGTACAGTGATTGCAAATTCCTTGGTACAAAGATCTTCGTACATCCCCCGAGTCAGAGTGCAGTTATTATTCTGAAAGATGGAGAAAAAAACCTATTCATTTATCTTATGAAAAAATTCTACTCTGCTATGAATGCCTGGATGTTCATGCCACTAAGATAGAGTTCTCCCCATCAAAGTTTTCACCGAGAGAACCATTTTGAGCACAAGGCCGCTGGCCAACTTGACCTAAATCAAGTCCATGCTTCAGCGTAGGGACAATATGACTCCAACCACCACAAGCTTCTACGATGCCGCTATCTATGAAAGATTCCAATACGCCCCGTCGACTCCCGCCAACACCTCGAATGTTGCAGAAATAAATCTGAACTCCTCTCCTAACATAGCTTTGAACTATTCTTTGCAATGTGGCGATACTGGATGCATCTATAGTACTTGCACCATGCATATCGAATATTATGACTTGAAAGCTGCGTTGTTGGGAGGAATTAAGTGATTGATGTCCGTGGATTGCGCCAAATGCCTCCAGACTGTGAAGACGGTTATAAAAGTCGTTTGTGTTCGTAAAAGACATGCGCTCAGCAATGCGGATGACAAGGCATCCGGATACCAATTCGAGTTCAGAAGAGCCGTCTTCTGCATTCTCTAATACGTATTCTGCCCCATCAACTAGACCCAAGACTTCAATTTTAGATTTTGCAGTGTGTCGGATGATCGAAATGACAGATAAAACAACTCCTACGGTCATACCCATAGTAGGAGAGTACAATATAGTTGATAGAAAAATCAAAGTCATCACCGTAATGTCGTACCATGCATGCAATTTAACAAACAGGACAATGTCTCCAGGCGCGTCTTCAATGAGTGAACAAGCAATTATAGAGTTCATGACGCAGAGGATTGATTTCTATATTTGTTAGTATCTCTCAGCTCCAGTAGGGAGGATTTAGTTCCAATCATACCGGAAGGTAATAAAAGGCAGGGAGCAGCACTCGAAAGCAGAAGAAGGCTATCAAGCTCAAAAAAATGTTCACCATCGGGGTTTTCCCTCCAGCCATAATACTAAGCTTGCTTCTTCCGTAGCCACCAAATCCAGGGAGCCCAGATAGACATCCACTTATGAAATTGGCAGCTCCTAGTGCTATGAGATCGCGATTCGTACTGAACAGCCCTGACGTGATAGTATCGTCATTGCACTCAGCTAAATTGCGAGCAGAGACTGAAGTTTCGAATACACCCAAAAGAGCTAGATATAGTGATGGAGTCAAGACCTTGGAAATATGGTGCCCATTTTTGAACGGCCAGGAAATTGTGAGGCTACTGTGGAGGTTACCCGCTTTAATAACTTGGGACCCAAGGATATCTACCCCTTTTCTCTCCCAGTCTAAAGCCCAAGAGAGGACTCCTAACAGGATCACGATAAGCAGCTGGTCAGGAACGAATGCCAAGCGGGGATACTTCGACCGATATCTTTTCCGCAGTATGCTGTAAATTACAATAAGTTAGTAACCCCGTTTGGAAACCGACGAGAGGAGTAGAAGGACTTGCCTGGCTACCAGGATTGATAGAAAGCTAACAATAGAAATGACACTGGTGAGCATGTGACAATTTCTCACATGAGTGATTAGAAACTCAAGTCTGTATAAAGAGCCGCCTGTAGCAAACTGCGGGTCTAGAGCTTCGTATTTACTGAGTCCCAACTCTGGACTAAGCTGGTCAATGAAGATGACCACCCCAACGGCAGTTACAAAACCTCGCAAAAAGGGTCTACTCAGAACATTGTCCAAGAATCCCAGCCTAAGTATCCCCGTAATCAACATTGTGAGGCCGGCAATGGCAGTAACGAGACTAGCAATCTCGGTGTTCTCAGTACCATCAGCTCTTGAATCGCCATCACTAATACTCCTCATCGCGACCATGCCAACCAGTAGGGATCCTGTTGCTTCAGGGCCAACTACCATACGGAAAGAGGTTCCCATGATTCCGTAAACCAATGGGATGATGATAAATCCAATGATTCCATTTGAAGCAGGTATATGTGCAAGATTTGACGCCAAGGACAGGGCAATAGGGAGGTAAACAGATGCAACTGTCAAAGACGCAACCAAGTCACCCAGAATGAATGACCGCCGATAATGAGGCGCCCACTGGAAAACCGGAACGTAATATGAGATGTAGCTATTGTGTCTTAGTGCTCGGTAACCTGAAGTCTCACACAGCACCGATGGAGTCAAATTTACCTCAAACGAGAATGATCACTGAAGAGTTTCTGGACCATGCTGCTTATCATGCCGCGAATCTGTTCGATACCTCCTTTGGGCAAGCCATCCCTAGGGTCATAATTCTCAACGAAGGGGATAGACGCGTGATCTTCATATCTCCTGTGATTCGTGATTAGAGGTGTTCTCTCCTGTGGTTGTGCATCCCCAGTATGCCGGCTGTTTAGGCGTGTCCGGTCTCTGTTGGAATTCATTGCAGGCATGGCTCATAAATCTCCAAACTTGACTAGGTAAAGACGCATAATCGAGGATTACTGAATAGGGCAGATGTGCCCAAATAGACGCTCTATACTTCCTCTCCTAACACAGAAGGAGCGGATAGCTTTACCTTGCAGGGGTACCGTTGCCGAAGGGCTTCCAGCTAACGATCCGCATTTTATGGCCCAGCCAATCAAACCAAGGCTATATCCGACCCGGTCCGAGTCCGTCTCCGTCGGCCCCTGGTGGGATTAGCAACGACTATGCCTTCGTCGCCATGGCGCCATCGGGAGGAGATAAGCAGCGAAAGTGGACATACTGGAGGAAGGCACCCAAGGTCTTTTGTCACCTCCCTCGATCGGTGCCTCTCTTCTGTGCATATCCTCTGCGACCACAGTCGGATACCCGTCGTTTCTATGTCGGAAGCAAGGCCGCCACCGAAGCGGATCAGTCAGGCCTGCGAGCTTTGCCGGTTTGTTGACCCCGTTCCATTCCATCTCATCACTCCACTCTAAGCGGCTATAGACGCAGGAAGTCCAGATGCCCCGGCCAAAGACCCGTGTGCTCGTTGTGTGCCCGTCTCAATCGGCCGTGTGTATACCGTGGTGGTCGAGGCCATGCCGCCAGGGCCATGAGTCCTCGTGTGGCGGTGGCCTCGACGTCGCCATCTGAGCCAAGGATCGTAGCGGAGTCATCCGGCCCAGTGGGAGTGGTAAGACTACCAGGAATTGCCGCCCCCTTTGTGAAAGTGGCAATGGTCTTTGCTCTCTCCACTAACCGCATCGGCTTCAGGAAGATCGCATAGGCAGTCTTGAGAGAACGCTGGCGGGATTGTTGGAAGAATTAGCGTCAGTACAGTTTCTACATAACTCCATATCAGCTCCTTGTATCAATGATGCTGAAAGTTTGGAAGGGAAAAACGACAACCGGTGATTGCTGCTGAACCTGGTACATCTCCACTGTCACGTGAACTGGCAGCCACTCCGAACCCACCTATCGCACTCCCGCCATGGGAGAAGGTGTTGAGGGTAGCAGAACTCTTTCAAATCTACTGCGATGGACAGCCATTGCCACTATTCCATTGCGAACACTTTCTCGAGACACTTGAGGAGCGCGAGCCAGAGGTCCTCTTCGCCATACTCTCGTTAGCATTACGATTTTCCGACGATGCCTTTTTCTCCGACGATGTGACATATCTCTCCAAGGGATATTCTGCTGCAGCTCGGGAGATAGCATTAGATCGAGTCTCGAAAGGACCCATTGAAATATCAACCTTACAAACGTTTTGCTTGTTAGCACTCATTGACCTCACCAGTACGTTGCGCTTTCGCACATGTTAAATCGTTCCATTTGCTGCCCGGTAACACTTTATATAGACGGAGACATTGTACGCTCTCGGGTTCATGCTGGTCTGGCCATGACTCTAGCTAACTGCTCGAGCCTCAATTCTAATCGCTCAGCTGGCACCAACAGCGCCGAGACTGAGGAACGCCGGCGCTGCTTTTGGAGCATTTCACTCGTAGGACGTCTGCACGGGTCATCCGTTGAGTTTTTCCAGGGCAGGATGAAACAAGATCCTCCCTTTCCAGTCAGCGTGCAACCGAATGCACTACCAAATACGGAGAACGAATCCAATCCTGTTGGGAATGGATCTCATATTTCTCATGATAGTGGAATAATTGGGTATGTCATGCTTCTGACCAAAGTATGGTCGGCAGCAAGATTATATCTTGAGAGTCATGGCAATCTGGGAAGTGTGCCTCCATGGTCCCCCAAGTCCGAATATTCTAAAGTCTTCGCACTTTTAACGGATCTTGGAATTGAAATGCATCCCAACCATCGATATCGAAATGTAAGACCTTTGGATCGATCAGCCCATGATTTGCAAACCCACCGCGCGTATTGGGGTCCGTGGTTTCTAACTCGATTTCTGTACCATACGATCATTTGCATCCTGAATCACCCCCTTCTGATAAGCCTACAGCTACAGAAATTTGGTCAACGCGTCCCTGAAGTATTTTTGCAACAGACAGGCTCCCAATTGTCAATCCATACCAATTGGTTAATGCATTACATGAAATTCTTCAAATCCAAGCCTTTCAAGGTGTCAGATCCTTTTCTAGGCCATTGCATCGCTATATTGGCAACAATTGAGCTCCAATTAAGTTTCAGCAAAGACCCAGAAACCCGTAAACTCAAGCAAGAGAATTTTGCTATGTGCTTGGAATTTACCCAATCATTGGGTCGTGAGTGGCCACACATGCTACAAATAGTAACAGATACCCACTGCCGACACCTACCGTTCATAATCTTGCTAAGATATACACAGGCCAAGAAATTAGAGCATCTCACGTCCTCAATTTCAGTATCCTACAGTCCGGAGCATAACTCGCGGGATGGAAGCTTATCAATTGACTTGTCCCCCTTCTGGGACCTTCTAAACTACCTCTCTGCGTCAACCAACGGAATAGATAGCTCCGATGATCTAGTCCTTGGGGCTTCGCTTACTTCCTCACATCCCCAGTCGAGCCGTAAAGTGTCAAACCTATACCTTATCCCGACACCGACGGTTATCGAAGTAGCACCTGATGGGCCAATTTTAAGAAGACCTCCATATAACAGTATAGGCTTGCCAAGTGTCGCCAATCCACCTATTTCTGAGGTCCAGCCAGTATCAGAACTCCCATTATCCTCGGAGAATCTGACAAGATCAGAAAACCTGTCGTTCCCGGAGGATATTTTTCTTGATAATACATCTCTGCTCCCAGCCGAGCAGTTCTTCGCACAGGATCACAATTTTGTGAAAGCTCTTGGAGGTGATTGGTGGAATATAGGCGATTTATAATGTATGAATGTGAATAGAGAGGGGTATTCATGAATCATCCCTGTGGAACCCGGGTGTGTATCGACCCTCACGCTTCACCGCCACTGCATAAATCTTTGGGTCAGGAATATGTAGTCTGCAAAACTTGAAAGTTTCTTTCCTCTTTGTCAACTGTCTATGTTTGAGAAAAACCTTAACGTTTCTCTTATTCATTGTCTCTAGAATAATTAGATCTCGCACGATTACGACTCAATCCACCGGTTTCTAGCTGTAGAGGAGTTTTGGCGTGGATATTGTGGGGGAAGGTCATGAGGCACAAACCGCATATACAACCCTCCCGCTTCTGATTCCGCACGCATTTCAATACATTTCAATACGTGGATCAAATCTCGATGATTATATCCTACTCCTCTATCATCGTCGTGTTAATTCCCTTGGCGAATTCCCCTCTCGGGCTCTGACTGAGCTCGTGGCTCGGAGTAGGATCGGATCGGTGGGTAATTGGGCAGATGGTATGGCACATTGCTCTGATATGGTGTATCAACTTCATCTGGTCCAAAATGATACAATGACAGGTTTCGAGGATCTTCGTTCAATCCCCTAACGCTCTCTCTCACTTCGCTGTTACTGTTTTCGTCCATATAGTCACCCGCAACTGTTTGTGAATTAGTACTATCTTGGACTGACGAGTTTTCAGTCGCAGAATCAACATTGTCCGAGGAGATTTCTTCAATGATTGATATAGCCTTCGCCTTGTCCCCTGTGTTATCCCCTGGCGAATAGTAAACGGGGTGCTCCAAGGCACTAATATTGAGAGTTGCTAGTATATCGCCTTCTTTAGTCACAGGGACTATATCAGTGCAGCCAGACCAGGTGCCTATGCCCAGCTCTTCTTGAGCTAGGCGATGCAGCTGTAGAGCAGCGTTTGTTGACCACTCAATGGATGCATAGTCTCTGCACTTGCGCCGTTTTTGAATGTAGGCAAGGGCAGGCTCAAAGACAAAGGATATTATGATAATAAGAAAGCCAATGATATATGTAAATAACAGCCCGAAAAGGCTGAAGGATGTGTATGAGGTGCTACGGATCTTCTATGATTAATCTTAGCCGGTGCGCATTATTCCCTGGTTGGAGAGGTCAACTATTCTCAAAAGGAGCAACTCCATGCATCGAAATACGTACTTGGCTATTGCAGAGCTGCTGCTGCGCGGCGTTGGAAGGGAAAACTTCAAATTGCTCCAACTCTGGATCTCCCAATGCCATAAACACATACTGTGTCTGAATTGTGGCAAGTACTATGTTGAACCAATTCGTGACATCGAGCTGCCATTGATTTTGGGGTAGAGGATACTGAATGCCCTGAATGAGTGAGGATTGAGATGACAGCGATGTCGCGCCAAGTTCCGACACCACCGTACGAACTGTATCGACGTCCATGGCTTCCATGGACGTTAACCAAGATAAACGAGAACCGGCCGCTGTTGTTGAATTTATATCGCCGAAATTCAATTCATTCTCTGTCAGGTTAAAAATGGGAGCGGCGCCAAATAGAGAATCGAGCTTGCTGGCGAGTGGGCCACACCCGGTTTCTCGTGGGTAGGCAGAATTGCACCACTGCCACTGCTCGAGACACCCAATTGGACTTGCTGCCTCCGCCGGGATGTAACTTGATAAATTCCCCTCTGTCTGGACGAAAGAAATGTTGCCGGTGGTGAGAGTTGCTCGGTACCAGTCATCTTCCATAGGCTCAAAAAACCGAACACCATTGCCTGACAGGAAAATAAGAGTTAAGTCTGCGTTGGATCTAAAAAGCTGGGGAATAGGATCGAAATCGGATTGGTTGCTCTGGAACATCCCATCTATTGATTTAGATTTCGTTACACTAACATAGGTGCGGTGTTAGCGACGAGCGTAATACTGTTGAATGAAACCTGTGCAGAACAGCAAACAAGGAGTCTAGTATAACGCTCAAGTAAACTTTGGCATACCTCAATTCATAATTAAGTACAGAGTCAATTGCTATCAACTCAGAAGGGTACTGGGAACCTAGAGTCTCGATCTCTTTTGTAAAGTTTTCGGAGTTGTCGTCCTGGCCAGATCGATTAGGTCGAGGACCATAATTGTATGTTACAAATGTTTTGTTTTGTGCAACGACCTCGTTTGTATAACCTTCGGTTACCAGTGGTGCACACTGCAATACATAGCGCATTGCGAATCTTTCATCTTCCGGGGCGTTAAGTCCCAAATCATTGTTACTGTCCATATATCCAGTATCAAGGAGCAAGTTTGATGTGTTGCTTCGACATATGCCCTCATCGAAAGGGCAGGCTGTATTGTTGTCCCATATAGCCGTAGGGAGAGATTGGACGACGAACTTGTCGCAATCAAGTAATCCAGAACTGTTTGCCGAATAACACTGTCGAGCGTAAAGTGCCGCATCCATGACTCTCCCACTTAATACTGACATCACTTCAGCTATATCACTGATATTAGAAGGAATTTGCAGCTGGCCACAGTGATCACCTCTCAACAAGACTTCGTCGCCGGGGGCAGAGGATATTTCCGAAGATAAACCGCCAGCAACAGTAAACGCAGAAATACAACAGATGCTTAGGAGTATAATTGGGAGCAGGCGGGAAGATCGTTTCGATGCCTTGCTGGTATTTCGCCATGCCCAAAAGAGACGAAGGAGTAAGATTAGTCTTGAGTCTGGAGATGAAGAGTTGCGGAGAATGACCTGGCGCTGATGATGAATGGCGTCACGTGGCTCCGAGGTTGAGAAGTATATATGGAAGACGAGGCAGATGATGCTCCAGAATCTGGAAGCTACAAATGGGACGAGGAAACCAGTGAATGCAATAAGCAAGTTACCATCTGCGCGAGTGGTCGTGAGAGTTGCACCCCATATGGTGCCATTGGACCAATTGGTCCACATCCCCAGATAGACATTACCATCCATGACGCAATGCAAGAGGTGCAATTCGTAGATACACGATGAGCAGGATGTGTGTAAACTTATGTGATGGGAGGGATTTCTTGAGTGTACGATGGCGAACTAGATAGACTGATGATTCTTGGATATGCTTACAACCGTCAACCAGATAGACAGACTACTTAAGTAACTTATCGCAGCCGTTGATCAATCGCGCCATGAAACCAAAGAAGAAAACCTGGATGAAAGCCATCATGGCTCGTCCATGTCACCTCCATGATGAGAATTAAACCGTATGACAAGCGGGTAGCTTGATTATATCATAGGCTATACCAACATGTTGTGGTAAATCTGCCTCGCCTTTAGTTTCGATGCCATCAGCCTGGGGTTGCAACAAGTACAGGCGTCAGAGCGGCAAGGCAAGGAGGTGGCACTGTCGAATGTGAAATCTTACAATCGCGCCTATCGTAAATCGCCGAAGCATAATTAATGAAGAGGCTGAAGGCGCCTCATCACCCGTATCGTCGCCAACTATGCGGCCACCACGAGACCACCGACGTGTTTGCGGACGACGGAGCCAGCTGCGAATGCTCTTGGAAAGTATAGGAGACTGGAGCCGACGAAATGCAGAATCCAACAGACGGTTATTGCTTTATCGGACTGGTTTGTACTATAGTAAAACTTGAATAAGCAAGCACCAGCTCGGGCGGGGTCAGCCGTTGACCAATACCTTCGACGTGGGCAGAATCCTCTTACCGCCTGGTACTGGGCTCCAATAACAACTTACACCCTACTTCCCTCACAACAGCACTGCTGACAATTCGTGACACGTTGCGCCATCCTGGAAGTCCTCACTACTGGGTCTTACTGGCGTCACAAATATGGTCTCAACTGCAAACACCTCTCCAAAGAAGCGAAGAAGGAGCGCACCGAAAGTCAAAACAGGATGCCGTACGTGCAGGTAAGGATTCATCGTAACCTCCGTCGCCCAGTCAGCTGAACTCTAGCGCCTTAGATTCCGAAGAGTAAAATGTGATGAAGACAGGCCAAACTGTCAGCGATGCATCAAATCTGGCGTTGAGTGTGATGGGTACCCTCTTACTAAGCCAGAAGCGCCTCGGATGCGTAAACTCTTGCCATCTCAACCAGCGATAAGGGTACCTTATCCAGGCTCTCTTGCCAAATCACTATTTGCCAATGTCACGGAACATCAATACTTTGATCTCTTCTGTGCTCGTACAGGCTACGACATCTTTCCCACCTTCGATTCCGGTTGTACACGCCAACGGCTGTTGGAGTTTTGCCACTTCAATCCTGCAATCCGCCATGCTGTAGTTGCACTCGGTGCTCTAGACAAGACGGCGGAACTCGTTCAGTGCTTTGATAAAATGTCTTTGACCCCTATCGAAAGAGATGCGGCGGCTAATGAGCATCATCAGAATGCTCTCAAACAGTATGCTAAGGCTGTGAAGCACATGGCATCTCACGCATCCGAAAAGAAGCAAGACTTGAGGACCATGCTACTAACTTGCCTCCTGATCCTCGCCTTCGAATCTTGGACTGGGAATATGGACTTCGCAGTCAATCAAGTCCATGCTGGGATACGACTTATCCAAGAATGGAAAGAGAACTACAAAAACGACGAGGAGAAATTCACACAACTATCTCCTGCGCCTTATATTGTTGATGATGACTTGATTCAAATATTCTGTCGATTGGCAGTCCAGCATTCCTTCTTTGCGGATGGGCACTCCCCAGAGCTACATGCAGTCCTTGGTATGGAAGGCCCAAGGTTCACACAGTCAATGCCCAGCACCTTCTCAGACATTTTTGAAGCGGGCAAATTCTACAACGGCATTATTCGTCGTGGTGTATACCTCATCACCACCCACTCGGCCTATTTAGGACCCGACGTTCGCAAGGATTCTGAGATCTGGCGCTGGGCTGTGAAAGAGCAAGAGGAGATTCAAGCCGATGTGTGGCGTTTCAACAGAGCTTTCGAGCCTGTGCTGCAAAGGGTAGGTGATGGACCCGAGAAACATTATGCACTTTTCATCCAGTTATCGATGGCCATCGGATACATTGGACTCTCGACGCATCTCTCGCCTGATGAATTAATACATGACCAATACAACCTTATCTACAAACGAGTAGTGTACCTCGCGAAAGCGGTAATGAAGGAGATACCGACCCGGAATAAAGCACGCCCCTCGAATTTCTGTTTCGATACAAGAGTCATTGTCCCACTTTGGGTTGTTGGCCTAAAGTGTCGCGAGCCGTCAATTCGTAGGCAAGCAATTAACATTCTGCTATCAAACCCTAGGCGAGAAGGCATCTGGGACAGTGTTTTTGCGGGTAAAGTGTTACAGTGGGCTATGGAGGTCGAAGAGGAGTTTCTTATAGATGGAAAGGTACCAGGTTGGGCGAGACTTGCTGGTGTGAAATGGAGTGGAGCTGAGTTGGGGGGGAAACGAGCAGAGTTAGTATGCCTGCAGAAATTGTCCGCAGATAGTGAAAAGATGGTAAGGAGAACAACGTCAATTACATGGTGATACGGCAACCTCTTCATAAGACCAAAGGAAAACTTATCAAGATAAACAAATCCATGGACTGAATTTACTTAAGGAAATTCAAACACAAAACACACGGTTCAGCGGTTACATAAATTTTGAATACCTCTATTGTGTAAGGTATTCTCATACCACAGGGTTAACTAGATCTCCAGTGGATTTTCCTGTGGGAATGGAAATTGGCAAACTTGTACATCATTTGCATCTTCGAGAAGCTTCTCAAGAACCACATGTGGATTCGTTACAGCAGGGGATAGTCTACTTCAGACAACACTAGCCTCTTTAACGCCAACACAGACCTATACTATCTACGCACCAATGATCCAGATCAATTTCCAGGCGTCAGATCTCACTACCTCTACTTCTAGCCTTCCAAGCAATACTACTTCAACGTCTTCAACCGCCACTAATATATCTACACTGACACCATCAAGTCTATCGACTGGAGCAAAGGCTGGTATTGCAGTAGGCGTAATGTTAGGGTTCATTGCTGTTCTGTGTCTGGCTTTTTATATCGTGTTGAAAAGGAAGGAACGCAATTCCAGGTCCACCGGGCACGGATCCCCTGGGGAACAATCTCATTTGTATGAGCTCGCGCCAACAAAAGTGGGTCTATACAATACATCTGAGTTGCCGCACATGAACCAGATATTCGAACTAGAGCCAGGACAGATGAACCAGATAGTTGAACTAGAGCCAGGACCAGAGGTACCTCATCGAGTGGGATATATTACCGAGTTACAATAGCACTTGAATCTTTTCCCTCTCTTGCGCATCTAAAGCTCAGCTTGACCCAGAAGTTCTGTTGCCTTTAGCCTTGGCCGAATAGACTTTACTTGATCGAGACGCTGTGGAGTAGACGGTCAAGGTGAATAATGTCGTTATAATTTATATCTCTGTCTAAAGGTTATCACGCCAAAAAGCATAGACAATGTATATTCGCAGTTAGGTTTGCACCTAGACCTAGAAAAAGTTACATGATAAGCAGTCGGATATTTGAAAATAAACCAAAAGTCACGATTTTTATACCATTGAATGTTAGTCTTCTTGAAGCAAGATGTATATTATTTAATCTATACGCTTTTTATCATAGTTCCTAGTTTTTCCTAAGTTTCAACCATATATAATTTGTGGCTATTAAAATATTGAAAAGCTTACAAAAACAAAAGGGAGGTTTTTCAAAAGCTTTCTCCTTGTTTACTAAAACTACAAAGTAGGTAGTAAGAACAGGAAAGAAGAAGATTAGGTGAAAGTTTAGTATGGTTAGATATAAATCGAAAGGGATCAACTAGGGCTTGGCTTAGGGAAGGACACGGTTAGATATAAAGGGTAGGGGGTTAATTATTTAATAATATACCCAGAGCTAAGCTACATTATCTTGGTGGCTTTACTCCTCCACCAGCTCCAAAATCTGTTCCTCCATTCTTTGTGGAAGAGCCACAAAGTTGATAATTTAGAAAATTTGAAAGACAAACTATACCTTCGCCTGTAAACCGACTTTCCAATGGCAACGGCTGGCTAGGCCGGAAGAAGTCATCTCCAGCATTACAACCCAAAGCATTATTCATCACCCAGTTTTGAACAAATCCTTTGTTGAAGCAGTACCCATCTGGGAATGATCCAGATCCAGATTGCTTTGCGAGAACCAAATAACAGTTGTTATGAGAAGCTAACCTCCACCAGTCTGTAAATCCTGCGGGAGAACTTCCAGAATCGACCCAGTTGTTACTATTGTCATCCGTACAGATTGGGTCCGATAATCCATTAATTTTGTCCGTTAGAATTGCCAGGCAATCATCCTGACAATTGTTTGTTGGATTAGAAGGTGGAGGTGGAGGTGTTACCGATTGGAAAAGGCAGCTACATCCTACCTGCGAACCTGCTTGGCATGTACCAAAAGAGCTCCCTGCACCAACTTGAGTTCCTTGGCAGCCGTTGAGGTCACAAGACTCAGTTGTACCACAGAATCCAGGAGTTTGAGCGTTTGGAAAACAGGCGCATCCTACATGGGTCCCTCCTTGACAGATACCCAAGTTAGTACCACGGTTGATAACCTTTCCATTACAACCAGCAAATTGGCAAGATGCTAGAGTCGGACAAAACCCTGGGGTACTGGCAGAAGCAATGCATTTGCACCCTGCAAAACTTCCTTGACATTTTGCCACTCCACTAGTGATTGATCCAGCGCATCCTCCAGACTCGCACGACTTTTGTGTTCCGCATGTGTTGTCTGTAGGAGTACAATGACACCCAGAGAAGGACCCTTTACAGGTAGCTTTACCATCGCTATCAAAAGAGCCTTTGCAGTTATTAGAGTCACAACTTTGAGGGTTCCCACAAGTTTTAGTTGTCGGGTTACATTGGCATCCAGAGAAAGACTCTTTGCAAGTTGCTTTTCCATCAACATCGAAAGTTCCTGCACAATTATTGGAGTCGCATGATTGAGGATTCCCACAGGTGTTGGCTGTTGCAGTACACTGGCATCCAGCAAAAGATCCTTTGCAAGTTGCTTTTCCATCAGCATCAAAAGTTCCTCCGCAATTCTTGGAGTCGCATGATTGAGTATTTCCACAAGTTTTGGCTGTTGCAGTACACTGGCATCCAGCAAAAGATCCTTTACAAGTTGCTTTTCCATCAGCATCGAAAGTTCCTCCGCAATTATTGGAGTCGCATGACTGAGGGCTGCCACATGTTTTTGCTGTAGGAACACATTGACAACCCGCAAATGCCTGCTTACAAGTTGCTTGTCCTCCAGCGTCGAAAGTTCCCGCACAATTATTAGAATCACATGATTGGGCTTTCCTGCAGAATCCAGGGGTTGTGAGACTGGGTGTACAAGAACAACCCGTGAATGGACTTCCAGAGCCACAACCAGCATTTCCGTTTTCCACACTGCCAGAACATATATGAGCATCGCAGCTTACTGCAGAACTGAAGCAGCCTGAATTGTCTCCATCGGTTCCGTCTTCTGGATCTATTGTCGGGCAAGATCTTTCTGTAGTGAATGATGTCGTTGCCGTAATCGAGCAACCTACAAGTGTGATTGATGATATCGTACTACAAGAGATCGTGGCCGAGTCGAGGAATGAATCACATGATACAAAAAGATCTGTAACTGTAGTTGTTTTACAACCGGAACTTGTAGTTGTTGTATGCGTATCACCACCTCCACTACCCGGAGGAGGTGGTGGAGGAGGAGGAGGAGGAGGTGGTGGTGGTGGAGGTGGACCAGTTCCTGGTGGAAAGCATAAACCCCAGATGCAAGGTATACAAATGGGAAGTGGAGGTATTATACATGGTATTAAGTCATTACCCGAAGAACTTGGCGTAGTGGTAGCTGTGTTTGGTGGTGTAATAAGAGATGGCTCTGTCAGGGTGGTTCCAGAGATGGTAATCAAGGAACCGTCAGACAAGGTTATAGTCTCAGGAGGATATACTTTAGTAATCGTTCCACTTCCAAATGTTAAGGTAATTGGGCCAATGGTGGTTAATGATCCATCCGGTAATGATTCCGTGACTTCTGGGACGGTCGTAATGCTGATTCCCTCAGGCAGGGAAGAAGTAGTTCCTGCGATAGTGCTTCCTGAGCTATTAGAAAGGGCCACTGTAGGTGGACTTGTCGCTGTAAAGAGGCTGGAATGAGTGGATGAACTGGACCGAGTATTCTTTGGAATATTTGAGTCAGTGCTCACAGAACCATTCGGAATGGTAATTGTTGATCTAGGAACGGTTTTCAATGAAACACTATCCGAGGTAGTCGAAGAACTTCTGGAAGTCGTTACCATAATACTAGTAGTGGTACCGACTGAACCACTTGGAAGAGCCTTTGACGAAGAAGACCCCGTTATCAAAGAAAGACCACTTGTAACAGTAGAAGAACTGTGTTGAACACTCTTTGTAGAAGAAATGGAAATCACAAAGCTGTCAGACAGAGTTGATGTGAGTGGTGGGATGATTGTTAAAGCTGAGCTCTTTGAAAAAGTTGAGAAACTAGAACGAGCAGTTTTCGTGGTTCCAGAGACAGTATTTGTTGAACTACTCGGAAGAGATATCGCTGAAGGAGGAACTGTACTTTTTGAGCTACTCGGGACTATCTTCGTCGAAGAACTACCTTTAGCAGTCGAGAAGATTGAAGGGAAACTCTCCGTAGTTCCAGAAATAGTATTCACTGAACTTCTTGGAAGAGATATCGTTGAAGGAGGAATGGTAGTTCTTGAGTTACTCGGGACTATGTTTGCTGAAGAGCCGCCTTTAGATGTCGAAGAATGGGAAGGAAAACTCTCCGTAGGGCCGGAAACATTATTCACTGAACTAATCGGATGAGATATTGTTGAAGGCGAAACGACACTTTCAGAACCATTTGGGAGTGTGTTTGTTAAAGAACCGCCTTTAGAGGTTGAAGAAGTAGAATGAAGCGTTTCCGTAGTTCCAAAAGTAATGCTTCCTGAACTTCTCAAGATAGTTAAAGGAGGACCGGTAGTCAGAAATGTCGAGGTACTAGGAGGCAATGTCTCCGTGGTCCCAGGAGCGGTTGTTAGAGAGCCATCGGAAAGTGTAAAAAGGAAGGATGGAACAGTCACTACTGTTCCGGACGAACTAGGCTGGGGGTTCTTTGTGGTTGGTTGAATAGTCAGCACGGAGCCGTCAGATAAAGTTTCCATCGTTCCGAAGATTGTAGTAGGTGATTCTGACTCTCCTGGTGGTCTCCACCCTATTGTTTTTTTCGTTGTAGGTACAATAGTGAGTGATATGCTAGACATTGTTTCTGATGATGCCGGTATAATGATCTCTGAAAAACTTGATATATTCCTTGGGAGGGTAATGATTGATGCGGATGTCGTTTTTGGAAGTCCGTTTGGAAAAGTAGTGGTTATAGATGAAGTTGTTGTCAAAGTCGAGCTTTGAGAAATTGAACCCCCTGAAAGTGTAACCGTTTCAGCATACTTGGTGAGAGTAGTGGTCGATAATACAGCCGTTACAGTTACCGTCTCGATTTCAGAGATTACTATCAGACCCGTGCTCGATACTGCGATGCTGCCAACTTTGTTTGAGATGGTTGATGGCCCAGATTCTAAACTAGACGAAGTGGAAGGTGGGATGCTGTTCCCAGTAGTTGTGGTAGTCAATGAGCCACTCTCTTCATTACAAGATGTGCTTTTAGAACAGCATCCATCCAAGCAACATACTGTATCTAATCTATGAGAATTCGCAAATGTATTAGAGATATTATGGCACTTACCTGTACCGCAGAGTTTATGTCTTCCGTTTGAAATCGGGCAACAAGTCTGACCATATAAATCAGAACCACAACGGTCCTCACACCAATATTCCCACGGAACAGGACATCTTGAATCTAGAGGCAGGTACGAGGCATCAAGGCTTCGAGTTAACAAAATAATAGTTACTAGAACTACAAGAAGAATTGACATAGTGGAGATTGATGGTAAAAAGACTCCTCCCTCTAAGCAAATGCCTTTTCAAAGAGAAATAATAATATATGGCTATGTAGCACTTCATTCGAGTTTCAAACTAAGCAAATTGTTGATTTTCTCAGCCGTCCAGCCTCTTCTCGGAGGGGAATATTCTGGAACACAATAATCAACAAAAGCAATGTGGTTTTAGCGGAATACCGTGGATTAATCTAAACAAATTTGTATCTCATGACCGTGTTCTTGCCTCACGCTGCTTGTGGGCAATCTATTGTTTCATTATATACGTGACTGCTCCATCTATCACCCCACTAGAGCCGGAATGACAAATAATCTAGGAACTTCAGCTGTCCCCAGGCTAACGCTGTAGTAGCTGTAGTAGGTCGGCGTCAAAAATGTTTCACAATACTATAATTTAGACTTACCTATCGTGAAAATGAACGGGACGGCAACATTAATGTAAGGTACGCTTCCTTCCGTCTTGGCATGAGCTGACTTGTTAAAATTGTAGCTTTCTAATTGTATCCTTTTTCTCGCGCAACACGCTGCATGAAATGACCAATGTGGGCGGCTGGCTCAGCGAGTTTATTTATTTGATTTCGTTACTGCGACAGTGTCCGCAAGCCATATTAATTTGCAGAGATATTCATTCTCATCTTTGGGATACTCGCGATCTTATTCTTACGAGATCCTACAACTCCATTTCAATCATTGAGGATCTCTTTCAATTTGTCCTTGACTTTTGCTGAACAGGCTTCGCAATCATGGTATGATTTCAAATTTCTATCTCAAAATGTCTTTGGAGTGGAATAATCATCATGGCATTCGTATTTCTTTTGTATGTATACTACTAATACGTAGATTCAGAAACAACAAGTAACTTTCGGTCGCTATTCCTCACGTCTGTATAAAACTGTGGTGCTAGCTGTTGCCGGCATTTTCTTGTCCTTCTTGCTTAGACTCCATGGGTTTCACGGCCGGGATATCACTTTTCAAGCTCAAATCGACAGGAGATCTGAGTCTAGAGGCACCGGTTCTTATTTGCGCCAAAGCAGAAGCTTCTCTACACTCCAGAAAAGAGTCTTCAGTCAAGCTGCCTGGGACAAAGCACTGAATAAATATGGCAATCCCGCCATAAACTGTGACCTTCCAGCCAAGAACGTTAAGAAGGGGTATCCAACACAGAGCCCATGGCAAGATACAGATGCCCTTGAAGAAAATGGAGTAAGGTTGATTATTTTCTGCACACAACATGAGTTCTAGTTCAAAGACTTGGACCAATCAAATATGAAGAATCTGCATTGCGAACAATACATGCTCGAATGTTCTCATAGCGACACAAGCTGACATTATAATGAAGTGGCAAACTACGACCCCAAATTCCCTTGCGCTCTCAGACACGCCTGGGAATATTGTTGCGGCACTAACTGGATTGAATGCTCTACAAGGTACTTCTACGCACTACTACAGCTTTCAAAATCAAGAGTATTCTGTTGAAGTTGGGGGGGTAGCTACGGACTTTGAGGTAAGAGCTATTTTTTGACTGAAAGCAGAAAAGATATATCATGTGAACCTTACTCTGAGATATCGGCCATCTCTTTTCAAACTTTTATACCAGTCAGGTGTAAATCCGTCGCTCACAATAAACATCATCTGGTGCTAAACCATCCCAGGGCTCACAAGGTTATTATGCGAGTACAGTTAACGTTCGGACTGGTTTGTTTGTTGCTGAAGACAACTTCTCGCCATCCGAAATGATCAAGCAGAACCCTTCTTGGTATGCCCTGAATCAACCACCGCCAGCACTCAATAACTGGGCAGATGTTACTTTCTTGCAATGGTACACAGCTGCGAAGGCTTCCGGGGGATCCAATAATGTCATTCTCAAAAGAGCGAGGAGCCTAAAATATTTCGCCAGATACCATATTATCAATACGGAATCACAAGGCATTATCGATCATGTAAGTTTGCCTGAATTCAATACCTATAAGCCCACAACTATCAAGTTTTTGTTTTGGCTCGCATCTATCGACAGTTTAACTTACTGGCAAAGAGTGGTACATAGCTTTGCGTGCTGACTCGAAAACAACATAGGCATTACAGAGCGTAGGGGCGACACTCCAGCCGTGGCCTAATGGACACACATTTCCGATGACAACTGACGAAGGAAAAGCAATCCTGGGAAGCCCCAATGGAAGGGGTGTGGCGTTCTTTCTTTATCAGCATAAAAGCGTACTTGGTATAAAGACAGTCGATAGTGTGACAGTGTTCTCGACCACTGGGAGAGACTCTAACGCGCATGATGAAACGTGGTACCAAGCTATATTCACGCTCAGGGACGCTTGAAGACACTTTTTGGTAGCATTTATTGCTGCCCTTCTCTATTAGAGTCAAGTCAGAATATGAAGCGCATGAGATGGGAGAGTATTTAAGGAATATAATAGCTACAATACAACTTTAATTGACTTGAGATACCCAAAGGATTGATTATTTATTAGACAGAACACTCATCCACGTAAACTTCAAATCGTCCTGTGTATATGGTTTCTGCTTCATCGATGAGGTCGTTAAGTCTCGATGGAGATTGAGTGGAGGATTCATCATTTCAAGCTGCGACATCCTTTTTAGATCCCAAAACCCAAACCCCAACCGACGGAATGATTGCCATGTAGCACCCCCCAATACTCGTGAAGAAACATTAGGCCCACGATGACACAAGGATAAGAAAAAGTGGGATGCAGGAGACTTTCTTTGGAGAGCCTCTTGTGACTGACCCCATTTATTACCGAGAGCATCATCTTGCGGTACCGGACTTAGCCGACAGCTGCCATCTTCATTTTCCAGCGGGCCTGGTGGCAGACGAGACAATGGGGCACAATTCCCGGGTTGGAATAAATCTAGCTCTCCGATTTCAATCAAATGCTCGTATACACATTCCATTTCATCGATTTCCCACCACGGAAGATGCGTCCAAAAGTCCTGATAACTCAAATCCTGAACTTTTGTCTGTTCGCCTGGCTTGCTTTGCAACAAAGGCATGGCAAATCCGAGTTCGTAGTAGGTCGAGAGTCTCCACAAAGCTCGCAGAACGCGTTGGATTTCTACCCAAGAAGGCGGACCTGTATCCGGTATGGAATATTTGAGGCCAGCTAGAGCAGGATCGTATTTAGTGACAGCGTACGGATCCAGCCTCGTTCCTGGATGTAGTAAATGGGTCGGCTTCATCGAATGAATACGATGAAGATGTGTGTGAAGAAAAATGTGGCAAAGATACTCGACGTTGCTTGCAGAAGTAACAAGTCGACGAAGGACGGGGATCGGAAGACTTTTTAGAACACCCTTAGATGGATTTGACCAGGTTTGAGCAGAGTGGAATTCTGCAACATCGCTCCAAGTCTCGTTGGCTACAGCGGCAGAGCCAGCATGTTGTAGAATGTAGCGGAAACATGATGACATATTACGTGATGCGACATTCTCGATGATCTCTGCGGCGCACCTATCGAAGATGGAAGACATGACTGGACTGGCGTGAATTAAGACGTCGAGGGAAGTAAAGTCGGGTAAGTATTTGAGGATGAGGACTAGTATCGGATCTGGAAGGCTTGAAAAGGCATCCATCGCGATTATATCGATGTTGTTGATGCACAACTGGCAACGCGACGAGGAGCTTTTTGTACCTGGGGTGTTAGGGTGCTTGATGGACCCCGACTGTATGCGGCCGCTCTAGTACCATCCATTTCCCAGTTACCACTCGGTGGCTTCCACCGGACGTCTGGTAATACTGTACAAGGCCAGTGCCGTTATTATTATCGTGGTTGTCGAGGGAAAACCTGTAGCCTAGATTGTGTTCGTACGATTGGAAAGGAATTCCATATTTGAGGCCCGCGGATCGGTCACCTGACTACTGGAGCGGGAGCGGGATACCATTTCTAAGCCCATTCTAAGACTATTTTAAAGTGACGGAATCTCTATCATTTTTTCAGGGCGGCGTTAAATTGACTCTCATACTTGCTAGATTTCTCTTTTGCAAAGGTACGGTAGTGGCTGAGCAAATGACTCTTGATGGCTTGTTCCGCGCTCTGCTGTATAGCGTCCTCCTGCAAGTCCTCGAACTCGCCAGACAACTATCTCCACAGTATTGGAGTACGACCAACGCAAAGATTGAAAAGCCAGAATTTGCAATACTATTTCTACTTTCACAGCGTATCATTCTTCAAAATCTCACCAAGAAAGACAGCTAAACACTTATCAGAACAGTCAAAAGACGAGAGCTAAATTCGCATGCTTAACATGGGCGAAAGTCTTTGATAGTGAATACACGAATGACTATTACTCACTCGAACCTGTTGCTGATCAGCACCTGCGTCTCGCTCCTACGTGTATTCAACGTAGCGAGCCTGATAGCGCTTGTAGCGTCAGCGGGGGGTTTCGCCATCGAAAAGGGGGGGGGGGGTAAGTCGCTGACGCCAGCGAACTTACAGTACCATGCAGCAAGTCTCAATACACCCCCAAATATAGTTTGTGCAGTATGCCGCTCTAAAAATAGCAGCCTAAAAAGCTCGCAGGCACAGGCTTCCATATCGGTGAGCAGCAAGTCACGCTCAGCAACGCAGAGAACCCCGCCCATAGACAGTGGTACGAACGTGTTGATGATGACAGGGTCAAAAGATGGCGCGCTCAAGTTGAGCCAGCGAAGCCGCGGGCCGGTAGGTAGATGCGAGAGCGGCACCGCAAGGGTAGACTCTACACAAGCCACGGCTGCACGATGGCTACCGAGCACATCTTTCGGTTTGCCGGTGGATCCACTCGTGTAGAAGAGGTAGCAGATGTCGTCTTCCCCAGGAACTCGAACACCGATACGGGCGCCGTCAAGGACAGTGCGGTCAACTCCCCAGCTGGCTGGGTTGGTGACATCGATCCACATGATCTCTTCAAGACTGTGTTGTGATCCGTCAAGGCCTTGCCAAGGCATTGCACCAGCGCCTAGCACGATTGGCGTTCCAAGATCGTCAACAATGCCACGTAGTCGCTCGGCTGGTGCATCGGCTGGAAGGGAACTAAATGCATGGCCAGACTTGACCACGGCCAGCATAGTGAGGAAGAGTTCTGGGCTGGGTGGTATAATGAGTGGAAAGGCGTATTGATCGCCCAAGACCGGAGTCCACCGGTTCTCCAGCGCTTGCAACAATCGACCAAGCTCCGAGGCAAGGTTGTTTGCTTGGTCATTCAACGCGTCATATGTGAGATCGCGTAGGCAATACGCGGGCTTTCCTCCTCGCGCGGATGTTGATGATGTGTTTCGACTCAGATACTCGATGGCCACGTTTTCGGGACGCTGTCGAACCTTTTCCTCAAACGCAGTATGGAGAAGGCGTGGGATGGCATGGACATTGGTCCCGTTCGTTTGCGGAACTTGTGATGTTGCTTAGAGGAAAGGCTCGAAGTTGACCCGAGATGGCTTGAGACATGCTCTAGCAAAACTAAATCCCGTTGAGTCGGAGTTCAAGTACGCGGCAGCTAATGCGGTCAGATGCTTTGTTGCAATCAACCCTCCATAGTCACTGCGCAAGCTGAGACTAATATCGGCCTTGTCCTCCTGAGTGTAGTTGACAGAGAGAACAAATGGTATCTTCTGCCCATCAGATGAAATGGACTCTCCGGTGTTATGAGAGGCGATGGATATGTGAAAGTCAACGGCCTCTTCAACAGTGATACCATCCAGGCGTGCGAAGAATTCCAGCTTAGGTTCAGCTCGACTTGGGATCACAGCCTAGACCAACGCTCGCCCGATTTGCTCGGTGTGAACCAAGTATGCGACATGATCAGATTCGACGACATCACTGACGAAGCAAGCAAAACGTTGAAGCAGGACTCGGCCTCGAGAATCAGACCGAGCACAAACCGGAGCCGCATGGACGGTGAAGGTATGAGGCTTAACCGCGGCGGCCCGAGCCGTGACAGAAGTAGCCGCGCGATAAGACGGAAGCTTGGACGGAGGTCAGTCGGGGATCCCCGTGCCGTCCATTTGGGCTGGTCGCGTGTAGAGTTGACTTGATGCACTTGTTCGAGTTATCCGATAACCCTCCTGCAAGTCCACTGGATGTTGGGGCTACGTCGGCGCGGTTTATGTCGACGACATGATCTCATAGACTACTGTACGTAGGACGGCTATGGAAATGCTGCGCTGACCGATTGACTGACCGTACGGCAGGCGGCCGACGCGTAGGCATGGGCAGGGGTAGGGAACCAGCTCGCGGTCGATTACCTTTCTAGGTAATTACCAGTTTAGGAAACTACCCGTGTAAGAAGGTGGGCCTTTTCTGTCCGCACTTGTACCTTTGGCTCCTCGGCCCTGTAGCTGCATACTTTCCGACTCTGAAGTTCCCAAGGTCCAGACGCATGCTACCAAGCGCCTCCTGTCATTGGCCGAGTATGCTAGCGATCCACTCCTCCACAAAGTGATCTCTTATATACGCGTCCTTGTTGTATCTCCCATGCATGTGCCGTTTCCCTGCACACCTTTAACACTTCATCCGGACCAAACAAGCTTTCTGACGCGCGCATCCATAGACGCTAAACCCCCTCCCCACTAATCAGTCTGACGGATCTGCCATCCTATCATTGAGCATGAAAACTTTAGCCCGTTTCTGAAGCTTCTACACGACGCCTATTTCTGGCCTTCTTCATCTCTGCCTTTCGAGTGTAACTTGCTTCTCCCTTACACCCTTTTCTGGCCTTGTTCGTCTTGCTCTTTCGACTTTAACTTGCTCCTCCTTTACACCCTTTTCTCCTATCGGGCGAACTCTCTCTGTACCTCACCCACTACTGCCAGCCTTCATATTTCCAAGACGCCAAGACAATGTTGGATCCGGCTGGCGTCTTTACCTACCGCGACGGCGTCGCTGTGATCCAGCTCTTCTTCTTCGCCATCTTCCTCTGCTTCGCGTTCGTGTTGTGTCATCGTCACGGGTTTCGACGCTCAGCAGGTTGGGTTATCTTGATCCCCTTCTCCATCCTACGATTACTAGGAGCGAGTTTCCAGCTCGCCTCAATCAACCATCCAACTAATTCCGTCTATGGAGGAGCCCTCATTTGCGAGGGGATTGGCTTGGCCCCCCTGGCGCTGTTGAACCTTGGTGTGTTTGGGAGGCTGTGAGTTTTCTTTCGTGATATCATTGATGGAAGAAGCTAATCTAGAGCCTATGAACGCAGGAACAAATTCGTGAGGAAGATACACGACAAGATCTTCACCCTTATCTCCTTGACCGCCATCGCCGGGCTTGTGTTGGGCATCTATGGTGGTATCGATTCCTCGGAATCGGCCAATCTAGGCACCAACGACTTGCTCAAAGCTGCTGTTATCTGCTTTGCGGCAGCCTACGTCGCCTTTGCGTGCTTGTTCCTGGTGTTTCTGCTACAATGGAGACTGATCCCTATTGCCGAGCGTCCGCTTCTGCTTTGCTTCGCATACTGCGCCCCTTTCATGGTGATTCGATTACTTTATAGTATTCTACCGGCCTATGTACCAAGCCTCAGGTCCCAGTTCAGCGCCCTTATCGGAGACGTCACAATATATCTGTGCATGGCTGTTCTTGAAGAAATCATTATTGTTGCTTGTTATATCTTCATCGGCATGAGGCTAGAGTTTCTCCCGGAGGAGTTGAAGTCCCCGCCACTAAGCTTCAAAAAAAAGAGGACGAACCCGAAGTGATAAAAGGTAGTGGAGAGGTTGTGGCAGAAGAATATCAAGGAACATGATATAGCTAGTGATAGATATACTAAGACTTGGTGTTATGGTTACTCTAAGGGGAAGTTTCGGGATCGTATTGTACAAGCTACGAATCCTATGATTGGGCCAAGACGGGAAAGAATTACCATATTCTGGAACTTATACATTATCGACGAAGGGCCTGTTTTAACTAGATCTCAAGTGATAGTCTTGGAATATAGCTTATATTATCTTACCTTTTCTAGCCTTATAATACTATTATTTCTTGGATAATTTTTATGGGTATTAGCTATTTATATTAACTTCACCTAATGTCCCTCGCAAATTTATCTTTGGTTAAGATCCTAGGATTCTTAGAAATGAGACTGAATAACAACCCACATTAGCACTAGCGTACGCTCTCGGAGCTTTACTTACGTCGGAGAGTTTAACAAGAGGCGATGTCTATGGTAAGCTTCAATCTTAAATAAAAACGAGAACCGAAGATGTGTTATACTAAGCATACTTAAATGTAAAGAAGTGACAAATTTATTAGTGTGCTATCGGCAAAATACTATCAATATCCCACGGCACCTCTTGCTAGTTATTATAAATTGGCTTATATAAGTTATATTGCCCCTACAACGCAGTCTGTAAACAAAATATTAGTTCAAGTATTTTTATTTTGTACTACGTAGGTAGTTAAATAACATGGGGTTTATAGTTAACAATAATACTCCTTATTGGATTCAAAAAGGTTACAATATCTGAAACCCCCCCTCCCCTATAAGCTTGGCAAATACTAAAGCGAAAGAAATCTGCAAAGTTGCGGGAATGGACATGCAAGAATCTTACACTGGGTTATTCTGTATAATGCTATAGCTGCTCTTCATAATTTAATTCGTCTATGATAGCTTTCTAAAAAGATGAAAATTGTGAGTGTAGACTAGGTAGCCTCGCCAACCAGATGATTCTTAGTCATAGAACAATAAACTTCCTCTACTACAGAACGACGAAATTTACATAAAAGAAGTCAGATAAGTATTTGTATCTGTCCCAGCCCCATCTAGCTTCAGCTACTTGATATATATTCCAGATCATGGGCTCTACCACTAAAACTTGTTTGAAACCAGCGATGGTGTCATCTCAATGCTGTATCATGTGTTAGAATCATATGTAAAAGCAACTATCCTAACAAGATCGTCGGCTTTAAATATTTTCAGGATGTTGGCCTTGTCCTGAGATGTGTAGTATTCACTCATCTCTTCTTCTTTGTCCTCGTCTTTAACTTCCTCCTCCCAATTTTCTTCCATGTGCTCTTTCGCAGGTTTCAGACTATTTTGCAAACCAAAATAAAATACTACCCTTCATCTTTTGATTGAGCACTGATCACTATATTATTAAAATTCTATTTAAACATACACAAAGTCGTAACGTGGAAATCGGTGGTCTAGACTGCTACCGCCGTACTTTTCCACTTCATCCCCTTCCTTCTCTACCCACTCGCTGAATCGCGCAGCCGTCTCTGGATAAGCAGCCCCATCTAAGGTCCCTGGCTCCTCAATAGCCGTCCATTTCAAGGTTTCCCTAAAATTTCACGCCGCTCTACTTTCAAGGTAGTCTTCGCCTGTTCCTTCATTTCAGCGACGAAGCCGTCAAAGGTTTCTCGAGACTGATAGGTATATCGCACAAAAGCAAAGCCCCTTTGCCTGAGTTTGGCGCCCTCAAGAGTCTTACGGATAAATCCCACTAGACCAGATTTCACACACCAGCCGCGAATTTCCTCGTAATGATCTTTCAGGTACGTATCTCCTTGTGACGACGAATGTAAGTTTCGTTATCGCAAAACTATTTGAAAGCGTTGTTCTCTATATACGGCTATAAACTATTTATATGACACTGCTTTACCCTCAGATGTATGCGGTTCGTATAAGTTGCAGTAGGAGTCTTTTCAACCTCTGGGGAAGACTAGCGCCACGTGATCCGGGTAATCAGGCAGAGGGAATATAACTATCTGCCGGTCAGAATATATCAGAAAGCGACATCTTCTCCGTCATATTCTGACGTTGGTCTCGGTGACCGGAGCAAATGACCGCGTGGTTGCGAAGGCACTTGAGTTGTTGTAGACAGATTAGAGAAAGGATTGACCAGACCTAATTTCAGGCTCCACAAGATCTTGAGCTCGATTGTTCCTATGGGGATATTTAAGTTAAAGCGGTTAACAGAGAGTCTTATATTTTGCTCGATAGGAACAGGACGCGGTAAATATCGTACTGAAAATCTTTTAGAATCTGCGAGTATTTTGTGCACGTATATCAGGTTGTAACCCCTATATCTGCCTTCCTTGGTAAGTAGACCTATCTATACCAATACCTCGAATATCTGTAGCTATCTTCTCTGTCTCGCCAGACACCAATGTCGTCCTAGTTGACGGTGCTCAGTCGTCGCAATTTAGTACATTAAATGTAGAGTACACCCACTCTCGAGCTACCGATTACACCAGTTTCAGGGTACATGATAAGTCACGTGATGTATACCATACCAGTACTAAGCCTACCACTGTGGAATAATTTGATATGATTAGGTGGGGGCGTTGAAACTGTGGGACTTTCCTAAACCCCTACTCTACAATTCTTGATATGAATGTTTCTCAACGTTCCTATAAGATGCACGGCGAGACGGTCTTGATTATCAAAGGCACGTGCATAATCGCCTCGCGCGGCGAAAAGATCATCGGAGTTTAAAGACGATCAAGGGCAAGGCCATAGTGGCCTAGAAAAACAGGATAGGAGAAATGAAATTGCTAATAATTATATAGCCATGATATTATTGAAATAATATTAATAAGACTATATAACTTCATACGTCGACAATTCTTTACGTAGCGGTAACATTGAACCAGTTCGCGCTAAGAACCTGTACATTGGCCTCTGTAACAAACTTAGCCATATCAAATCCAGATCGTGTCTTTGTTGCATTCTTCAAACTAGGGTCGACGTTAAAAGTGGTTACGTTAGTAGTGTCAATCAAGAATTGAGTGTATCGATGAGTCTGTCCATTAGCGGGTCCAGATTGTGGTTGACTATAATTTATCAGAGTCTGAAGGTAGTGCTATAAAGCTTATCTCTATACTCACAGATAAGCCTGGATCGCGGTTGTATTAGCAACATTCACTAGCGGCACAACGGTCTTTCCAGCAACCGTGACACTCGAAGACGAAGAAGTGAAACCATCTTGGAACCAGTGAATGAGTGAGTTAGTTCCATTACCACCCACGCCAGTAGCGGGTGTATCTGGATCTATCATGACAACTGCGAAAGTTCTGCCAGTCAACATGCGATCAAGAGCCAATGTCGGTGCAATCTTGGTATCTAAAACCTTTCAGCTCAGTCTATTCAGATAGAATCAACACACCGAAGTACTCACTATCTTTTGGGATGTTCACACCGTTTGTTGCTAATACAGAGGTGTCGAAGAAGACTGTCATATTCTCCGTGTTGACTGGAAACACTCCGGGAGGAGTCATGGCATTTGCAAGGCCAGTGACGGCTGCAGCCACGATGAAAGAGCCGGCTTTCATGATGAAACAGTGAAGTATAAACAAAACGCTGTACTAAATGTAATCGTGAAAATTATAGGGTAGTGTGAAGTTGCAGATATTATTCGTTATCAAAGCAAGAAAATATTCAACAGAGAATATGGGACTAATGACTTATATATCTCATCAGATGTTGATGCTTGGTCATAGACGAGGCAAGCAGTGTGCGTCCATGCACGATGGCCGCGTCTTCCAGAACAAACGAAAAGTTTATCCGACTAAAGAACTAGCAATGAGCCGATAGCAAACTATATATGGATCGCTATTTGCCAGAGTTTGCCCACTCGGGCGATTGAAGAACAGCCGAGGTAGGCTCCTACCACGAGCTCCATACCGATAGCTTTCAGATGACTTGAATAGTCGGGACGTTGAGGTCCATTAAAAGACGGCTAATTATTTAGCGGTGTTTTGGAAGCTTAATTACCAGCTTTCGGCGTGTCGCCAAGCTTGTAAACGAGCTATGAAACTTGCTTGATACCCCTTCTTACTACTTGCGCGGCACTCTAACATTGCCGTCTCACAGATGTATCTTAGCTTTAGGATAATTGAACAATATAACGAATATAGAAAATTCAAAGAAATATCAAATATGGCTCTTATGACGATTTATGACATTGCTGACTATAGAAAGTATAGCTTTAAACTCAGGGTCTTCAAATCGGGACGTACCGAATTCCTACCCTCCACAGTCAAAGCTATCATGGACATTGAGAATAGGATGGATTAGTGATTCGTCCTTTCAGATGGAGACGGGGCCCGACGATTGATGAAATCAGATAGTAAGTATCACTCGCTTGCCTTTATAAACCGAGAAATATCTATAGTTACCACGTTAAGACATATATCTCTACGGATTCTCTTGATAGCTAGCTCTCTTACCTAGCTTGCTTTGACCTACTACGTGTCTTCACCTACTGCTTGCCTATATAACCTAGGATTATATACCCTCATTTGTAAGTGTGCCCTTCAAGAAAGCGGCTATCAATGGAAATAGTCCAGCAAAGTGCGGGAACAAGAAATGCATCGAATAAAATCCTGAAAGCTTCACAACCAATCCAAGTTACCGTATTCCCGCCGGTCAGAGCATCTAGTATGTAGTCTGAGAAGCAAACAGGTACATTTGTTAAGGGTGCTAAATATAGATAAGCATCAACTTAGCTTCACAAGACCGTACCTCTCAATTTTGAAGCATCTTGCTATATTATATGTTCTGTCATTCCTAGCAATACAGAGCTCCGAAAATAGCCTGTTACCATTTCACAGTTACGAAAGCTGGTGTCACAGCATCGGCCGTAAGGATCAACCGTTGACCACTTTTCCCTAGAGCCGCATAATAAGTGTTATACTAGATACAGCATGAGGTTTTTGTCGTTCTTGAAGCTATTACAACTATTATCAAGATGATATCAATTCTTACATGTTCCATAAACGGCACTATGCCCGATTAAAGCTGCGTCTTAAGTTCGTCAATGGATTTGAGTACGTGAGATATTTTTAGGTCCCCAAGCATCAAGAATAGTCTTAGAAGAAACGATATAGTGCAGAGCAGAATAAGATAAGAAATTAGTACAGAATAGCCATTTTGAGTGGTTGAAACTTTTAGGCAGGCAGTAATATAAATGTCTTTTGCAACTTATTTGTTGAGATGTTTATATTCAAGAATTATAGTGAGCTATAAAAGGACACAGACTAACGACATTTACGCATGGCCGACAGGTCATCTGAAGTTTGAACGATATGTAAGTCACCTAACATAGCCTTTGATACGGAACTACTAAAGATACGTCAATGCACATGTGAAGATCCTTCCCAGTTGCCGCTCTGCTCAGCCTGAATTTCTGTTCTGAAAGCATGTTCAAAGCCGGGCGGTCATTTACCTCGACGACTAGATTAATTAACGTCGTGTTAGGTTCCCATGGGTTTCATCTTTGGCATTCGTGCGGTTGTATCTTACTGAGACATGCTTTCCGGAGTTACCGCTCCGTATCATGCCAAACAATAAACTCTCACTGTATACGAGATGAAAAGTCATCCATAAAACTCCTTGCCTTCTGTTCAGAGGTTCAGATCGTAATTGAACCTTTAAGTTTCACCTGAGATAAATGTCTTCGCAGGTAAATGATTTACACATATCGCAAGACTAGTTACCTTCTATCTCAATAGCGCAATCTTGATTTCATGCCATTCTGAAGTTTCAAGATTGAAACGTAGTTGAAGAACTAGGTGGAGGTGGATAAAGGTCAAAATCTTGTTCTTATATATGGCTTATTAAGTAAGAAGAACGGGTACATACAGTCTGAAAGCCTTTGTCTAAGACATTTAAGATTAGGATCAATTAGCAGGCTAAGGTCGAGCCAGCTGATTGTTAAAATACGGAACCAGTCTACTGAACTAACGCTACTAAAAGCCACTAGAATCTTACATCTACTTTTACAACCATAGATTGAAGATTTTGCAAGCCACGTAAGCTTGGCGGGTTTCGTATAGGTGCGCTTGAGAGACTTCGTGTCCATATTCGGAACTTGCCAAGCTGTGGACAGTAGGATCCAATAATGACCAACTCCACACACCATCTGTAAGAATGAGAACACGCCTCAGACCATGAACAGTATAATCGCCGTTGGCTCTAGCTAAATCGTGCTAGGTTCTGCGCCGTTCTTCTTCAAGCGAGCTAATGGCATGCTTCAGTATGGCCGTGCCGTGGAGCCACCTAGACACGGCGCTAATAACCCCGCACTGGGTGCCCCAAGTTCTCCGCATTGGCGCGCTAACAATAACCCTTTTTCTCGGGTATCATCCAGAAGTTGGGACATAATCCCAGCCCGGAATGCTAGCGTTATCATCATCCATCAATAGAATCAAGACACTCGGAATACCTGTGCTCTCCTTGATATCTCTTTATCAGAAGTAAGCCAGCTTGATCAATGTCTTGCAGTCCATTTTTCGCTACTCCTTTGTCTCTCATAACAGCTCTTACGAGAAATCAGGTTTTTTTAATAAACTCAAATTTTCTGATTGCTGTCTTTTGGAAGGTTAAAATCCACCGATACACGTAGGGGCTCGGGCGACTCGGGAGAAGATACACCGACGTCCGCTATGGCTAATAAGAAAGCTTGATCAAAGCAATGGCGAGGCCAATGGGACGTTGCGAATGCGAGGCTGCTCACATGATGCCCGGATAAATGACTCTTAGAAGCGGAGATGCTAGATTGTGGAGGTCAAGGTCCGGAGCAAGCTTCACTTAATTGAGTTAAGATCAGGATTACCTTCATGAGTGTGTTGTCGCAGGGATAAAGATTTAAAACCCAGTCGTGCCTACCTGCCTCTCTTTCGTTCTCACGTTCCTCTCAGAAATCGCCAGCATGAATAACCTTAGCACAGAGAAGCCGATCTCCGCGTCGGAGGTCGAGGCGCAGCCCATCTCGACGGGCGGACCTATCTACGATGTCGACGAGAAGGTCGACTACAACAGAACAGGCGCCATCGATGCAGAGAAGATCGAACATGATATGACTGTGCTCCAGGCTGTCAAGGCCTATCCCGCTGCCAGTTGGTGGGCATTCGTCATGTCATGCACCATTGTAAGGTCTTGCTCATGATAGGTAGTTAATTTCTCTAACGCTGCGATAGATCATGGAGTCATACTGTGTTTTCTTGATGGGACAGTTCATAGCGACAGCTCAATTCGCCAAAACCTTCGGTGTATACAGCGACATCAAAAAAGATTATATTATCGAAGCTTCATGGCAGTCAGCATTCCAGTGTAGCGGACCAGTCGGTGCCTTCATCGGTGTTTTTATCGCAGGTCCCATTACCAGTTGGATTGGATATCGATGGACAACTATTGGCGGTCTCATGTTCTTGAACGCCTTCATCTTCATCTTCTATTTCGGCAACAGCCAGGGGATGTTTTTCGCGGCCCAGATCCTGGAAGGCATCCCGTGGGGCATTTTTATCGCCAATGCACCCGCCTACTGTGCTGAAATTGTGCCACTGAGACTGAGAGCTCCAGCGACGCAGATGTTGCAGATGTTCTGGGCTATTGGGTCAATCATTGTCGGCGGTATCACTTACCACTATCAATCCAAGACGGACTCCTCAGCGTACAGGTTCGTCCCCTCCCATAGATGCGATCGAGGAGCGTTGTACTTACAGTCATACCAGAGTTCCCATTGCACTCCAGTGGATGTTTCCTACTCCTCTCGCTATCCTACTCTTCATTGCCCCCGAATCACCCTGGTGGCTCGTACGAAAGGGTCGTCTGGCCGAGGCAGAGAAGGCTGTCAAACGCCTTGGACGCGCAAGTGCAAATGATAATCCCGCTGACGCCGTCGCAATGATGCGTCGCACGATCGAGCTTGAGAAGAGCGAGAAGAAGCCCAGTCTCGTTGAACTATGGAAAGGTACCGATCTCTACCGCACATTGATTGTGTGCGGTGTGTACGCATCTCAGAATCTGACGGGCAATCTGATCGCTAACCAAGCGGTTTACTTTTTCAAACGTGAGTCTAACCATTTCTTGCAGCCTATTAGCAGACTAACACCCACTCAGAAGCTGGCATGGCAGACAACACCGCATTTGCACTTGGCCTCATCACTTCTGCCCTCCAATTGATTATGGTCATGCTCTCTTGGGTCCTCACTACATACCTCGGCCGACGCACTATCTATGTCTATGGTCAATTTATCAACTGTGCATTCTTGATCGCACTTGGTATCGCGGCTTCAGTTGGCGGTGGTAAGGCAGCTAGCAATGCGCAAGCATCACTTGGCTTGATCGTCTCCGTCCTGTTCTGCTTGGGACCCGCCCCTGCCTCATGGGTCATTATCGGCGAGACACCTTCCGTTCGTCTCAGGCCACTGACCACCGGTATCGGACGAGGTGCCTACTACGTGGTTAATATCCCTTGCATCTTCCTTGCCAGCTACATGCTCAACGCTGATAAATGGAACCTGGGCGGCAAGAGCGGCTACGTCTGGGCTGGCACTGCCTTTGTCTGCACCGTCATGGCTTGGATTTGGATTCCAGAGATGAAGCATAGGTCCTTCCGTGAGATTGATATTTTGTTCAACCGTCATGTCCCGGCTCGTAAATGGAAGGAGACGGTTATCAATATCAATGAGGATGAGTAGATGGAAATTGTTGTTTGGAGAAGTTTGAGTGGCACTGTTTGTGCAGGAATTAGCGGCAGAGACGAGTTTCTTACTAGATACTTCTAGGTGATTTATTTTTGAGATGAAGGGTTAGGATTACGTCGGAATGTACTATATCCTCTACCCTAATATTATTATTCTCTAGTCACCACGCATTCAGCAACAATCCTAACATTATTATCCCCCGTTTACAGTGTAATCGGGTTTTTTTCGCATACAAAAAACGGCTGTGCATTTCTTAGCATGAAAACACGTTTACAGTGTAATCGGATTCTAGGGTTAACTTTTTATTCCCTTATACGAACTTAATTCTACCTTAATTCACTTAATTTCGATAGCAAACTAATTAGGAAATCAAGCTTTACCTATTCCTTAACTTTAGGAGCATTTGATCTACTTAAATATAGAGTTTCAAATCTTGATTTATTTAAGTGATAAATATCAATATACGCTCGCCCTAGGTGTACTTTTGTAATACCTTCGAGAGTACTACTAGACTCTAATTAAATTATGATATTAAATCTATTAATATATCTAGGAATTCTTAGCTTCGTATGATTATATAATAATCTAATTATTACTAGATAAGTCTTTCTTATAACCTAGGATCTAGGTAATAGATAGATTCTAATATTACTAGTATTTATTTAAGAGCTAACGTATTAGATAAGCGAGTAGATTACCTAAGCGAGTAAACTACTTTCTAGTATAATATGCTATTTTTACTTTATTATATTATAATTCTATAACGAAATATAATAAACCTTCTATATGAAAATAAGATTAACCTTAGACTCGAAATATTATATATAAACCTAAAACTAAGTTATAGACTTATAGCAAAGACCTATAATATCTTATATATTACCCTCTTATAAAGATACGCTAGAATTCTCTTACGACGTGATTCTATACTAAAATCAAAGAACCTTACGAAACTAGAAGAAGAGGTTATTATATATTATATAATTAAGCTAGGGATATAATCGTTTCCTCCTAGACTAAGTAGTGTTAAAGATATAGTAAATCAACTCTTATATATACGCGATACGCCTCTAGTTAATAAACGCTAAGCTAGGAACTTCGTATGATATTAACTAGAGCTCCGTATATGCTTTATTTGAAAATACGATTACTAGAGAGCCCTATACGAAGATCTAAAGGCTATTAGAATATAGTTTATACTTATATAGAATATAAAAGCTAAGTATAAGATTATAGATAAAGATATATATAACTTTGATAAAATAAGGTTTATGATAAGCATGATATTCCTTAGAATAGTAATTACAACTATAGAAGGTTATAGCAAGGCTAAATTAGCCTAGCCTAGGAATAGAGAATAAGCTATAGTAATCTAAGGAGTTAGTAGTATAAGCTAGGCTCTTCTACTTTTTATTATTCTAGTAGCCTAGTACTACTTATAGAACTAGTATAAAGAATACGACCTACTAGCTACCTAAGCTCTTGCAACTATAGATAATAGATAGACTACTAATCCTATAGGCCTTAGGGTTAGGGTTAGGGTTAGGGTTAGGGTTAGGGTTAGGGTTAGGGTTAGGGTTAGGGTTAGGGTTAGGGTTAGGGTTAGGGTTAGGGTTAGG
>PDLM01000014.1:0-154839 GCA_003369665.1 Coleophoma cylindrospora
CCCTAACCCTAACCCTAACCCTAACCCTAACCCTAACCCTAACCCTAACCCTAACCCTAACCCTAACCCTAACCCTAACCCTAACCCTAACCCTATATATATGCTCCCCTGTGATACCTTTATACTCTATAAATCATCTAGATTATCTAGATCATCATAATAATCTTAATAATCTTAATAATCTATTATATGATATTTGCTACCTTATGATCTTTACTTATAGTTCTCTTATAGTTCCTCTGCTGAGCCTTAGGCTATAAGCTATCATGTGTTTATAATAGCTTAGTATAATTATATAATAATAGTTATTACCTAAGTAGATTAAGATTTAGAAGTCTATATTTAAGTAGATTAAATGCTCCTAAAGTTAAGGAATAGATAAAGCTTAATTCCCTAATTAGTTTATTATTATAATTAAGTAAATTAGAGTAGAGTTAAGTCTATATAAGGTAACTCTAAGTTAACCTTAGAACTCATTTACCTAGTAACTAAGTTTTCATACTAAGAAAAGCATAGACGTTTTTTGTATATAAAAAAAACTCATTTATCTAGTAAATAAGAGATAATAATATTAGGCTATAAAACTTATTATAGTCAAATAAGTCGAATTACTAAAGGTAGGAAATCCTTTAATAGCTAAGTCAAGGATATATTAAATAAGCATTGATTCTTCTAGGTCTATCATTTTACATGAATTAGGTTAGATTTCGTATCGTGAAGGTATACTACGTCTTCATTGACTAAGCTTTTCGTGATTGACTTTAAAGATCTTCTTTGCAGCTCGAAGACTAAGAGTAGAATCGTTTTGTAGAGCTTGAAGTGCTAGAATAACTTGCTTTTCATCGTTTTTTTGAGGCATGTTATATTTGTAGAGAAATTATGTATTAAACAAAGAAATATCACTAGCGCGAAGTTTTAGGACTTTCGCTAAGTTAGGACTTTCGCTATGCATGCACGTTATAACTAAGGCATAATAATATTATAGTTAATATATAGATCCCTAGGCATTATAACTGAAATCTATGTTGATGGTATACTGCTTCCACCTTCTTGTTGTTCGAATCCAAGGAATGAACCTGATAATATATTATACATATCTATTTCACCTGCCCAGTTCCAGTTATTACTTTCAGCTGCAACGATGAAATCATATTCATCGATCACTGAGGGATAGTTTGAGTCTTGAGAAGAGTCGTTGAATTCATCTAGCCTTTCTCGGGATACCGAGGAGCCTTCTGAGCTCAATGTATGCGGAGTAGGAAGATAGGTACCTTGATAAAAGTTGTTACTACCTTCTCCAGGCCTAGGATGTTGATTAAGCCATGGCATCCTGTCGGAATGCCGGCTCCTTCGGCTAGTATCTGCGTGCTGCTGCTCTTCTTCCATTCTATGGCGACCAGACGGCTGCTGCCGCAGAAAGTAGTTGATCATCATATCCATAGATTCTGCCATGCGGTTGGCCAGATGTATATCGTCTACGACTGAACCACGCAAAGCCTTGACGGTCTGTTCCAGGATATTCAGTTTTTCACTTGCTGCTTCACACGGGATCGGGAGAACAAGCGCCTAGAGAGAAAAATGTTAGATGAATCTTGCATAAGCCAACGATGATGTAGTACCTTCCATAGGGCAATCGCGTTATTCAGGATGCGGAGGTAAACGCGGTCAGGAATATACGTTAGGGTGCCGTCCGCAGAGAGCTCGTCAATAACCACACGGAGAGCCGCCGCAGCCGCGGAGACTCCTTCTCTAATACACGCCTCGTTTTCTCCGTAGACACTAAGCATTCCTGCCCGAAGCTCCTCATCACACGAAGAGTATCTACTGATTTTCTCATAATGACCTGTTAGCGCCGTGATCGCAACGCTGCTGACCGACACACAAAGGCTGTGATATTCGATCGTTACGATAGAACGCATTGATTTGGACACTGTATCTGTCAGTCAGTTTATTCAAGATGGGCACGCTGGTAGCCTACGCCGAGCCATATTGAGCTCCTTTTGCCAGTCTTTCAATGTTTGCTGTGCATTTGCAACTTTCCCCAGATATTCGCCGCTCTCAATAATTGCTGCAGTATAAGCTTGTGATCTGAAGAGGGTTTTGTTGACATTTCGCATCAAAGAAGTAATCTTAACCCAGCATTTCACAGTGTCATCATCGGTATCCACAGGAAGTGTCGAGATAGAGTATGGCGTCAAGTAGCTCCGTCCTATCGTTATAACATTAGACAAGGCCTGCTCGTGAAAGTTCAGCATACAAACCTAGTCTGATGGAAACCTGGTCTAAATACGCCAGAAGTAAGTGCTTGATTCGAGTGGCCCGTTCTTGATATGCTCGGTCCTTCCAGACGTTCCAACGCGCCTCCCGGGTGCCCATAGTAGGCCCATCAGCATCGTCAAATACTCCCAATTCAACAGCTAAAGTAAGAGCGTTCCCTAGCATAGACCATACCATTCTGTCTGATCGCCAAATTGGGTCTAGTTCTTGGAGACGTGATCGATTCCCTATTGCTGTGGTTAGGGGGCGCGATTTGCTTCCTTCGGCGCCTCCCATAAAAATACTATATTGATTCTCTATTGAAGGGAAGTAAACGGCGCGAGGAGCCCACTCAGTTAGGAGCATCAAAGCCTCGCAAGCCCCCAATGTGCGGAGCCCTCCTAACGGTGGGCACATGAGATGCGCGGAATCAGATAGTGGCCTAGAATCACCGGCTTGCTGCCATATGGCACCACAAAAAGGTCCGTAAAAGTTCTCTTGGCCCCATATCATATGGTCAATCATCGCCTTTAGACGCTCCCAGAGGGTGTTGTGGATAGTCTGCGATCTTAGACTTGAGCCGGTACCCTCTAGTGGCATATAACGGGATGCGATCACAAGAATTGTCATCGCCAAGATCGGCTCCTCTTCGAGAAATCTTCGCGGAGAGAAATGCTGGTTAACCACAGCCTCCGCGACTGGACTAAATGGCAACAATCGGTCTTGGAAGTACTGGAAGAGAGTTTGAGTCTCCGAGGCGGACAATAGGCCGATATGCACAAAATAGAAATCTGACCACGAGGATAGCTCACTGTTGTCCTTTTCGACCACGCTGCGGCTGTCCCTTAATACATTATCGATAGACACTCCTGCTCGACTCTCTCCATATCGTCTTGCGCCGTATAGGATGCTAACTGCATCGTATGACGTCATACTAGGGCGTTTTAGCAGCGTGGCGGTGTTTTGTTGATTCGTCTCCGGTGGCAAGCAAGGATCTGCAGCACTGCTCAACGGACTGGCAAGAGCAGCGTTAAAAGAACCGCCAGGCCTCTGCCCGTCCACAATAGCAATATCTCTTACTCCATGGACGTCCAGTTGTTGTAAAGGGTGGTCATTCATAAGAACGGAGTCGGCATGCCGTTGTTGGATACCTCCTCCCCTTCTTTTGGTTGGACTTTTGAAGGTACATGTGCGGTTCTCTCGTCGGCATCTTCGACATGGAGGCTTTCCAGGGCTATCCACTGGGCCGATGTCACACTTGATCTTACGTGCTTTGCAATTGTCGCATGCCTGTGGGGGATGTTACTGGGCCGTAAATGGATGTTGATGCTGCGTTCTACTACTCACCTGATACCCCCGCTTATAACGCGGGTTCATATCTGCAAGATTCGATACGTGATTTCCGTGACCCGAATCCGACATTCTGGCGCATTTGTTGCTATTAATTCCATTCGAAATTTCCAGATAGGAATGAAGTTGAGAAGTAACTTCGGGTGAACGGTTATTTCGGCCTTCGGCGACGATAGTGCCCGCGAATATCCGAACTTTCGCTAGCTTGCCGACATCGTTCCCTTGCCCTGTATCGACACAATTAATAGCGTGGCGAGTCACGGGATTTTTGCACGAAAAGCTCCCAAAACACCAATTAACAGTCCAGGAGGCGTAATTCCATTGAAGTTCATACGATTTCTTGCATTTCATGGTTAGGTTATGTGTTACCGACGCCACCACGCTCTCCACTACTATCAAGATTGGGGCCAATCTCTAGGTATTGGTTTGAGAATCGAACACGGCCAAAGCTATCAGCATTCTAAAGGAGTCTACCGCAGCTTGTACTTCCATATTACCGGTACTCCAGCATCTGACAGGACTCTAGGAGTAAATGGCTCAAATGCCATACCGATCGTCCTGATTGCACATCTGCCCACTGCATTTGATCTTTACGGGGGTTTCCCCTAACATTTGAACAGTGATGTCACTCCTAGCTTCATAGCATTAACCATAACATGATATGAATTTTATTTGGTCTCAATTAGTCCTAGAGAACATTCAACTGTTGTCGGATCTAATCAGATGAAGATATTGTGAAGATGATCCGTTCATTAGTGGATATAGGCAGATGTAAATACACGAATCACAGATTGACTTGGCTTTAGGTGACATTGGTAAATCCTATTTTAGTTATCACCCGCAAAATTGACTTCCTCATATCCGATTTACCACTTGTATCGAAACTTGAGGAAATCTTCCTTGTCTGTGCGATCCAAGAACTCTTCGTTTGCGACGGTATCAGCGTCAATGACCTCGCTCGGTAATCCAGCCAGGACAGCATCTCGTCGCTTATTCTCGAAGTAGTAGTAAAACCCTAGTGTAATAATAATAACAATATTCAATGTCCGAGCTACAAGCAGAGTTCTCAGGCCAGTCGGGTAAGTCGGTGCCTCGGAGGCAAGAAACATTTGTGGCGAAACAATATCCCTGCAACGAACATCAGCATATCCTTGGAGCGAATTATTATGGATCAAGAAAGCTTACCCGACGCAGTATACAATGAATATCAGAGTTGTCGCGGTGACTTTCTTCGAAAAACCGGCCACATTAGAGGAGATCAAGCTCAGAATCACGGCGTAAGGCGCGCCAGCTGCAGACAGGAACATCCAGCAAGCTACTGCACGAACCCAGGTCATATTCTGAGGGACTGCTTGTAGCATGATGCAGCCAGCGTACGTTGGAGCCAGAAGCAAGAGAATGATAGAAAGGCGCCCATTTTGATTTCTAAACAGGTAAGATAAGACGCCCCCGATGAGTAAAGAGCTTATCTGGACCCCCTGCCCAGGCATGGTGAGAAGGGTTGTCGTAAGTCCCGAGAAGCCTAGGCCTTGAAGAATTAGTGGCAGAAAAGATCCTCCAATATTGCAGATCTCGCCGATTCCAACATAGAGGGCCAACAGAATAATTTGAGGGTCACGAAGCGCTTCCCAGGCTTGTGACCATTTAAACTTGGTGGTTTTGACTCCAGTGCGATTTTGCCGAAGCCGCTCGACTGCAATCATCCTTTGGCGCTCAGTCAAGAAAGAAGCTGATGCTGGGGTGTCTGGAAGAACGAAATAGATAACTACAGCCCAAACAATGGTGATGCCTCCACATACTAAGAACTTCCAAATTTGTCAGGTAATCTCTTTAATAGGGCAAGTAGTATGGTGACTCTGAATTTGATACTTACAATGAGTCGCCAATTTGCCACGCTAGAATGGGCGTGTCCAATCCCGTAGGTTATAAGACCTCCGAGGAGAGACGCAAATCCTACAGCGCTGTACCAAATATTGAATCGAACTCCTTGTTCTTTATATGTATACCACATGCCGGTTATATGCACAGAGCACGGCACAATACAGGACTCGAATATACCCATCAGAAAGCGAATGGCAGCCAACGCAGCGAAGTTCTGTGTGGCGCCGAGACACATTACCAGGGCACCCCAAAGAAAAAGGTTCGCAGAGATATAAACGCCAAGCGGTAGCCTCTGCAATAGTCGACCTCCGGGCCTACCGAGTAATACTTTGTAAGCACGGTCCGCACGATCTGCACGATCCGCGCATATAGAGAAAGGCTCATCAGGAAAACATACCACTGCCCTACGAGGTAACCAAAGTAAAATATCGAAGTTGCCCATGAATATTGCTGCCCGACAAGACCAAGGTCGGTTCGTAAACCATAGACTGCTGCGTACGCCAGCGTGGCTTTGTCGAAATACTGGACACCATTGGTAATAGCAACCCGTGACATGTTAGTTTGTGAAAATAAGCAGTAACGTCTCTGTGTGTAAATGAGAAGTGGAATACCAGTGGAAGAAGATAACTATCAATCCTGCGCTGAACCTGCGCCTCTTCATCTTCCGTATATGAAACAGTTCCGTGCTCCGCAAGAAACTTCAAGCCAGCGTCAGCAGCCTTGGCGTCTATCACTTCGCCCTTTTCGACTTCAGCGAATTGGACATCGCCTCCATGGTGCGTGGTGACGATATCATCACCTGCATCAGGTTTTTTCACCATGTTCTAGGACCTTTTTGCAAATATAATTGTCTTTTATTATTGAGAAGTGCAAATGATAACAGTGCAAGGAGCAAGGAATTCACTGACATAGGAACAGTAAGGGGTTATTGAGCATAATATATCATTTTAAGTGATTCTTATCTTAATTGACTAGTCTACCATAGATTAAGGCTCTAGGTCAGTCACCGGATGTTGGTGCGAGGAAAGAACAAGACTTCTTATCAGTTGTCGCCGAGCCACCGAGACACCCGAGATCATGATCGTAGCCGAGATTGTGCTTGTGTGTCACAAGGAACTCTATTAAAATGATCCGATTATCGAGCGATTAAGATATAAATATCATGCGCCCAAAGAGGTTGATAAGGACTCGGTGTTCTATACCGGGAATTCCAAATCTAGCTACCGGAAAAGGAGCAATTGCGTTGACGGCGAAGATAGTCCACAAAATGGAGCGATACAAGACCTTTTTGGAGCACTATACGTCAACTATGACAGCTTACGAGCAGTTATACAAGCACCTACATGCCAACCCGGAGCTATCACTACAGGAGAGCAAAACATCGGCCCTGGTAGGCGATCGCTTACACCAATATGGGTACAAGGTCACTCGCAATATTGGCGGCCACGGTGTTGTCGGTGTGTTGAGTAATGGACTCGGCAAGACCGTGCTCATCCGCGCTGATATGGACGCCCTCCCTGTCTTTGAGCAGACCGGACTAAGCTACGCGTCCTCATGCACTGCCATAGATCTCGCTGGAGCCCAACAGCCTGTAATGCACGCTTGCGGCCACGACATGCACGTAACTTGTGCTCTTGCTGCAGCAGAGATACTGGCTAATACGATCGAGGCTTGGTCAGGAACAGCGGTTGTTCTTTTTCAACCTGACGAAGAAGGAGGACGTGGTGCGGATGCAATGATCGCAGACGGTCTTTTTGAGGCACAACGGCATGCTTGCCCACGTCCAGACGTTCTTCTTGCTCAGCACATTTTCCCATCCCGAGCTGGTATGGTTGGCACGAAGAGAGGTGCGATGGCTTCTTCAGTCGATTCTTTTACTGTTACTCTAAAAGGCCGAGGAGGTCATGCTGCTCAGCCGCACCTCACTATCGACCCGGTGCTGTTGGCCAGCCATATCGTTATCCGCTTGCAAGGGATTATCAGTCGTGAAATCAAACCAGGAGATTTTGCCGTGATAACGGTTGGTAGCATCGAAGCTGGGACAGTCAGCAATATTATTCCTGAGAAGGCCACTATGAAAGTGACTATCCGAGCCCAGAGCCGAGATAACCGCGATAAGCTAATTACCGGCTTTAAGCGCGTCGTCAGAGCGGAGTGTCTTGCTTCGAATAGCCCGGAGCCGGTGTTTGAACCCGGCAGGCCATCCCCTGAACTGCTCAATGATGAAGGGATGACACAGAAGCTTGAGCAGACCTTTGCGGAAATATTCGGCAAAGAGCACTATTCCGACCACGCAAGCCCGCTTTTTGGAGCTGAAGACTTCGGTAAATTGGCCATCCCAATCGATGCGCCATATTGCTATTGGACGATCGGTTGTATCGATCCAGATGTGTGGAATGCCGCTGAAAAGGACGGCCGGCTGGATAGCATCCCAGCGAATCACAGCCCTTTCTTCGCGCCGGCAATCCAGCCAACATTAAGAACTGGCACCATTGCGTTAGCAGCTGCAGCTCTGACATTCTTAGATTCATCTAGTCTTTAGTGAAGGAATCACGAAGACCCAGGCTGATAGAGTATATTCGGGGCTTGGGTTCTTGTATTTAGTTGATAGCACTTGAATCTCATTCTAGTATCCGTAACTATGTCCCATTCCTTAATGTGGGTAAAGATAATGTACTACACTCACGAGCGAGACACCTCAAAACCACACCAAAAACTAAGATTTTAGCATCCTTATACTTTGATTAGTTATTAACAGTAAATCCTGATATCGGAAATGTAGTCCGCCTAATATATTTGTAAATTATATTTCTAATGTCAAACGTTAGTATGCTATAAGCATTGAGATATAAGATTTGAGCTCTAAAAAACTCCTATAATTAATATTTTGTTAATTATCTTTCCGACTGAAGATAGGATCTACTTTAAATCCTGAGATCCTTTAGAACATTTAATAAAAAATATGGCTTTTAGGTTTCGAGTTTATCTATTAATAATCAATCAAAATATAAGGATACTAAAATCGTAATTTTTGGTGTGGTTTTAAGGTGTCTCGCTCGCTTTGTGAAGTACATCACTAGGTAGATCTAAAAACGCATATGAAAATGGTAACCCCAATCAATCGAAGTGGCTGGCCTGGATGCAGATATTATATCGAAATGATAGCCTTAAGAGCTTTGACTTTTATTATAACTAGAAAAGAATACAAAATTCTAATAACAAGCTTGGCCAGTTAAGTTCTTTTGTGGGACATTAAAGCTCCTATAATGGACCTCTGGTTATTCGGAACCCGGTTGCTCGCGGTACGCTCGGTGACTAGAAGACCCCCGTCGCTTTTCTCCAAATCCGAGCCAATCGGCGCTACTTCGCTACTTCGATACAATGAATGAGAAGCTCTTAAAAAGAAGGAATAAACACTCTGTCTCGATGATAATCTTGATCCTGTTACTACTAGTGAAATCTGAGTATTCCATGATTGGGATTTGCTAGCCAACTTCTCAAGATGTCGCTCAAACGCCATTTCATTGACCTCTATGCCGACACAAAGAGCAAACCTACCGACGGTATGCGCCAGGCAATTGCCACTGCAGTCGTTGGTGATGAGCAAAAAGATGAGGATCCCACTGTCCTTGAGCTGTGCAACCGAATGGCAAAGCTGTTCGGCAAGGAGGCTGCTGTTCTAGTACCCTCCGGAACAATGGCAAATCAGATCGCTCTGCAAGTTCACTGCAGACCAGCCGAGGAGGTAATATGTGATAAAACAGCACATGTAGTCAACTTCGAAGGTGGCGGCCCTGCATCTACTGCTGGTGTTATGACCCGTTTGATAGAAGGAAAAGACGGGATTTTTACAGCAGATCAGCTTTTCGAGGTCCTGGATCGTCCGGAAAGCCGGTATGCGCCTAAGCCTCGACTGGTCTGGGTTGAGCAAACATCAAACCTCGGAGGCGGAACAGTGTGGCCTCTGGAAACGATACAAGAAGTTGCGGCTGTCGCACGAAAACACGGTCTTAAGCTGCATATGGATGGAGCGCGCCTCCTGAATGCTGTCGTCGCTAGTGGTGTACCCGCCCACGAATATGCGATGCCCTTCGATTCGGTCTGGGTGGACTTTACTAAAGGGCTGGGGTGTCCAATGGGGGCAATACTTACTGGATCTGAAGAATTTATCAAAGAGGCTTGGAGGGTGAAACAGAGAATGGGAGGGGGAATGCGACAAGCAGGCTTCATCGCTGCGGCCGCCCTGTATGCGCTTGATCACAATGTCGAGCGCCTTGCGGACGACCACGCGAATGCAAAGCTGCTAGCAATCGGCTTGGCGAAAATCCCAGGTGTGGAGGTCTTGTGGAAAGACATGGCGACTAACATAGTCTTATTCGATGTTGCTCAAACAGGGTTTACGGCTCAGGAGGTCGTGGTTGCAGCTAAAGAGGAGGGTGTCGGCTTAGGGGCCTTTGGCCGAACTTTGATGCGAGCCGTAACATACATTAATATTCCCCGCGAAGACATCATTTCAGCTCTTGAAATAGTCAAGGTGGTATTGCAGCAACGACCACCGAAACTCACGGCGGAGAAAGCCCAAACCCCCTAGCTATCCCTTGTTAGAGTAAGGGAGCCTACAATCCTCAATATGTCTCTCATTCTGTGATGAAAAGTCAATTTTAGCGCAGGCATTCTCATGGTGTATGTTCGAAATTGTGCTTGTATAAACTTGCGGAATGAACAGCTAGAAAATATCTTGAATTTAAAATAGTACAGCTCGGTTTAGTATTTATAGGCCACACAAAGTATTGTTTTCTTACTTGTCTTGGACGGAGTGAACAGTATTAAGCCTTAGGAACCACCAAAATGTGTCAATTATCGTAAATTAGCGCACTGCAAAGTCATCACGTCTAGTATAGGTTAAATTGAAAGCTCATGAACCAGAGGCGGACCCGTCATTTTGGAAGGCTTGTTTGGTGTTTCCCTGCAACGATAATGTGGCCCGGATATGAGACATTTCTACCGTCCTTGATTACACACTAGCTGGGTAGAACCTTAGAACCTAGTGATCTTTTGTTCTACAGTAGTAAGTACTTTATAGTAACACTTTACAGGATCTATAGATTGTTAAGCATATTATAAGCATACGAGCTGACAATGGTATAGGTAAGTCTACACCTTCGATCTCTTTTTTAAAATAATATAATAGTAGAAATTAGAGACTAAAGCGTATATATTTATATAGTGCTATAATCTTTCCAAGATAAGCTTAACTTAAATTTAGACTTATTAAGCACTAGAAACTGAAACTTTCCCTGCTAATATCGAAACCATCTCAGCTGGTGCATCGATAGCCTGTCGCTCCCTTAGTCTCTGCAGTCTCTTAGGCATATTTTTGGTATCAAGTCTAAAACTCATCCTTCTAGGAATCATACTCCATTCAACATGAAGTTTTGGCTTTTCATTCCCAACTGGACGCTCCACACGAACCCACATTAATGAATCAGGTTTTCCCATCGAGTACAAGTCGGCGTATTTCAAAACCCACGGTGTCACTGATCCCGTGCAGCATCAGTATTCAAAGATCCAACTAATTAGACACAGAATTTATGTAAAATTCTGATTGCGCCCCATAGATAGCCTGATTTGAGAGTCGTAGAAAGAAGGTATGTTATTTTTATTCTCAAGTTTTCGGATTGCTTGGTGGGGTTTCGCTAAAGGACGGCTTATCCTAAGTTTAGAGTACGAACACATTATATCCTATTACTAGTACAAATCAATCGACCATCTTTTCTAAAATCTTTTCATTGACTATCAGAGCAGTTATCAGATTCCGTGAAGCTTTTCGGCAGTATAGAGCTATTATGCCCAATGTGCAGTTGATAGGGGATGAGATAACGTTTCTGTAGAGGGCCAGCAAAAACAAATCCAATGGAGCAGGATTCGACAGGAATCCAGTTCTAGATTATCTAATATGTGAAATTAGTCTATTGGCAAAGGTTTCCTGACGATGAGCCATCGCTGTCACTGCTGCTTTCCGGCCCTTGATTGGGATCTTCTTTCTTGATCGATCGCCATTCTATTGATGAACTCCCGAAGAACATAGCCAACGCCAGCGCAATCACCAGATACCATGTATGGGTGACACTTTTGTCGATCCCTTGGATCACCTCGTGCGACTGGGCAGGCGGTACCTGGGTCACGAGCTCTGCCAAGCCGTTACTGTCGAGGCTTGTACCACCTAGCCCAGGGAGCAAATTATGCAGATACTTAGAGAGCTGATTTGTGAAGATGACTTGTGCAACTGCGATGGCCACAGCGGGACCAAAAGCCGCTCCGAAGATCAACACAGATAGGCCGATTGGTGCGTCTCCATCTGATAGCACCGTTTGTATAGCAACAGAAGGGCCTGCGGAGCCAACTCCGTAGCCGAAGCCGGATAAGCCAGTGTATACGATAAATTTTGCAAGGCCAGTGTTGATTTTGAAGGTTGTGATAAGGCCAGCAGCAATGGGCATCGTCACAGAGGCGAAGATCATGAATGGCGCATAGTAGCCGCAAACACTCGTGCCGATGCCAGAACCAATCGCCCCGATCGTGGCGGCGATCAGAATTGGGAGTATCAAGAGGCCGCTTTGGGCTGGAGTATAATCACGCACGGCTTGATAGTAGATAGGCAAGTAGTATTCGAGTACGTTGCCAGCACTATTAAGAAAGGTAACGAAAACAAGACTAGCAATAACGGTACGGCGCTTGTGAATACGCATAGGAGAGCCGCAGCATCGCCTCGACGAAATTGATTATATTGGCAGAAGGTGGCCGGTCACCCTTTATATATTCCCGGTTATTTAGCTAGTTCACTATATATATACGTTAAAGTATAAGATATCTGCTATATATAATATCCACCACGACTATTCTTACTAGGACAACTATGATATAGCGTTCTCAGCCTATTAAGTATCTATTGGTCTTACTTAAATTCCAATTACTTAATTCTGTTTAGAACGTTACATCTCCTATAGGTTTTTTACACGGAGGAAGTTGATGATTTCTTCTGCAACTTCATCTGGCTTCTCCAGCGGGATATAGTGCGACGCATCCAGCACCTTTACTGTCAAATCTGGCGCTAATCCATAGGGTTTAATACGCTCAATTGCATCAGCTCTTGCCACCGCATCATCCGTGGATCCAATGAACAATAAAGGATGATTAATGACTACGTCCTTCGGTTGAATGGTTTTCTCTGCTTCAAATTGAACGTTTTCAATTATCGCATGATACCAAGCTAGCGGGCCTTCAAAACCATACTTCTCCGCCCATTTCACAAAAGCACCCTTCATCTCCGGGTCATTGGCATATTCTCTGACTGGCAGCTTTGTATCCGACTCGATATAAGCCCGGAAAGCATCCACCTCACAGTAGTATTTCCGGATCGCATCTTTCTCTGCGCCGTGTATCAAGTGATACATGCTTTCGGCATGATCATGCATGATAGTTGGTGCTTCCGGAGAGAGAAAGAATGTAAAATATTCGTATTGACGGTATCCTGAGTTTTCAAAAGTCATACTCTGGAACCTCTCTAATGTGACAGGTTGAGCCAGTGGTCCAGTGTTGGGAGGCGAATAGGCAACACTGAGCAACACCAGAGCCGAACAGCGATCTTTGTTAAAGACGTACACACGCTGAGCGAACCACGATCCCATATCATGGCCAATTGGAATAATCTTCCCAACGCCTTCATGGTCCAGGATTTCAAGCAAATCTTCATTCATCTTCTTGGATGAGTATGAGATTAGGTCGATGGGCTTAGATGTCTCGCCATGGCCTAGGAGATCGGGCACAATGATTCGATAAGGTAGATTGATGAAGTGAGGAATCACATTCGCAAATAAGTGTGCGGTTGTTGGGAAGCCATGAAGGAAAACAAGTGTAGGTTTTGCAGAATCCGTGTTGGAGCTACTCGGGGAGATATAATAATTATATGTGAATGAGCGCGAGGTTGTAAATTGTTTCTGCTCTAAGTTGTCCATTTTGCTGGTAGTCTAGATTAGGGAACCTATGCAAATAAATAGCAAGCCAGTCTCAAGCCAAGTAATTTGAAGAATTGGTTGAAGCAATGATGGACAACTGAGAGACAGAAACCGAGTAGATTAAGACGCATATATAAGGTAAGGTATTGACTTACGCGCTCACGTCAGCATTTTCTTTCTTGCTTATTGCCAGATGTCAACCAATAGGAGTGATAAACACCCTGGAACGGATACATACACATTGTATTTATGTAACAAGGATTCGTATTCATGGCCAATAAGGTGGATTCTGATTCGGCCTATTCCCTCAACTGGCACACGCACTTTTCTGGATACCTAAGGCATATAATGATCTGAATGGGGATAAAGCCTGTTCGGTATAGACGCTGACTGGCTCAGAAAGCTACACTAAAAGATGTAGCGAAGTGCCAGTTGAGGGGATACTCTGTATTTGTTCTAATATTCATTAGGTGGGAAGTGAAGTACACCATTACGCTATTCGATACCGTTCATATTCTACATATAACTAGGAGATTTATTATGAATTGTTACTGTCGCAGGCATATCAAGAAACAGATGCATACGAACGTTTTGAGATTGCACTGGTGTGCCATTGCTATGCTCAAGTGAAGATATAAATAAGGCCACGAAAGTGGTTCCTTCGTGCCATCCTTTTGTAGCTCTTCGCCTCATTACAGAATAAAAACATTTATTTCATAGTTACCTGGGCACGTAATAGTCACGTGCGTTACATTAGAGATGAAGGAACAATATATCCTGACTTCTGCTCTTTTGCTTATTTAGTAAATACCAGCTAACATTTACATCTGGCATAGTTCTTCCAGAAGTTAATGTTGCGTTTGCTCAGTCATGCATCCGCGGCATTAACGGATTTAAAACGGCATCCGAAGCGGGACTCGGACTTAATCTTTCCTTGGCACTAACTAACTCATAAGAGAAGAACCAATTTTACCCTCAACCAACTAGTTCTCTTGCGAATGAGTCTTACTTACATTTCTTATGGACTATGGCCGACTACCACTTCTTTGTAACCAATGGGGAGAAGCAGCGGGTGAATCAGACAGCCCGAAGCCATTCCATGCGTACGGCCCTACAGGTTCGATCAAATGGTTTGCCAGCACGAGTTTACCTGCCCTCGCAGATATCACAGAAAACCATCAAATCAAAGAAAACATTAAAGGGCAGATTCAGACTAGGAGTGGAGAAGCGTCGCGTGAAATCCGATGAGAAATCTGGCCCCACAAAGAATACAGGCATCGATCTCATCGCTGATCGCTCAGCCACAAAATACTCGCCAGCCGCTCCACACTCACGTGAGCAAGATCGAGAAACAATCGTTCATAGTCCGGCAGGCTTTGATGTATATTATGTAGCGTTGCATTATAACGAGCAAACTGATGCACTTTTCACAAACTGTACATTATGCCTTTGTCTTACACTCTACAGAGAACTAATATGGCGAATTTGCAGGTCTGACCCATTTCCAAAGAGATGTGAAAGTATCAAATCACGAAAAGACTCATTTTTCATTTTCGATGACAGACCCACTGATAATGGCCTCGGTTTTAGCCATGACCGGTATCTACTGCGCACTAGACGGTACACTTACCGATGCTTCTGTCGAATTTGAAGCGTGGCGACAAAAAGGAAAGGTTATCGAGAAAATAAACTATCATCTACAATCAAATCAGGTCCAAATTACAGATTCTGTTATTGTCTCACTAGCAACTCTCATATCCATAATGGTAAGCTGTTCCTGCGAGACGAGCTAGATTTTTGGTTGCGAAACCCCCCCCCCCCCCCTCCCTAGACATCTCATGATGGTCTAACGTGCACTTTTATCATAGAACATGAACGGAGTTTTCCATATGGCTGATGTTCATTTAAATGGCCTTGCGGAAATGATCTATGCTCGAGGCGGACTCAGTGCCTTTCAGCACAATCCTCATCTGTCAAGAGTAGTAACATGGTACTCAACTTACAATGCGTCCTTCGATTGAAATGCTCGCTGATATCGACGTAGGGCAGATATCCAGACAGCCTCGGGATTGGGCCGAGCTCCGAAGTTCCCGCTCTTTGCGCGTCCTTGGGAGAGTTCTGTACTATCCAATTCATTAATAGAAGCTGAAAGTGAATCCCTGAAACCGTTAAGGGGAATTGACGGAGCTGCTGAAGCCCTTAATGTCTTGACCATGCTTCGCAGAGTCATTTCGCTTCAGAATGATGCATATATAAAGTCCATTGGTTCAGCTGCCACAACCGACGAATTGACTGACGCTGCAGAGCACATGATTCTCAGACATATCGCGGAACACCCCAGTCGGCAATCGAGCTCGGCGGTAGTCCACGCAACATTTTCTGCGGCGCATGTATTTATATATTGTTATCTTCGAGATATCCCAAAACGGGCAAAGATATTTCAGATTTTGCTCTTCAGACTCCAGCAATCCTTGTTGAGCATGGATGATTTGACTTTGGGCAGGAATGATCGCTGGCCCATAATATGGGCACTGTTTATCGGCTATGCTGCGGGGTTAAGGATGGACGAGAATCAAAATACCTATAAAGAATGGTTCTTGTTAAAGTTACATACGGCATTGGACGTAATGAAACAGTATGGGGAACTTGACAAGGATTTAGTCAAAAAGCATATGATGGAGTTTCCATGGGTGGATCGACTTTGCCAAGTGGCATACGCACATGTCTAGGATGGCTATATAGAATTCCCTGACGTAATTCAAGCAGCCTGTTAGATGTGAAAAGTAAATTTTGCTCGGTCTATGTTTTCCATCCGTTAACTCACTGGTAGTCTCAGTACACGCTGGACCGAAGATTGACAACTCCGCAAGTCCGTGGGTGAATGCTCTTGCGGACTGCTTGGCACATGGAAGCTTTTCAAATATTTCCCTTTTCGGAAAATAGTCAAGCCACAGAGATCTACTCTTCTTGCTAAAGTGGAGAACCAAGTGAAAGCATGGATGCCTTACCAGGCAAGTATTTTCCATTTTGGGCAATTCTATACTACTAGCTGGAGTATTCTATTTCCTGGCATCGTCTACGTTAACCAGTTCTGTCGCACTGGAAGAGCATAAATAGGGAGTAGTAACGCACCTTCGTGAGTGTGAAAGGGTCAGTATATTCCCAGTCGTACAATCAATTGAAACTTCGCATATCCGATTTTCATCCAGCCCATTTTGTATTAATTTCCCACCAAGTGCACTGCATTCCTATCGTCAGCACCGAGCTCCGAAACCACATAATGCATACCTCAGAGGACCTGGTCTTACTCACTGGAGCAACAGGCTTCATCGGATACGTTGTTCTCGTTAAACTGCTCGAAGCCGGCTATCCTGTACGCTGCGCCGTGAGATCACCATCGAAGATCGAACAGATCCTTTCAGCACCCTCTATTAGGGCTCTTGGTCCCATACGGGAGCGAATCTCTTGGGTAGTGGTCCCTGACATGACAGCCCAACATGCCTACAATGATGGAGCCAAAGGAGCCAAGTACATTATCCACGTCGCATTCCCAATCCCGTCGTTAGGTAAACAGGGGCCTTTGGTACAGGACTTGGAAAGGATTTTTATCGAACCCGCAAAGCGCGGTACAATCGACCTTCTCGAAACCGCGAAAAGGGCTGGATCCGTCAAACGCGTGGTGTTCACCTCCTCCATTGTAGCAATTATCCCTGACAATTACTTCTTGGCAAAAGGGGACGACAAAGTTTTTGATGCTGAGAGCAGAATCCCCAGCCCCAGTGGACCATATCGAGACGACAGCGATGCCTACCGCGCCAGCAAAGCGATTGCTCTCAACCAAGCAGAGGCCTATATTCAATCAGAAAGACCCGATTTTGATATCATTTCTATCGTCCCCGGCTGGGTGCTCGGTAAAAATGAGCTTCTCGAGCATCCCGACCAAATGGCCCTGGGTGGCTCAAACTCTATGCTTCTTTCGCCACTGCTTGGCCACAAGAATCAGTTTCACCTAAATACGAATTATGTGCATGTAGATGACGTTGCCAAACTGCATGTATTAGCGCTAGATGTGAAAGTGGAAGGAAATCAAGCTTTTGTGGCTTCGTCGGATGGTCTTACCTGTCCAGATTGGGAAGATGCTTTTCCAATTGTTGAACAAGAGTTCCCAGAAGCTGTGAGAGATGGCAGGCTCAAGACGACTGGAAAGCAGCCATCACATTCTATCAGGATCGATGGGACGAAAACGAAGGATGTTTTAGCGATTGATTTAGTGCCATTCAAAGTACAAGTAAAAGATGTTGCAGGCCAATACTTGGAGTTGTTTGGTAAAGCATAGTCTACTAGTTCTTTTCCGCAGACTAAAGTAACACGAATTTACGCGTTGCTTCTTCACTTTGAGAAGAATCAGCGCATGGTTGCCTATCTGTTGTCCCTATGATCAAGTGGCTTTCTTTCATGAGTTGTTTGACTCGCAAAATCTATTCTCGCTCAACTCGAATTCTGATTTGGACGAGAACGAATTAATCACTTTGATACCTTCCACCTCATCTTCATCCCAAAATGGTCTATTTAATCGATTAAATTTCATCCCTTCTCTGTTGTATCTAGCTTATCCTCAGCTTGCAATGATAGGACCAAAGGAGACAATTCGATAGAGACAACTCGAAGGGGATAACTCGAAGAAGACTAAGCAAATTGGATATAAGTCGTTGGAGTATCGTTGTGGTTCGTAAGCTACCCACCTATTTCCAAGGTAAGAGCTGAGATTGAGTGATTCCCGCCGGCCCGCTTAGCTATCTTGCTTTGCGATATCATGCATATTAAAATTATTAATCAAGGTAACTTAATATTATATCAATATAAGAAATAGATAACTTATTTAAGAGGCTTATTTATATGTATTTATCTGTTAGATAGTTACATGAGCTCTTTACTTTAATACAGAAAGTATATTTTAAAGTACTTCTCATGCAGTACAACCCAAGTCGGAATAGGTACCAGTATTAATAAGACCCAGGATTGGAGGTTGGTAAACATTCGCAGTACTAGATCCAAAGAGTGTACAACCGCCCAGAATTCCAAAAGCTACACTATGGCAATTAAGTGTTACGGAACATGCACTTAGACAAGCTGCCATGCTCGTTCCTCCAGTGTTCCCACCACCAAGGGTGAGAAGTGCCGTAACTGAAGTTAAGGTCGTGCCTTGTTGGCTACAGAGTAATGGAGTCGGAGTAGCAAATGCGGACTGAGTTACAGTTACAGTAGATATAACATTCCTGGTTGTTGAAGTTGTAAAACCGATTGTTGTTGACAAAGAGACTGCTGTAACTGTCACCGTGACGGTCTGAATAAAACCCGGAATAGTGATCCTAGGAAGCGTAAGAGTAGAAAATACAGGAAGAGAGACCGTAACTAAGGAAAGCACTGGCACGGTAACTGCGGGTGGGGTGATAGGAAGCCCAGGAATAGAGATAGTAACAGGCGGAGGCACCAATGTAAGACCGGGAAGTGTGACTGTGGCTGGTGTGAGAGTAAGTCCAGGAAGGGTGACTGTGGGTGGTGTCAGAGTAAGTCCAGGAAGTGTAATTGTTGAAATTACTGGTACTGTTAGAGTGATTGTGGGTGGCGTAATAGGAATTCCGGGCACAGAGATAGTAACAGGAGGAGGCACCGCAGTAACTACGGGAAGTGTAATTGTTGAAAGTAGAGGCACTGTTAGAGTAACTGTCGGTGGCGTAAGAGTAAGTTCAGGAAGCGTAACTGTTGAAAGCACTGGCACTGTCAGAGTGACTGTGGGTGGCGTGACAGTAAGTCCAGGAATAGATATAGTAACGGGTGGAGGCGTCACCGTAGAGCCTAGAAGTGTAACTGTTGAAGGACTTGATTGTACACCGGAATCTGTAACTGTCTGTGTGAGGGTAGTAACAGACCCAGGAAGGCATTCTGCTGAGGTTGTTGTCAATATCCCAGGTTGAGTGAACGTGGAGGTTATGGTCTCAGTAAGAGTAATTACAGATCCTGCACTTGTTGAAACTTGAGTGACCGTGATAGTCGATACTGATGTGGAAGTAGAACCTTCTACGGTGGTTATAGATCCGAGTATGAGGGACGTCCTAGTGATAGTTGATGCAGGTATAGTTGAAATTCTAGTGACGGTTCTGCCAAGAAAGGTTATTGTCGTTATTTTAGTAGATCCTGGGATTGTTGATGTCCTATATAAGGTTGATGGAAGTCGAGTTGTGACTTTCGTAACTGTACCGATTCTTGTGGTCGTACCAGAAATTGTCAAGATCTTTGTAGTAATAAGTCCTGAGACTGTCGATGTTTTATACAGAGTCGATGCTGGTACAGTTATGATTTTGGTGATAACTGCGCTATTGGTTCTCGTGATTGTGGCACCAAGGATGGTGGAAGTTCTATACACTGTCATACCAGCACTTGTAGAGACCTTGGTAACTGTAAATCCACCTGTGGTTTTGGTTACAGTTATGACAGGCTTGGTTGATATTGCTGTCACTGTTGAACCAAATTTTGTCGAGATCAGCGTAACTGTTGTTGCTCTGCTCACTGTTGATATCTTGGTAAGAGTTGTGACCGGTTTTGTTGAAATTATTGTTGTTCTATGAATATTGTTAATCTCATTGTTTCATGAACCTAGTTTAGACTGAGGCAGGAAGTAAGCACTTACATACAGGATGCAGGACAAACTGCTCGTGCATTTAAAGCCTCTCGAGGATCCAGTTCGAACCGCGGTTCGATGGTCCCTTGCTGATCTAAGCTCTTTCGTGAAACTAATTCTGCGTCTTGTTGTATAGCTTCTCGTTGATCCAAATTTGCATCTGATGATAGATTTTCTTGTTGATTCAAACCTTCAGGATATTGCAAAGTGGCTCCCTGAATAACCATAGGGCCACAGAGGGCCAGAAGAGAAATATATTTAGAGAAAATCATACTTTATATGAACGTACGTTTGATGGGTAATTTTGAAATGGATTTAAACTCTCTGCTGATAAAACTAGTGCTTTTCTAAAAAAAGAACCTTGAGGACATATTCGGGTATGCATTATATACATTTTTTGCATAAGAGAAAGTACATAGCTTTATAGGAAGCAGAAAGTCATAAGCCAAGAGGCGGGGTAAGATATTTTTCTGTCTGTATAGAAGCGATATCGAGAAACCTACTACCGCATTCAGGTGGATGTTCTCCTACTGATATATCACAATTCCAATAGATTGTTTAGGTACATGGAATCAAATCCGGACGTCACCCGGTTAGCTTCAGAGGGCGTATATAACGCTAGTGGCTATGAGACTGAATAAGCAACTGTTCGTGTAAGTGATCTGAGTAGGTGTGTTAACAGCCTTCCGTTACAAAGAATCGATCCCTAGACTGTAATATACAACCTTTCCAGAGCTATAATTCTGTCTTTATTAAACATTCTCCATCATCGCAGAACGAAAATAATCGTTAGTTTGTCGCTAGTGGGATTATTGGGTACAATTTACTTCTCTCTTTACTTTCTTAGGAAGTGTGCTCTACGTGTATGGAATAAATGCTAACCCTAAGGCACGGGTCTTGGCACTAACACACCAACATCTTTGAGCCTACATACCCGTTTACAGTCTCCGTTCAGCTCCACATTGTGCCTTCACGTAGATCTTGATGCCAAAAAATAAAGTTTCAAGCTTCTATTCTCTACCCAGTGACGAGAAAGGTCATATTACTGCATATTAATAATACTAAAAATTAGAGTTTCTGTGTTAAGGCCAATGCCTTAGATCAGCCGCTTGTTCCGTATATGTAGAAGTGTCTTCGTCGCTTTAGGGTAAACCAAAGTTTAAATACTGACCACATCGCATCGATGTTTTCTGGTCACAGCAGGGTTATATTCATCAGATTATGAAATGAGCATACCAATTCTTTCTTAAAGCTGGACAAACATCCGGGGTTCTTTCATAAATAAAACAAGGTTTCTCACATGCCAGGACACTATTTTACTTATTCTTTCTCCTCAAATAATACTAGAATAATGGCCGAGATTTTCCCGCAGTTTGCAAGCTTCAAATTTATTTATCAAACTGTGGTGACAGTTTCGAGATGCCGGGCTTCAACTTCTGAGGGCCTGGGATTTCATGAAGGTTATGGAGAACATGAAGATAATGAGCAGGATATGTGAGACAGGCTACGCCTAAGCGAATCTACTTGTCGAGAAAGGGTGTCCCATGCTAAAAGCTACCTACTGACATTACCTGCCGCACTTCCAATTCGAATTCAGTCTCTCGTCAGAATGAAGCGCCAGCCATGCTGTGACACTCATTATGAAAGCAACGACAGCGGACAAGAGGAGTGTAGGTGTGCTTGCATGGGCCGCTTTCATCATTGCTTGGCTTCTCGACTTGCAAGGTTTCTCCTACAACTCTAACTAGAAAGTAGACCTGAAATCCTGAAATGGCACGTTTTGGTTGATAGAGTTCGCTCTTATTTCTGTAGGTTCAAAAGTTTCTATCAATCGGCGATCTTTTTATCAGTTGTCAGATTGTGACATGACATGTGGCTCAGCGCACTACTTAGGACGCGCCGTAACGTAAAAACGGAAACAACTTAAACCAGCCAAGGAATTTACACTTGTTATAATATTTTAATTTCGTAAGATGTTCTATCCCAAGTGACCGGAAACGGCTGGTTAGATGAGATGTTTCTTAGTAAAGGCGTGTATTCTTTAACCGATGAGCAAGGGACCGCTATGCAACGCAGCATAAATATTGGAACTGTGTCTCACCGGGGAGATTAAAACGTCTGGTAATATGCAATTTTCATAGTATATTACAACCTCTACCTGTAGCAGATCAGGCGTCACGAGGTGGAACTATGAATTTTGTCACCGGCGTAACATTTAGTGATGTTAAACAATACAATAATTCTTATAGCAGTAGACTGACTTACAAAACGGCAACCTTAATACCATACTTCTCTGGCAGAGTGGGCGCCTTAGCCCTGCAAATAGCCCGCCTACTATCATCATGCTGAGGAGGTGGTTTTCCAATGTAAAATACGCAAGTTGAATTTTACTAAATAGAATCACGGAATGACTAGTCAATAGTCACGTGCGGAAGAGGGCCCAACAGTACGCTCGTTGAGGAGATGGTGAATCTTAGACAGAGTAAGACCACTCGTATCAGGCCGTTTACGTAACGGCCAAGAAAGGCCAAACGGGCGGCACAGTAAGATGACGTCTAACGAGCACGCTTTCTGACATTGGAAGCGTTCCCCAAAAGAAGTAGAATTAAACGAGAATTGACGTCAGTTACTTGGTCTCCATAGCATCCACCGCCCTAGTCGAGATAGCAGCATCGTTACGCGGAGTCCTAGCACAAACCATCGAAGCCTTTGCTCTTGGGGACGAAACCGCTGTGCATTGTAGGCGAAACACTTATAGCGGTGGCTTTCATGCTAGCTTTCGCACGCGTTGAAGATGTGATCCAACTTTAAGCTATGGAGAGTATATACATGCAAAGCAAATTCCGTGTTTCATTGCCGTGCTCTGGTCCATCGTACTAAATATATCGATCCAGCTAATCCAGCGCTACCTTATATGAAATCGCTCATGGAATTCAACCGTGGAACACCGGTTCTGGCTGGACTTGTGAGTGCTATCTTGTATTGACCATATCAATGCTTCTTCTAACTTGAATTATTCAATAGTGTATTCCTATGAAAGCAACGATTGTACTGGTAACCGCCAGTCACTTGGGAGTGCTGCAACTGGCTGCCACTGGTTGCAGGGGAAATGGTCTATGATGGTACTTAACCCTTGAACTGTACGCGAGAATGTCAAGGTATGGCATTTCTTAGCCGCAATGTATCTGCTAAGCTGGTTAATACAATCTGCTGGGACACTCATTTATTAATAGTACGTCAAGGAACTCGTGGCAATTTAATAGACAAGCTAGCTGGGTAATCCTAATAACGGGCCTTCTATGACAAGATCTTCGCTTTACGTCCGTATCTCGATACCCTGCATACTACCCTCTGCACGCCACGCTTCCACGTGCTCCATAAAATCCTCTATGCCGTGGCCCCAGGTTCCAGAGCGTGCCATTGTTAACTGTGCCTCGGGCGGCATACGGTCAAGTGCGCCCTCGACATTTAAGTAGCTCGGAGTGCAACCGCTTATGTTGGCCATTGACAGGGCGCGCACCATTAACTGCTGTGCCCAATTCTCTGCTGCAACAGCGGTCGGCGTCACGGCAAATGGCTTCTCTGCAACTCTGCGCTTTGCTTGTCCGAGGATGTACGCGGCATGTTTCGCAAGTTGATCCATGGTGAATAGGTAGCTTGGGCCGACGGAAGCTTGTGACGGCCCGCACAGAAAGAGGTTCGGAAAGTTGTGATCAAGGACGCCATGCAACGTGGTAGGCCCGCTGCATTGCCACTCCTCGCTTATTGAGACCCCATTACGACCGATGATAGTTATGTTTGCCTTCTCCGCTGGTGTGCCGACGACGGGGGACCGGAAGCCAGTGGCGAAGATGATGATATCAACGGGATAGGATTTGTCGCCTACTACAATGGAGTCCCCATTAATGCGGTCCAGGCCTTTGCCTCCGGTATCAACAAGCGTCACGTTGTCGCGGTTGAATGCAGATAAGTATTCATCGTGGAAGCAAGGCCGCTTGCACCATGACGGATACCATGCCTGTAGTTTCTCTGCAACGTTGGGATCTTCTACCACCTGCATCACGCGTGCTCGGATACGGTTCTGTCGAGGGAGATCAATAGCAAGAAGCTTCTCCCGGTAAGCTGGGAGCTCGTCCATCGACTTGGGCCCATTGGGATTTCCGCAAATCGACACCATAGCGGTTGCGTGGGTCCACTGGTCATCTACAAGGTTTATTTTTGGCCGGTCCTCGGTGGTAAATTGCTGGTGGAAGTTCCTCGACCGCTCGCGCTGCCACCCTGCGGATGTCGCCACTTCCTTGCGGTACCACTCCGGGTCTGTCTCGCGCTGGTCACGATGGTCTACTGCCGCTGGTGTCCTCTGGACGACGTACAGGTGCTTCGACCAACGCGCAAGGTGAGGAATAGCTTGGATGGCTGTCGCCCCAGTTCCGATAATAGCTACTCGCTTGTCCTGCAGCTTTGTGAGGGACGGTTCTGCTTGCGATCCACCTGTGACTGCATAATTCCAGCGTGAAGTATGGAACATAGGGCCAGGGTATTCTAGGACTCCTGGAAACTTGGGTAGCTTGGGAAAGCTGAGCACGCCGTTCACTGCGGCCACGAACTGCGAGCGGATCTTCAGTGTCTGTGGGGGTTCCTCTTTACGCTGCTGGACGAGCTCGATGTCCCAGGACTTGGATACTTCGTCCCAAATGAGCTTCTGGGCTTTTGTCCGGAACACAGCGCTATTGGTCAAGCCGTATCGCTCTGCGACAAGCTTGGCGTAATTACGGATCTCCTCACCAGAGGCATAGCGGTGTTTTGGTATGTAACCGGTCTCCTCCAGTAGCGGCAGGTAGCTATAGCTTTCGATGTCGCACATGATTCCCGGGTACTGATTCCAATACCAGGTGCCGCCGAAATCCCCTGCGCTATCTAGGATGCGGATATCCTGAGGCTGGATGCCCGCTTCAATCATGCGCACCGCATATAACAGCCCGCCGAAGCCAGCACCGAGGACAAGCACCTGGCACTGGTTGTCGGGAAACATTGTTCGAACGTCCTTGACGGCAGCCGTGTCTTCATTTGGATCTTCTTGGAAGTGGCGGAACTTGTCAGAATTGGCGATAACAACAAACTGCTCTTCTCCATCATCACGTAGTCGCTTTGCACGCTCCTCGCCGTATCGCTTTTCGGCTACTAGTGCATCGACTCCGTTGTTGGCAGTATTTGGCACAGCCATGGGAAGTGTTTAGATTTCTTTGGAAGCAGTGGTTGAGGGGTTCGTTTTTGTCTGCGTCCGAGAATGCGTTAGGATAAATGCTGCAGTACTTAACTTAACCAAGTGAACAATATTATCATCTGATGTCAGATCTGAGTCTTATGTCAGATTGTCACCCCGAAGATATGATTGTTTGAAATATTTTTGCATGATTAAATGGTCACCGAAGCCCTCAATCACCCAGTAGTAACTGGCAAAATTTATCAGATGTGGAGCTAGTGGAACATGCCTACCACAGAATACAATACAGTTGGGATAACTAAGCCCATGCCCTGTAGTCCCGCTGAGAATGATTCTCATCAACTGGTTGGCCAAATTGCCTTGAAGCGAAAGACCAGGCAGGGGTTTGCTTATCCTAGAGTTCGCAAAGGACCAAGAAGCATGACGGCCAAAGCTCGAAGAGAAACTCTCGAAGACCACTTTTTCTCAGTAAATCATAGGAATTTTGATTCAGCTAGCGTACGATGGACCATATCAACTTCCTCATGGGATGACTTGTCTCATTTCGGGCCAAGGTAGGAACAGTCGCTAGCCTTACTTAGTAGCCCTCTTACCAAACAACTAAGTATACGTTCTATTTTACACGGCTCTGCGCCCCAAAGGATAGCAATAGAACATGAGACCTACTTCTCAGATCCCAAACAGCTCTCGATCATGTTTGAGTTGCGGGTTACTCCAGTACTTGTCTCACCAAGGCTTATCTCCTGAGCCTTCGGCTGGCGGCGTTTGAAGCTCGATTGGTTTTTTAGCATCCTTGGATTTTGCTTCCTGGTCGCGGAACTCGTAGTGGTCAAACATTGCCAATGCCTCAATCATGTAGCTCGTTGCAACACGCTGGTCACGAATTAGGAATAAGTTCTCCGCATTTTTAGTATCAGCCGCGGTGGAGAAATTATATGACCCTGTATAGACGCATGCCGTGGGCTTGTTGAAGTCAATGACCACGAATTTGTGGTGCAGACGGGTGCCACTGCCCCCGCTAGCTTCTTCGGCAAAGGGCGGCGGGACGTTTTGGAGCAGATTGCTAGGAAAGGCGATGGGGGGATTCCCATTGGGAAGCTGGAGGTCTAGCCCACCCACTGACTTGTCTGACAGGCCATAGACAAAAATGCCATCTTTGGCAGTCACGTCCTTGATGGCATTCTGAATCACCCCTTTGGTTTCATAGAGGAAAGCCAGGGAATAGAACAAGCTTGATTCGGTGCCTGCGATGTCGTTTGCGATACTTTTAAGTTCACCTTTGGCTGAACTGTGAGGAGAAAAGGTGACTTGAACGTCGACATTGGTGAAGCCAAGGTCATTCCAGCTTGCAGAGGCTGTATTGCGGAAACCGGCCGTACTATTAGGGCTCGACCAGAGATTTTCGAAGGCGTCATTGAAGACCTTGACTGCGGTTGTACCTTGGACGACGACTGAGTTGTTATTCTGAACGTATAGACCTCTCCAGGAAAAGTTCGTCGATCCACCGATTGCGATCTTGATCTGATCTCCCTCCACCACTACAAATTTATTGTGCTGTAGATCACCCATGTGCTGCCGCTGAACGTTATCAGCGCCAGCGGATTCGGATAATAGCTCTGCTGCTTTTGATTCGGCAGAATTCGGTGGCTTATGTGATCCAGAGTCGTCAATAATGATTTTGAGTCTGTCTTTGAGCTGCTGAAGGCGCGAGACTATTTCCTGGTCGTTGAAGTCGTAGGCAGCGACACGCACCTGTGCTGTAGGGTCTGCTATGGCCGCTGTCAATGCGCCAAGAATAACGCTGCGAGCCTCGAATCCCATCCACGCCAGCGCCGTTTCTTCTTGCGGATCACTGGATTGGAAGTCAATACCTGCATTGGCATTCGGCGGTAAGATTGTTCCCACGCCACCGTTCGTTCCAAATTTGTCGACGAAGGCCTGCGATGAAATAAATCCCCGGGTGAAGCAGATATTGAGCTCGCCGGGGTAAGTCTCCGCTACGAGCTCAATGCCAACTTCCTGGAAGTCGCCACGGCTGAGGACGTTCCCAGCATCCTGGAACACAGGATAGACGCGGTAAGTGAAAATGCCTGGGATACCAGCATGATAGGGAAAGTGGACCCAACGAAACTTTTGGAAGGGAGACAGGTCACTGGCGAGGTGGTTAGGGCCGTGATGACTGGCCGACTCAGGAAAGGAAATGCGATTGGTTATGGCATAGAACTGAGTCCCTCCGGGCTCTTGATATTCGATCGCAAATCCGACAAAGTCATTAGGCCGGTGTTAGACGGGGCGCAGAGGGCTTAGGCTTCATATGTCTTGTACCATGTCTTCCCGTGCTCTTTTTCTTTGACACCCGTGATGGCGCGTGATTGTGAGTTGCCGTCATCCTGGTAGGCGCTCTCTTTGCGGCGGCCATCCTCCTAGTTCCTGCCATGGCCTGAGCCGTTCAAGAAGGTCAAGTGTTGGCGGGGCTAGAGGGCACTACGTAGTCAGAGCTTGACAATCTTGTTACGATCTCGGACGGCCTCAATGACATAAGTACTGCGCTTTTGAGGTAGTCGTACTTTGCTCAATTTGCGCGTAGTGTGATAGTCCTTGGTTACAGAACAACTCTCTGATATTTCAATACGTTGTCACCCACCCAGCCTCCCCATTTGTTTTCTTTTGATTATCCCGGTCACGTTCTCGGTCTGCTGCATGGGAGTGGCTGATTGCGCAAAACATTCAACTCAGCCTATCAGCCGCGTGTCAGCTGTCCTGGAAGCTCTCGGTCAGCTCAGCTAGTCGCAGCTGGAATAATCAAGGTCGCTTTATGTTGTATAGAATGTTGAATAGATATGACATTTGAATAAACCTTAAATTGGTATCTTCATGCACTTATCTCATTATATTTCAGCGTAGTAAAGCTCCACAGTACCTGATTTGCAACTATGAGCGCAATTCTGGCCTGTTGTTTTGCAGTAAATCACCTATGTTTTAGGTACGTAAATACCCCGGCCGACTACCACATTATGGCCCAGAGACTTTGAGATGAATAATAGGAGCCCTACATCGAGCGATAATGGTTGTTATAATCCTCGCTGCTGAATGTCCGTGGAGCTCAGTAATTAAGAGTAGTATGATAGAACTACAGCGTGTACCGAGCAACGCAGACTGGCGGCGTAGACAAGATGGGAAAGTACACCCGCTTTCCTGCCCTATTTCGTCCTTTTGGCTGTCAACGAATTTGGAGTCCTCACATTTCTACTTAGGCCTACTTTAACAGACGGAAAAGTGGCGAAAAGAAACATTTGAAAAATTATGAAGGAATCTTCAGCTGGTTTGGTACTTAATCGATAAAATCCTTTTCAATTAATTCTAGTTTATCATCAGTTAGTCCGTTGATGTGATCTCGCAAATTATCTTTAATTTCTAAAAAATACTAAACCTTGTCTTCGAATGTAGATATCTTCAGGTCTGGAAAACTTGTAAACATTTCGATCGCCTTACAGAGCTTTCCGTTCAGAGTATCGGCCATTTCTTGGTCCATCACTTCTTTCCTAGTAAGTATGAACAAAGCTAACTTTTTGCTCTCGACCATTTGGAACGAAAAGACCCATGTTTCCGCCAATGGTAGGAAATTCACGTCAGACGAATGGTTCCAGCATTCGATTATATTCTTGTTCTCGTCAAGAATTAAATCCAAACTCCCTTCCTTGTTCTGATGTTGAAGAATGGAACCAAACTTTGTTCCTGTAGGCCAAGTGGTACTGTTTTTGACGATGTCTTTAAGATCAAGATAGTCGTGTTGCGTACTCTGTAAGTGTTGATTTTGTACTTCGTGCAAAAATTCCACGACTGTGTTTTCGGGATCAATAGTCGTTCGGAAGGGGATGAAATTGAGACATAGACCTTGAATCTCATCAACACCAGGGATAGGTATTCCGCGCCCGGTGACGGTCTGTCCGAAAACAATGTCCGAGTCATGCTTGAATTGTGAAAGAACATACGACCAGGCGGCTTTTACCAGCGTACCGAGAGTAATTCCCGCAGGAGTTGCTGGTATTGAGGTAGCCGTCTTGGATCGTATCACAGCGTCTCCATCCATCTTCAAATTCATCTTCATATAGTCCGAGTTAATGGCGGTCATCTCTGAGTCCTTCAAGTATTTTCGCCAAAAGTCAAATGCGGCATCGTTTTCCGGCAGAGACCGCTGGGTTATATATGTTGAAAATTGGACTGCATGTGGTAATGACAGCAAGTCGCCTCGATAAGCGGCTGCTAGATCTCGGATCAACACGGGAAAGGAGACTCCATCATATTGCGCATGGCTTATTCGCACGATAAGTATGTGCTCTTCCTTGCAGCCAGAGACCAGTGTAAATCCCAAAGGGGGTTTGTCAAATGGAGCCGCCTCTGATTCGGTCACGAATAGATCTCTGCAATAGGCCTCGATATTTCCATCGTGTATTATATGATTGAAGGGAACCTTCATATTTTCCAGGACCACTTGGTAAAATTGACCTTTTTCCTCGATAAAAACTGTTCGCAGTATACTATGCCGAGCAATTATAGCCGCACAAGCACTCCGAAGCCGTTCTGTATCAAGTACACCTCTCAAGGAGAATCGGAAGTGAGCAATTGAACATTGACTCAATAGGACAGACTGTCCCGCTGTGGCGGCGAAGATGTCAGTAATCTGGTTACGTTTGAACCAGTCATCTCTCTGCACCAGAGTATTTAAGAGCTCTGCCCGAATTTTTTGATCTGTTCTCGATTGCCAACCACCTTGCTGCCGTACTTGGGGTGAGGATTTTGAAGACCCCAAGTCCAGAGTTTTTGCTAAGTCTGATAACTTGCTGTTCTGAAAAACATCAGCTACCGTTATCCGTTGTCCAGTAGCTGCAACTGCAGCAACCATCTTCATGGCCGTGATCGAGTCCCCACCCAGATGGAAGAAGTTGTCGTCAGCATTAATTTGTTCTGATGGCATATTGAATATTTGCGCCCAAATCCCTTGTAACCGTTTTTCAGCAAGTGTTGATACTCGTTGCTTTTCTTTCTTTTCTCGGACTAGATATGACTGCAGCTCATTAGTTGATAGCGCGGCAGCAGTCTCGCGAAGCAGCCGCCGGTCAATTTTGCCGGAGGCTGTAGTAGGCATACGAAGAGTCGGGAAGTATAAAGTCGGAATCATATATGTCGGCAGCGAGTCACGAAGTAAATCCTCTACTGCCATCGTTTCTTTTCGAAATTCCTCGCTCGGTGGGGCGAACGCGAAATGGCCTCCCGTTTCTGTATTACCCGTTCGAGAATCTGGTTTTACAGTCACAAAGGCCACGAGGCGTGCACTTTCGCCAGTTGAAATGATGACTTCAGCCACAAAATGTCTCCCAGCTCCAAAGGCTTGTCCGAGGTGACTCTCTACCTCGCCCAGCTCGAGCCGCTGGCCTCGAAGTTTGACTTGTGAGTCTTTGCGTCCTACATAGCAGAGTGATCCATCTACGTCGTATCGTACCAGATCGCCGGTTTTATACATCTTACTGTCTGAGCTGCTAGGTCGAAAAATGCTCAGCCACCCAGGCTTCTCAATAAAAGCATCCTTCGTTTTTGCGGCATCATTCAAGTATCCCCGCCCTACAGATGGTCCTTCGACTAGCAACTCTCCTACTGCACCGATAGGTAGTAGTTTGTTTGAATCATGCTGGTCTACAACCCAACAAACGGTCCCAGCATTACTGCCAAATCCGATGTTTGCGGGGTCAGATTTCGTCTTCACACTTGGATTAATGCACGATGCAATAGAGCATTCGGCTGGGCCGTATCCATTTATCAGATATACCTTCGCGCTCCAATATTCGACATCCTTAGATGACAGCGGTTCGCCGACTACCACCAGTGTTTTCAAGTCGTCTTCTACGTTTTGATTGACTAGTATTCGAGCCACCGATGGAGTCAAAAATGCGTGATTGGCTTTGAGAGCATGGATACTTGCGGGTAAGGAATTCCGTCGCTGCGACTCAGATGGAATGCACACGCAGCCTCCCACCATCAATGTCGTCAGCATTTCAATGATGCTCGCATCAAATGCATACGAGGAAAATTGGAGTACTCGAACAGATTGGTCAAGACGGAAAGCTTTCTTGTAATACTCAACTGCCGAACAGTATGACCGATGCTCGATCACAACACCTTTTGGTTGACCAGTCGACCCGGAGGTAAAGACGGCATAGAGGGCATTTTGAGGATCCACTATGGAAGGTTTATTGCTTTCTGCCTCAACCGTGCTCCATGATGTTTCGAGCTGGCTTACGAGAAGAGTCTCGAATCCTAGATTTTCGCATAGTCCAGCATATTTCGCGGATGATAAAATGAGACGGCAGCGAACATTAGCGCAAATGTTTTGCAGCCTACCCAGAGGATACGACGGATCAAGCAACACAAAGGCTCCGCCCGCTTTGATCACACCCAACATCGCGACGATTGTCCACCTTGATTTTTCGAACATCAGTGGGACAAAGACTTCTGGCCCAATGGACCTTCTTGCCAGCTGGGCAGCCAATTTGGACGACAAATCTTCCAGCTCTCTGTAGGTCAGGTCTCCATCCCAAGCACAAATTGCTATAGTGTTTGGATTCTCCGAGCACCTTTGAGAGATAATGTTGTGTACACATTCGTCCCGATGTGAGGGAAGGATGGTATTCCACTCTCTTAACTTGTTCACGTCCCGTGGACCGAGAGCTGATATGGAATTGATTTTCTGATCTGGTTCAGTCAATACCTGTGCAAGAAAATGATCGAACAATTCTATCAAATGCTGTGCCTTCTCCCGTTTCACCACATTTGAGTCCACAGTCGCGTTGATATCGATTCCCAGCCCATCAGCGGCAATTGTACAGACAAGCACCAGAGCATAGTTGGAGAATCCTCCGAAGGCAGCGGGACCATCCTCATATATGGTTAGTCGTTCTGTCACAGCTGTCAAAGAAGGTTGAACAACTAAATGACTCTGAAACTTGCATGCGAGTTGAGCTTCTGGGCTTAGCTTCTGAATGTTCTGTATTCCTATTTGTTCAAATGGAATCGCTTTAGTGGCTTGGTTTTGGACGGCTCTCAAACCGGTGTGAATTTTAGCTTCTGGATTCAGTTTTAGTCGCAGAGGGAGCATCGCAATCGCGGGTCCCGTCATCTTTTCAATATCTTGCACCATCGCACCTCGTCCTGAGACAGTGACACCAAATACCACATCGTCCGAGTTTGTATACTGGCCGACTACAAGGCCCCATGCCAGCCGAATGGCGTTCGATAGTGTATAATCAGCATCGAGGCGACAAGCCAGTTCAATATGATATTCGATGTTTGTGTCCGCTTTTGGTACGTAGTTTGGATATGGCAGCATGGGAAATATTTCTGCGTTAAGGTCGGTAAACTCGGAGCGCCAGTATTCCTCGAGACCGGTTGTGTTGTTGATATACTCAACAAATGGACGAAAGTTGCTTTTTTCCAAGGTAAAATTGACATTATTATAAACGGATTCCACTTGTGAGAGTAATAACCGAAGAGACCACTGATCAAAAAGAGCGTGGTGAATTGTCAACACGAAAAATCTATCGTCTTTTCCGTTGACTAGGGCCACTCGCATAAGAGGAGACCCTCCAGCTCGCATTTGTGTTTTGTCATCGTCTATCTTGTACTTCGCTAGATCCGTGGCTTCTATCCATTGGCTTTCGCTCCGGATAACAGCCTGAAGTAAGTCTTTGGCTGACTGAACGAACACAAATCTCGTTCGTAGAATGGCATTGGCTTGAAACACCTGCTCCCATGCCAATTTGAAAAATGCTATATCTATGTTATCTTGCAGACGATAGACAAACCGAGCCATGGACATGCCCGATCTTTTCTCCGAAAGTGCGATCAATCCCTCCTGCAATGCAGTACAGGCATAAACATCTTCGATTTCGGCCTCACCTACACCACATTGTACCGACGCAGCTCGCACAGTGAGTTCTCGCTGTTCGGCGTGGAGTTTCGAGAGCGGCTCTACCACTTTTCTCGATTGAGACTGGGACTTATTTTCGACAACGGAACTTAATATAGCAGCCAGGTCGGATAACTTCGGATGACTCATGACATCTGCTACACTCAGAGTGAGAGCAGCTCCGCGCAGCATCCCGACCAACCTCATTGCTGATACAGAATCACCTCCGAGACGAATAAAACTTTGACCCATCCCAACTCTCTGTGGGTCAAGATTTAGTACACTCACAACTAGGTGATGGAGTGTATGCTCAATATCGGTGATTGGAAGTGTTTTATCCGTTTTGGTTTTGTAATATGACAGTGCCTCGAGCTGTTCCCTTCGCAAAGAGCTTGCTGACTTTTTCAATTCTCGTCGACTCACTTTGCCAGTGTCGGTGAGTGGCATGTATCCCAAGGCAATAGAAAGAGTGGGAATCATGTAGCTGGGTAAAATGTTGTGGAGTTCCGAAGTTACATTTGCCATGGTGGAAAAGAACTCTTCGTCAGCTATACTGAACAAACTTCGGGTCATATTCGTATCCAATTCGTTTTTAGCTGGATGGTTAGTAGAAAGTATGAATGCAGCGAGAATGTTTTCATCCATTCTGTCCAGGGGGTTAATCGCATCAACGATGACTTTTGTCCCATCTGGAAAGTGCCGGAGAATATGATGTTCCACTTCACCAACTTCTACTCGTTGTCCGCGTATTTTCACCATTGTATCTTTGCGACCGACGTAGTTTAGAGATCCATCGGAATTGTAACGAACCAGATCACCAGTCTTGTAAAGCTTGATTGTTTTAATCTGAGTCGGGTCGTCCCCTGGATACCAAGCAGTAGTTTGGTTCAGAAACACTTCAGCAGTTTCCTCTGGTAGATTCAAGTATCCCGTTGCAAGACTGTCTCCTTCAAGTAAAAGTTCTGCCACGGCACCAATTGGAGCCAACTTTTGGTGATCAGTTGGCTCGATGAGCCAGTGGTTCCCTCGAAATGGAAATCCTACGTTCCTATGATCTGTGAAGCGGCCAATCTCACTAACACCGATTGGACCCGCTGATTCGGTCATTCCCAAAGTCTGAATAAGGCGCGTCCTGCCGGACCATGTTTGAATTTGGTCTGGTCTCATTACTTCACCACCAATAACAAGAATTTTCAGTTCTGGGACGGTCTCGGGAGCAATGGAATCCAGCATCGTAGGTGTAACGTGTATCCAATTCACCTTCATTTTGCGCATTGCTCCACCGAGGTTGTTGAGGCGATCATGATCCGAAGGTATGCATAATGTTGCACCTACACTGAAAGTGCAGAAAGCATCAAGAACACACCGAATGAAACTGAAAGATGCAAAGTGGAGGACTCGGCTTCCTCGACCGAGGCCTAATACCTTGGCCAAATTGATGGACGTATTTAGCGATCGATGGTCGTGCAGGCAACCCTTTGGTCTCCCGGTACTACCAGATGTGAAAACGCAATATGCGCCATGGTCTGGCTGTATTCCATGTCGAGGCATTGGACTACAGGCCGGTAGATTAATGATCTCGGGATCACAAATCACTACGTTTAATCTTGTCCTAGCCGATGGGAGATGGTCAGCATATTGGGCCGAAGTCAAGATGACTTTTGCCTGGACTTGGTTCACAATGTATTCTAGTCGAGTGACCGGATGCTTTGGATCCATAGGAATAAATATCGCTCCAGCTTTAGCCATTCCTAGGATAGCAACAAACGCCCAGACTGATTTCTCGAAGAGCATGGGGATCGAATCCTCGCCCTTCACATGAAAATTCTTCTGTAGATGTAAAGCCAATCGGGAAGAGAGGTCGTCTACTTCGGAATACGTCAATTCTCCATCCCACGAATGTATTGCTGGTGCATTTGGATTGGAAAGAGCCTGCTGATGAATTATATCTAGAATGGAAGTCCCAGCGGGAACATAACGACTCCTGTTCCATAGAAGAATTTGATCAATTTGATCCGAACTGATGAGGTCAATATCTTTTATGGCTTGGTCCGGGTTTTCAATTGCGCAGTTCATAGCTTTAATGATTGTGCTAGCGAGATTTTGTGCCTGAAGGTTTGTAAGAATTGAGGATCTGAATAACAACTGCCCATTTGGGTGAGCGTCGTGCAGTTCCGTGATCAAAATTATCATGTCGCAATCCTAGATATGATGTTGTTAGCGAAAGGCTTCGAAGGTCAATTAATCTGTGTACTTCATCTTGTAAAGCATATGGTTTTACACCATCGCTGATTTCACTCGTTCCACGTGTAATGAACGATATCCCGGTGTTGAAAGACCTATGGTTGCTTTTGTTGTTTGGACCTGATTCCTTCAAACCTGACAGATGTAATAATTGATTAACAGGACCCTCTCGGTCCAAGGTCAGTTTCTTCATCTTCATATCATCTTTACATCCAATGCGGTTGGTTTCTCCTTCCTCCTCTGAGGTGTGGAAATCATTGAAGCCAAATCGTACACCTTCAGTATCTGCATACCGAGCCAGTACAATAGACCAGACGGCAGCTACAAAGATGTCGAACCGGATATTGTGCTTCGTGGTGAATGTTTTAGCTGACTGCAAAGTAGACGAGCAGAGATCTACTTCTTCATAGCTTCTTATCTCCTTGATTGGACTGTGGCGATATTCTGTCTGGCGATCGTTCAGGACGGGAAAGAGACAGCAGTCCATACCTCCATCGAGTAGGTATGACATTCTTAGCCGGCTGTCAGAGATGCAATGCTTGGAAATACAAAAGTAGGCTCAGCAAGATAAAGTCGGACAATGGAAGTTGCCGAGTGGTGGATCCCAGCTGACTTATTACGAAGAGACCGCTCGTTGTGCCTGCTGGGGTGGTATCCTAGGGTTCTTAGAAACATGCACTGTCATGAATACTGCTTATTTACGGACTAGCGCCACACCACTTCTATGTAACCTTTTGCTTACTAGGGAGGGTGTATATAGTCCCTTGCTCCGAAATCGGAATACCCCCACTAGGACGCCATTATATAGGAATGACAGTGATGGGGGGTTTGTACAAGCGGAAACCCTCATATTTCTGGGCCTGAGTGCGAGCTGATTTCATTTCGACCTACTACAGTATGTAACACACCAGTCGTGTACAAAGGTTTTGTAACGCTTTCGCTCTATAATCTCGTGTAATGGATAAATGTCAAATTGCTCCGTTGCAACGAAAACAAAAAAGAACATAACCGTTGCGGACGGTTAATGTTCATGTGCCTTGGGCGGTTGGATCATAGGCCTATTGGTTCGGCAAAGCGTAAATTCATTAGTTCTAGTGGACTTCTATAACCTTGTGGAACTCTTTGCCTACTTTTCTCTCTCGTTCTCCCTCGCTCTTTGTGTATGCTCGCGCTCCTGCGACACCATCTTTCCTTGCGCCCAAGGGATTGCAGTCGCGAGACATCATATTTCGCCATACGGGCTATGACGACAAGCGCAATATCATGCTCAAATCTTTTTGCACCAGTCGCGTCTATATCGTTGTTCTCGTCTGCGGATTTCGGCTTGCACGCTGGCTATGCATTGGCGATAATGAATCAGCTCGAATCACTTTTTGCACGGTGACTCGAGATTAGCTGCTAGATAACCCGAATCTTTGAATTTGACTCCAGATAGAAGACAAAGTCGCCTACTACTTAAAACCCTGTGTTACAAAATGTCATTTATCGCCTTTACCCACATGGCGTTTCTGTGTGTAGTAATTGGAGGGCGTAGAGGGGTGCATCGCATGTGGGGATGGATTGGCACCCGAAACGCGAAAAGCGAGTACCGCGAAAATCTACCACAAACAGTCAATGAAGTCAGGGGAGACTAGAATCTCGATTCAAGAAGACCAAATTAAGACAGGCTCAGGTTGACGCAATTACTTTCGTGGACAAGGTAAGTAGTTCAGAGGAGCATCAAGCTTGGGAATTTCTATCATTGTTATAGTGGCTAAGTAATAAATACTCTAATCGCCTGGATGTAAAATTGACTCTTCAAGTTCCGTTGTATCTAATCTACCAACTGTATTGCGTGTTATCGAAGCTCTGGAAAGTTTTCGACGTTTCTCTCGTTGCATTTTCAATCTTTTCCTGGTCAGTTATCTTCCTTGAGTTTGAGATAGACGGTTTGTATACCTTCGACATCATACCAGAGATGCTTTCTTCTATAGTATCTGGTGCTTCCTTCATTCCTTGAACTCTTGCCCCATAATTTCCCATATCTGTCTGAACAAACCTTTGTACAACTATTAGTTGGACATGAATCAATCTGACCGGAAGACCTCACCCAGGTGATATAAGAACCGTAACAAGCTCAGGATGCTCGAAATGCAACTTTTGGGCAATGTAGTTGACTCCAACTTTCGAAACTCCATATGCCGTTGCTTGGATAGGCAGAGATTCCATAGCAGAAATTGATGATATACTAGAGGTTAAAACCACAAACTTTGGTTGCTTTGATTGTTTCAACAGCGGCCAGCATGCTTGAAATAATAGGAGTGGTGCAATTGTGTTGATAACGAGGTGATTTTGTAGAATGTCGATCGGAGTTTCGAGAGCTGGACCGAGGTAATTGGCGATGCCAGCACTTGCAATCACGATGTCTAGTTTCTGGATCTCATATTGTGCTTTTAAAATTTCAATGGCTTGCTGTGGGTCTGTCGGCGATAGACTGTCGATCTTAACAATGACGAGCCTGCTCCCATGAGAACAGACAATGGTTTGTAAAGCCGTAGATGTTTCGGTCGAAGGATCTCGAACACTGGCGATAACGGTAGTGTCTGTATGGCTAAGATATTCCTCGACGAATGCTCGACCTAAACCTATATAGTATTTAGAGATTAATACAAGTTTGCTCAACTCTGATCTACGCTGAGAACTTACCTCGGTTTGCTCCCGTTATAAGGACTGTCGTGGACATTTCTATCGAGTTATTGGGATCACAATACAAATTTTAGATAATACAGTCTATCTGTCAGATCGAAATGAAGTACAATGCTCTTTATGTCAAGACTACCTAAAGGTAGCCCCGCGTTCAGCAGCTTATACCCGATCACGTGAACGGCTTTATCCACAACTTGGCTCCTTTGCGTTCTCGAAGATGTTTATCACATTCGATCTACTTATATTTTATTTCCGATCACCTGATAATGCGGGGAGTCATAGATTCAAGTATAGCACCGATTAATTTCACATATGTCCGTCCACGTGATCGATTTTAGTGTCCTTCTAATCGCAACTCACCACAGTTCAGCATATTGAGTTAAGGCAGATACTTGAATACAAATCAGTTACCTAGGTCGGACTTATGCAGGCTTCGAGAGATATTCTGTTCGTACCTCCTCTTCATTACCTTTCTTCTCCTCCTGCCTATATATAGGTATAAGCCAACTAATTATATAGGTTCATAAAGTTCAGCAGAAAACATATGAAGTCTTGCCATTTCAAGTCTACCTTACCGGTGTATCACCTCTTCTTCAATATTCTGAAACCTATCTTTTGGCTTATCTTTTTTGAGATTCATATTACCAAAACAACAGTCAATACCTTTATCTGATCTCTGCTTTAAAATGGAGGCTAGTAGCACATACATCCGTGGGACTTCGTTAGGACAGCTCTTACGCCTTATCTCAAACGGAAAGATATTGCGCTATCCGGAAGAAGATGACTCTTCATTATATGCTAGCTCCCTTGTTAAATCCATTGCGTCCCAGACTGAGGGGCCTATAGACGAACGGGAACGACAGCAACACCGAAATACGCTACATGAACAACAAGGTACGATTGAGGATCCTGAACCATGTTATCGGCAATCGAATCCCTTGCGGATTGTTTGCAAGTCCAATAATGTGGAATGGTATGGGCCCGACGATCCGGAAGTAAGTGATCGTGTCCCGATTCATAAAATGATCATGATGTTGTAAAGTTATACTGACTCCTGATTGTGTACCTCGCCATAGAATCCGACAAACTGGTCCTCAGTAAAGAAACTTTTCGTAACCTGCCAGCTTTGCTTCTTGAACCTGGTGGTATATATGGGCAGCTCGATCTATTCATCTGGGGAACTGGGTGTTATGAACCATTTTGACGTTAGTGAAGTGGTTGTGACTCTTGGCCTGACTCTTTTCGTTCTGTAAGTCCAAAAATTCATGATTTGTCTAGTCCGTTTGAAGAAGAAATTGAATATTTATGGTGTGGTGTTGATACTTACTGTTTGAGCAGTGGATACGGTTTCGGACCTATGTTGTGGTCGCCAATGTCTGGAATACCAAAGATTGGTCGTAACCCAATTTATATATGGACACTGGCTGTGTTTGTTGTTCTTCAGATCCCTATTGCATTGGCCACAAATATTAGCATGATACTGTGAGCGAATTAGGCTTTATTTTTGGTCGAAGCTAACTCAGCATCAGAGTTTTTCGATTCATCACAGGTGATAGATTACCATACCCCCATCCTGGGATCATTTCAGCTAAGGGCCAATTAGGATTTTTTGGTTCGCCGATATTTGCGACTGGCGGGGCTTCCATTAGTGATATGTATATGCCGTCAAACCGTGCTTATGGTATTGCTATCTGGGGAGCCTTGGGGGTATGCGGTCCAGTCCTAGGTCCTCTGGTCGGTGGATTTCTCTCAGAATCACTGGGTGGGTTCAGTCCGTTCCATTACTAATTGGCATACTTTGTTAATCTCTGCTGGTTATATTGTAGGGTGGACCTGGACGATTTGGTCTTTAATGTGCATTACTGGCTTCGCATTTGTGGTTTGTTTTGTTTTCCTCCCAGAAACGAGCGGCAGTTCTATCCTCTACCATCGAGCCCAGAGGATCCGAAATCTGACGCAAGACAAGAGCATAAGGACGCAGGTCGAAGATTCACAGGCGGAGATATCCTTGATGAGAAGTATTCACACCAGTGTCGTTGAAGCCTTCTCGCTAACCTTCCTCGAACCAATTATTCTCTTCGTCAACCTCTACGTAGCACTGGTCTACGGTCTACTCTATGTTTGGTTTGAATCATTCGACATAGTCTTCATTGGTGTCTACAGTTTCTCCCTTGGCGAAGAAGGGTTATGCTTTTTGGGCATTCTCATTGGTGGTGTTGTTGTAGTTCCACTCTACCTTTGGTATTACCATGTGAAAATTAGGCCTGAATTTTCAAAGAACGGTGATATAAGACCCGAAGAATTCATTCCACCAGCCTGTATCGGAGGGTTTGCAATTCCCATCTGTCTCTTCTGGTTTGGTTGGACTGCTCGAGAATCAATTCACTGGGTCGTGCCAGTAGCTGGATCTGCATTCTTTACATTTGGCGTGGTGTTATTGTTTAACCCTGTGTTGAATTATCTTGGTGCCACCTATCCGCAACATGCAGCATCTGTGTTCGGAGGAAATGCGTTTGTACGATCGACATTTGGTGCTGCATTCCCTCTTTTTGTAAGAGCATCTTAATGATATCAACATCCAAATCCAAATCCATGCTAATTTGTCTAATCAATCAGTCGCGAGCTATGTACAGCAAACTTGGAATCGGAGTCGCAAGCTCTCTCTTAGGTGGGCTATCAATACTCTTTATTCCTATTCCATTTTTCTTATATTTTGTAAGACAAACCTTCAGAACCTTGAAATCCAAGTGGCCTAATATTACGACTAGTTCGGTGAGAGGATCCGCAACAACAGCAAGCGTGCAAAACATAGTCCATAAGGCGGCCGTTAGGTAAATCATGGTATATTCAATAGGGTCAATGCATTGAGAACTTATACTCATTTCTCTTATTGATTACCATTGAAGGGGAAGTGTGATAGTGCAGGTATTTCAATGAGACAATAATTCTAGCAGAGTTCAGGTAGCTTTTGCACGGAATGGGCAACAATTGATTGAAAAGGGTTGCTTTCCATAAACCTCAACTTTACTACCCCACGATAGTAATGTATATAAATCTACATTCATCTCAGTCATGTGAAGAACTTAATGTTGTATGTATCCCAAGCCTATTTACTAACACACGTTTTGATTGAAAGTGACAAACACAGAAGTCTTGCGGTTCAGTCACACATAAATCAACAAATCGACCAAAATGCATGCCAGAACCCTATGTGCATTGAAGTTACGGAGACAAGTGTAGGAATTCCTGTATTTTGTTAGTTCTAATAACACAAGTATGGATATTTGAAGATGGAGCAGAAGACGTGCCTCAAGGTTCCAACCCGTCACGGATTCATAATCAGTCGATCCTGTGCTACACTGAGTCGAAGTGACTGAAAGACATTGCTCTTCCCGTATTTTCAGGCTTGAGAGTATTTGATTTGGATACGAGCGGATCTGCGGTTCAAGCTGCTCGATGGTTTGCTCCCCGATCACTAAGTATCCATGTGTCGTTCGTGGTGCTCGTGCCCCGATTTTGGATGCACTGTCCTTGATTTTAACCAAGGACATCTCGAGTACTTCAATTTGGTCTTCGCCACCTTCGATTGTGTCGGAGAGTTGTTTTAAAGCGTTAAGAAGCACCGAAGACATAGTATTCAGAGTTCTTGTCGATATTTCGCTTATTTCATGAAGCTTCATCAGTGAAGAGGCTGCTTGTCGAATTGCAAAGGCCAGAATATCAGGACAAGGATCAAGCATAAGTATAGTGCTAATGGATCTGCCCTGCAATGTCGCTTTGTCTACTTGAAGAGCGGCACTGAAAGCATTGACTGTAGCTACACAAGATCCTTTGCGTAAATTTTTGTGCTCAAATACCATGGAATCTGTTTTTGCTGATTCTGGAATGGTGTCTAGTAATACTAGGACGGCTAGATGGAAGTGTATAATAACCAAGACTGTGGCAGGAATCAGAAATTAATATGTTGCACCACCAATCCTTACAAATGACGTACCATAATCAAGCTGACACCGTTCGTTTAGAAGCATAATGTCTCGTCCGCAGCGGTCTAGAAGCAACTTAAATACTTCATTGAACCGTCCCATTAGTTTTAGGGCAGTAGAAATGGCGAGGTTTAACATAGGAATCTGACAGAGCTTCACAGCGTCCTGAACCTGGACTACGGCGCCCCAGAACATCTTGTAACTTGCCGATGCGTGTTGTAATATGATAGCTGCTGAATCATCTGACAATGGTTCATCGAAGTAACGCAGCATTCCGAACGTCTCCTCAAAACAATTCACATTATCTTCCACATGATTCCACACGTTGCAGTCGTCGATGCCACGTGGAACGAGTATAGAAGGGCAAGATCGTGTTAATGATCTGGAGGTGTCGCATGTCATGCCAAACCAATATAACATGTTCTGCAGGTTGGGTGATTCCAATCCATCGAGCTGATTTTGCTGCTTTTCTGGGCCCGACCAAGGAACAGATGCTGTCGCTAGATATGATTGAGAGTCTCTCCCTTTCTCTTCACGAAGACGGTTTTGATGATTTAGTGCAATCTCGATGCAGAGATCACGAATCTGGCCTTCTTGTTGATCTGGGGGAACTGGTGTCAGCCCGAAAATATGGAGAGCAAGGACGGAGCGATAACTTGGAATCGACATAGCAGATTGTATTCTTTGACGTGCTTGATACCAGACCGTTGTGGATATCCTGTTCTGTGTTTGTATATCAACACCGCTTTTGAACTCGGGTTTATCATTACCGGGATCCCTGAGCCATCGCATAGAATATGCATGTATGGCACTTATGAAGGCTTGGCTGATCGGATCATCATCTTCGTGACTTGGATCGTAATCTACTGTAGCTGTTGGAGACGTTTCTCCTCCTCGGCTACATACCAATTTCCTTTCTTTATCAAGTCGGACGACTAACGTAGAGAGTGGAGGCCTTGGCGCTAGTAACTGGGATGTTTAGAGAGATCACCGAGATTTAGATAGAAATACATACTAGAGGCAGCTCTTGAAATGGATAACACCCACTCGTCATCCATGAAGCAACGCGTGACTCGAATACATTGATAAACAGATCCCAAAGCATATTGTGTAACTCCAATGATTGGTGCTGACGACACTTCTCTTGTTCTAAGTGTAGATGAGGTGAGTTTGCTGTGGTAACAACAATATTATGTAGCTGGGAAGATTTAGACGCCAACACCGAGCCTGTATTTGTTTTGCCTTTCGTTGATTTTTCTTGAGGAATCTTATGCCCCTAAACGTTACCATCAGCAAAGGCCTTTGCGAGATACACCTACGATGTACGCTATTGATTTTCATCGTGACCTACACTGATGATGCATTGGCATTTCCTTCGCAAGCAATTGGAGCACTTGGGCCCCGTTATCATTGCTGCATCACAGCCAATTTTAGCTTTTCGGCATGCGTCGCAACTCAAGCGCTGCCTACGACGTCTTACAGCGCCTTTCGAGGCAAGTTGACCCTTTTGACAGCTAGAAACACTGCCGCTACATTCTGACATTCTCGGTGCGGTGCACTATACTGCAGTATCCGGGAAGGTATTGTAGTAAGAATAGATAGAGGAATGTGTGATATGTTCAGGTTGTGCTGATACACGCTTATCTGTACCATGAAAACCTCGTATGGTCAATAAAACACTGTTTGTTGCGAGGTTGCGCTTTAGTAGCAAACCTGTTGGGACAAGGCCGAGGAGTAAAGGGTGTTATTTCCGGGACGGGTCTACTATCTTGCGCTTACCGAGCCTGGGCGGTCCGAAAAGCCGTGAAGTCATGTCAAGGTTAAGAAAATTATATCTTTGTTTTGGTCCCCAGATCAATAGGCTAGAGGTAGATATAGTGGCTCTTTGAAGTTGTATATCCATTGCCTATCGTATCACCTGTTTACATAGTATTAGTAGAAAGCCAGAATTCCTGATACTGCTCTTTTTCTTCTATCCCAAGCACTATAAGCCGCAGCGATCCGTCGTGATACCTTCACTGTACTTGGGCTTCCTGTTTCGCGAGCCGTGACCGATTTTAGTGCCAATGACAACTACTGATTGTGCAACTTAGCAAGCCTGTTTGAAGTATTGTAAAACGGTGACACGAGATGCTATACGCGCAGTCACTTCCGTGCTTAGTCTGATACTTCAGAAAGGGGAGAAGGCTTATCTTGATATGATGCTCTTATGAGTAGTAGTATAGACTCTACTTCCGGGTACTTCTTAGCACGTAGGAAGTTGGAATAAGGTTTGCCTACGTGCGGGATGTTTGCGCTCGCTCATATTCCTCCGTACGTTATAGTGTATTGGATAGAAAAGAGTTGGTACTAGAATACTAGACAGTTGTTCCAGCTTAATGTGTACAAGCACCTGGGAGCTGTAACCGGTCCATATTAATAGCCTGACTAACAGTCCAATTGGCTCCCAAATATCAGTGTTTCCAACACCGCTAAAACATCATTGTGTCAATATTTGGCTGATCACAAATTGAGGAGTGAGGGAAATTGTAGTGACGATATTGATATCAATTTTTAGAATGACTTGAATGCCCCAAGCGAGGTCGAGTATGAATGGTCGATGCTGAGACGAAGAGTATTGCCTCAAACGATTTAGGACATTCAACTCGTGCAGACTAACAGAAACCAAACGACTCCGCTCCTGAGCCGTGGATGGAGAGCAGAGACCCGCATTTTAAATTTATATACAGTATTGTATAGAATTCGAAAATGCGCGACCGTCGAGTCTAGTGTAGCACGAATGAAATAGTATTAGTCTGTTTCAAGGTCGGTTTATATCTGGGTTACGATGATGCTGCGAATCAGGTGTCGAAAGACACCATGTCGTTGTAAATGGCTTCAGTAGTATCACAGAACTTGGCCCACACAATGTCGTTGTTCATGCATTCAAAGACCATCCCTATTCAGTAATCAATATTTGTCTGAGAGATTTTGAAAATCGGTACTCAGTAAATTCCTTTGCGGCAAAAAGCTGCGCTTCCACGGCTATCAGTACGGAGCACCAACATCCCAAATGATGGATCAATAACCCGAGAATAGCTCATTACTATGTGTGGGCCTATGTGCAGCGATTCTAGAGAGTTCAACTTACACTACCTTTCATTAGGTCTTGCCATCAAGATAGTCAAGCGGCTTAAATGGTTGGACTTTTCTAGTTCAGATATCGAGAGCCCAATGAATCGCATATCATTGAATCATGGATCGGGGAGCGTCTAGTTCTTGATCGGTGGTGACTGAATGTACTTTGTAGTCTAGCTATACGATAGGAATGTCTGTCGTTATAATATCGCTGGTACCGGCTGGTTGGTGACACCACCGCTAGCCAGCGAGACTTTGCGGAAATCGCTCATGATTCGCCCCTCAGGAACATGTTCGACTGCTAAAACGACTCGTTAGCTTACGTTTCGCGAGAGAAAGATAATTAAAGATGAATTGGGAATTATAGACATACTTTGGTAGTCGGCTCGAATAGTCCGACTCCCCGTGGATGCCGTATTTGCCGCAGGTTTTGCAAAAACAAATCAGTCCGAACATGTGTCGGACCTGTTACCATAGTATTTGGGAATGGAACCCCACTTTCCCCCGATTCCCCTGCCCTGGTAGAGTAGTTTCGTACAGTAGTACTACATGGATCCACCTTTTTGTGACCAGTGCGGTGATTCACACCAAATCGATCATGCACTGTAGTGTGCGTAGTCCCTGTTTACGGACTAGCCCTACAATACATCAATTTTTTTGTTTACAATGCTCTTGGGATAGACAAACCCATGCCCTGTCGTCCCGCCGAGAACGATTCTCATCAACTTATTGGCCAAATTGCCTTGAAGCGAAAGACCAGGCAGGGGTTTGTTTATCCTGAGAGTATCGTACTAGGGAGTGGGTTTATATAGTCCCCGGGCCCGAGGTCGGAATACCTCAAACGAAGACACCATTTGTAGTTATGATCGTCAACTTAGGCTATTTTAGGTCCAAATTATCTCCATTTTAAGCGTTCAAAATTTGGAAGCCCGATTAGACTGTTCAAGTAAACTAGCACCTTTCCTTCAAAATCTTCTCCTCTTTGATATGTTACCCTTGGTACTATTCTACTTCCTGAAAAAATATTATATGCTAGGCTGAAGCGAAAGTCTGACTATTATCTTATCTATTTCTCCACATCTTTTCAGCTTGGACAGCATAAGGCTATGTGGCTTTTCTTTGCGCTGGATCCATAGTCAATAACCCACCGCACAACAGCTCGGGCTAGCTTCCGGCATGTGGATCCACGGCACGGGCTTATGAGCTTCTTATCTGGGAACACGGTCATCAAGGTGCCTTACTCTCGGGATTGCCCATGCAATGCATGCTAGTACGTGATATTTTATAAGGAACTCTCTTTACGTCCCTATGAAGGGTAACTTGGATAATACTATCCCTGTTACCAGAGGCAAGAATGGTTGGATCAAGTGGCATGAATTTGATAGAGGGATAGGGTTACTGATTAGAGAACCGTTATAATTCTTTGTCTATTCGCCAATCTAATACTCAAGCGAATGGTATTATATTTGGTGGCCCGTTTTTACCTTAGTTTCAAAAGGGCAAGCAGTTAGTTCAACTAACCAGCAACATGGTTTCTCTGCCCTTGTATAGTTATGTACGACAAGGATCTATTTTTCATCAAGAGTGGGATGGCTCACACCAAACCGATCATGGATTCTATGTTTAGGAAGCCGAGAAGTTGATTTCCGCCTCGTGTCGTTTGAATTCTCTCCATACATCTTTGTCGTGACTTTGGTCCTTACCAAAATACTACGCAAGCCGAGACGGGCTGAAAGACATAGATGACGGTATAGAGCCAGTAGGAATATCGGTCGGCAACTATAGATCGCCAAATAAATAGTCGCGCCACCACCGCTAAACTCATTACAGCCAACAACGCGCTGAGGATGATGGTCGAATTGTCGAATCGATATTCCAAAATACAGTGTTGAACGAGAAGATACTATTTCGCAAATTATCAACTGCCATCCTTTGATTGGAATAAAACTCACCTGGGACACTATGATGCCAGCAGAGATATAAATGCGTGCTATAGTTCACCATTGGTAAGCATTAAAATCTGTATCCGAGTAAAGAAAGGCGTACATGGTATATCGCCCATCAAAATTGGTGTTGTCTTTCGTCCAGCTGCCTTGTCTCCAGGGACATCTCGCAGATCTTGCAACGGAATAGGCCACAGCATATACAGCGCAATATTCTTAGTCCACGCCCAACCCATCTCCGGTGTCGACCCCCCAATGGCCCATGCGGCCATCAACTGTGCAATGCAACCTGCTCCCATGCATCCATCTTTTGTAGGACCGAAGTTCGAAAAGCCGAAAAAGTTGTGCGCGATGGTCGTCACAATCCACAGAAGGGTCCATTTTTCAACGCCCAGCATGTAACTATATCCTAGATAAAGCCCCGTCAAGACGACCCAGCGGATTTTGGCGGCCTGTAACGATGTTGCACCGCTGGCAATGGGGCGGTCAGGTTTATTGACTTTGTCCTCGGTGACCCCATCAATTTGGTTGGCGACTACGAAGGTGTAGAGATACAAAAACCCGTAGAGGAATGCGTCTAATGTCCATAGATCAGTCCATAATCTCTATATTTCCGGGGGTGCTGAAGAAATAACACACATGGGATGACGCGAGCGATCTCTTCCACAGATGCTTGTCGATATAGAAGTGATGCAAGTGTAAACCCAGGCACAGGCAGCAATCCAGTTCCTAAATCCCGCCGCACGAACCCATAGCACAGTTTGGCTTCATGTAACAGAGTTTCGGCGAGCATCGTGGAGTTTGGCTATTCAAGCCGTAGTCGTGGATAACTTTTGGTGTCGGATTTAGTGGGGGGTAGTTTTCTGCCATGCTTCGACTATAAGTATCAGAGTCGAACCCTTATATCGGCTTCGGCAATTCATCCTCGTCCAAGTCAGCCTACGTGGGCACGATGACAGAGTGGAACCCCATGTACGGCACGGCCCATATGTATCATATCCACTAGCCAGGGAGCCCAGGCGCAGTAATCACAGAGAAATAAAATATCTTCATCAGCTAACCAATTATGACTCTTGCATTATTTTGCTGCAACGGACGAATAGAGAACTTGAAACAAAGACATCTCTGTACGTATATCCTCTTCGTAAAGCAAGGGTTTATGGAGAAATGTCTACTTTGGGAAGTCAAGTGACGCTAATGCAGCATAATCCAGAGAATCCCACCTATCGACAAATGAAGGAGGTCTGACCCGGAGGCACAGTTCGGATTATAAAGTCTGAAGGTGCATCGGGCTGACACATCGTTGGTAGCGTTCGGTGAAGCCGTCAGGCTTCCTGCTACTACATTTAGGATGCACAAGTAATTTTTCCTATTCTTGAATCAAGTTTCAGAATACCACAATGAAAGAACCTCCGCATCTATCCTTCTCCTTGTTCGGAGACAGGGTTGACGACAGGCACACTGTCCAAGCTGCCATCACGGTTGTCGTTTTCATCATCCTAACTGCGTATTTCTTGTATAAATTAGACGCCCCCAACCACACCTATCCAAACATCCCATTGATTGGCAAGAAGCCTGGGGAATGGTCTTCTACCAAAGCCAAAGCACGATGGGTCACTTCTGCTCGTCAGATAATTTCAGCGGGGCTGGCCCAAGTCAATGCTCCATTTCAGGTCCTCGCGACCGTGCGTCCCATGATTATTTTGCCCGCCCGATACATTGACGAAATCAAGAACGACGACAGACTCGACTTTGCTAAGGCGGTTGAAAATGCGTTCTACGGACGGTATCCCGGGTTCGAAGGTTTGAACTCGTTGAACCAGAACGACGTCTTTCAACATGCCGTCAAGGTCCGCCTAACACAGTCACTGCGTAACATTCCATCTTTTTTTCTCCTTTTCAAAGTTGGTGTAGAGAGTTCTCAAGGTCTGATGAGGTGCCATATCTAGATCATCTCACTGTGCCACTTGTCGAGGAAGTGAATGTGTTATTGCGGGAAATCTTTCCACCGTCCAAAGGTACCCAGTGTATCTCTGTCACTTGATCTCACACAGCGTTGATTATTGGCGATTACAGAATGGAAACCCTGTGTCTTTGGCCACCATGCGGCTCCCATGATTGCCCGGCTGTCTTCCCTTGCGTTTCTGGGCCCCAAATTCTGCAGGAATCAAAAGTGGCTCAGTGTTAGCGTCAACTATACTCTGGACGTCTTCAACGCGGCTCGGGTTCTCAATCTCTGGCCACCGTTGCTACGGCCGGTCGCGGTTAGGTTCCTTCCCGAGACCCGAAAACTGCGTGCTCATCTCCGGAATGCGCGGAGTGTCATCGAACCCGAGCTCGCGGCTCGAGCCCAGAAGAGAGAGGAAGATGTCAGAGCGGGATTCCGCATCGAGGAACATCACGATGCCCTTGAATGGTTTAGTGAGTCGTCCGAGACGATGGGAAAGCCGTTGGATATTACCCTGGCGCAGATGTCCCTATCCATTGCCGCGATCCATATTACATCTCAGCTGCTTATAAATGTCATGTACGACATGGCTGCGTATCCGGAGTATGTAGATGCCTTGCGGGCAGAACTTTCCAGGGTGCTTGAGGAAGACGGAGGGTGGAAATCGACCACGCCGGCAAAACTGAAGCTTATGGATAGTGTCATCAAGGAGAGTCAGCGGATGAGTCCCAGTAGTATGAGTACGTGGCTTGTTCCCTTTTTACCTCGACTCGTTTTCCCGTCGGGCAGTTGAGAGATTGACGGTGAAAAGTTACCATGCACCGGTTCGTCGAGCGCCACACGAAACTCTCCGACGGCACGCGGTTGCCCCAAGGAGCCTGGGTCACCGTCGCCGCAACGGTGCAGAAAGATCCGCAATTCTGGTCCGAACCTGATACGTACGACGGCTTCCGGTTCTACAACCTCCGCCAGCAGCCGGGGAACGAGAACCGGTATCAATCAACCACGACCGGTCCCGAGCAGATTGGATTTGGGGTGGGCCGACATGCTTGTCCCGGGCGATTTTTTGCGTCGCTCGAGCTGAAGATTCTCTTGTCGCATTTGGTTCTTCGGTTTGATTGGAAATTATCTGAGCCTGATCAGGGCAGGCCGAGATCGATCGAGATTGGCACGGAAACGATGCCCAACCGTAATGTGGCGCTTTTAATGAAATCGAGAATGCCATAAAACCAGGCGAAGACACCCGGCATAGAGATAGCTAGCTCTCACTTTGATCAATACAATTGGATTAACATATTACGATAAGTACTACCTAACAGGTACATTCAGGTAATTGTGGTAGCGTCAGTCTAATACACACAGATGATCTACAGTCAGGTGGTACAATCTAAAGCGGAATACAAAGTCAATAGGTAGATGGATTTCTCCGACCAAGGCAGACGTAGAAGATTACTCGTGCTTAACGCCCATAGTGCTGGTATCATATCCCCTCTCCTCAAGGTACGCCTTGAACTTGTCATCCTCCTCTTCAATGAAAGTCTGGTTGATGTTGGGAAGAAGAGCAATGGCGATGATAGCGCTCAAGTAGCACATGCCAGCGGAGAAGTAAAATGGAATTTGGCCTTGCTTGATGAGGCTGCTGCCGCCGTCCTTAATCAGATGCGGGAAGATGTAGTTGCCAACGAAGCCACCGAGCTTTCCAAAGGCGGCGGCAATGCCGTAGAACTGTCCACGGATGGATGTGGAGGAGGCCTTGGATGCGATCAAACCGATGTTGTTACCGGGACCCACTTCACCGAGGGCGAGGAAGATTCTAGGAAGGGTTAGCCACGAAACCAGTGAACATGGGCGAGAAACGTTACCCGTAGATGACAACGAAGCCGGCAACGTGTGCCTTGGTATCCAGGTATTTATAAATGCCCGTCATGATGAATCCAATGGTACCCTGGAGCGTGACACCGAGGACCAAGCAGTACTTGGGTCCGAGGTAATCACTCAGGAAAGCACCGATGAACGAACCGGGGATGTAGAAGGCGTTGATGGCGGTTCCCCAGCCAAAGGTGATCCACAAGGGGGTGGTGACGTTGGGGTCGTTTTTGGGGTTCAGGATGAGTTGCAGCCACGACGTGGAGAAAATACTGAACGAGTAGGTCAACATGTCGTAGATGAACCAAATGACACAGACGGTGGCCAGACGGAACCAGTAGTATCGCAAGATCAGTCCGTATGGGTATTTGGCCATCTTGGAGCGGTTGTACTCCTCGGGCTCGTGGATCTTGGTACGGGCGATCAGCAAGAAAATGGGCAGGACGGCGGCGATGCCGAGGCAGATACGCCACGCCGCTCGCAAGTGGTTCTCGGTGGTTGCGAGCACGACGATCATGGGAACCAGCGTTCCGGCGGCGAATCCCAAATCGAGCTGGAAGTTGGTTGCGAAGATGAACCACCGGTTACGCGTGCCGGCCTTCAGCTCGACCGTGGCCTCGGATGCGGCTACACTACCTGCGGGGTATTCTCCACCAATGCCCACACCGACGAGCACACGGTATGCCGTCAACGCGGCGGTCATGCCTCCGAGGGTACCATGGTAGCCATAAGCACCGGCCGACAAGGCAGCGAAGACAATCATGACGGTGGTGGAGACCAGGAGCGACTTCTTTCGGGACCAGTAATCACTGAGGATACCGAAGCCAATCATACCCACGATGGTACCAATGAAGGTGAGGGCGGTCAGGTTGGTACGGGCCGGGGAGTCGGTGAAGGCGGTGCTATAAATCGCTCCGAGGATGGTGGTGACGGAGCCAATGACCTGCACCATGGGTCAGTAACCTTCCACCGACCTTTGGGGGGGGCCTCATACACTCTGCAAGTAGCCGTCGGAGAACAATCCAGCACCGCAGGCAAAGACCGGCCAGGCTCGCTCCCAGAACGACTTGGGCACGCCGTCGACCACGAGGTCATCGGCGTACATGGTAGGCTCGTGCCGCACGGGCTTGTCGTCGTAGTTGTGGCTCTCCATGGTGGAATGAGAAGACACGAAGGAGAGAGGGGAAGTCGCGACTGGAAAAGAGGAGCAAATCGAGCGAAAGATCGGGAGGCTGTAAGGGATTCAAATACTGCTGCACGGCGCGGCAGGGGGAGGGAGATAGCAGGCGATAGATAAGACAAACGTGACCGTCGCTCAAATTGCGGCAATCTTAGCACGCCCGGTGGATCGTGGGACCCATGGCACGACTCCCATTGATACTTACTTATACTGCATCGATATCCAACTCCGATGGCCGACCAGGTTCATAGAGTACCATCAGCACTTGTGCCAACCCACCACGCCCATCGTGCCGGGCCCCTCCACGGTAGGTCTTGCGAGGTCTCGCCCAGACGGGTATCCAGCATATGCAGCCGGTCCAGCACGGCTCGCCCGTCCCATGCAGAGCCCGAGGAGGGTGAGAGAGAGCGGCACGTTGCAGGAGCTGGGATGGGTCGCATCGACACAATAAGGCACCTCCGAGCAGGATGTGTATCGCGCTGCACTATCCACGAACCTCGCCGCATCGAACTCCATCTATTGTCTGGAATAGGCAGCTAGGGTCTCCCCGGTCGAGGGGTGGCCCGGCCCCAAGCCAAAAGCTTCGTATTCGCCGCCTGCGCCAAAGCAGCTAGCGCCGAGGGCAAATCAGGCCTCACGAGCCTATCTGCTCGATGCAGCCAGGCCGCCGAGTGGCCCCGGGCGAGGGCTCCTGAGCCATGATGCAACGACACATCGTGCCCAATCGCTCGCTCCGACGCTAGGCCCGACCCGGATGGCGTGGTCCCACCGGCCCCGAAAACGTGGTGCTTCGACTGACTGAAAAGCTTCGACTCGGCGTCGACTTTTTCGGCGCGGCCCATCCTGGCCGAGACAGCAGCCATGCGCTGCAGACTGCTCCCCAGATTGGCCCGCAGCAACACACCGCATACCCGGGCTGGCCCTTGCGGCCCGTGCACCACGTCGTTCCGGCAAATTCGATCCCCGCTGCATCCACCACCGACCGCACCGCTTGTGCAGCACGTGGGCTACGTCTGCGCTCTCCACCCGTGGCTATAATCCCATCGCGGACAACCTCGCTCGACATCGCCCACCGGCTCACTGACGACCTCGTACGTCGTGTGCACATGGACGCCCTCGCTGCTCGGCGCCGCCGTGGGCTGGAGCGCGCGGAAGGGATACGGGTCGTCGTTGCTGCCCGCGCGCACAATCCTACGAAGGGAGTCGTCGCTATGGGCTGAGGCGGTCCGTCCAGCGTGCGGCGAGGCTTGGGGGCTGGCGTGGTGCGTGCTGCTGCCGGACGACAGCACGTAGGGACTGCCGCGCACCTTCGCTCGGCCAGGGCCCGTCGAGGCGTGGCTCTCGACCGAGTCGCCCGCGTGGAGGCGCCAGAAGTCGGTGGTGAAGAGCGGGCGGAGGATCGGGATGTTGATGGTGATGATGCCGACAAACACCTCGCGGATCCCCCACCGGTTGATGTTCAGCGCCGACGGGTGCGCGCTCAGCGTGAGCACGACGCGGATGACGGCCGCCGTGATGATGAAGACCCCGGACGAGAGCAGGAGGAAGACGACCAGTTTCCTAGACCTGTGGTGAGAAACGGGTGAGTCTAATGGGTGGGTCGCTCACTTTCGGGCCTCGACTTTGAGCTTCCACAGGAGCGGGACCGGAATGCTGAGGATCTGTGGGGCTGTTATTCATGGAGTCGGTGGCTACACGCCTGGAGGTGACTGACGGCTGAGTCGGTTCTGGGTCGGGATGATTGGTAAGTGCGGGTGGCGAGGGCTTGGGCTTGGGCAACGTACAAAATATTGAGAACGGTGGTGACCAGGAAGTTCTGGAGCTTGAATGTGCATTTGGCTGTGACCTCGTTATCCCGTGACCCACGATCATATCCTCGGCCATCACAACTTACGGCCCGGATCTGGCGTCACCCTAATCCATCATCAGTCCTGGTAGGGCACAACTATGGTGACAAGATCAGACTCACTGCCAATTCTTGTAGGTTGGAAAGCATCCAAAGGTAAGCTGCTACCCATGAGTCCGGGGATCAGATCAGCATTGGCGAACCCACGGTTAATACGACGGCAAGGTAAGAAATGCCACAACCCAATCCAATCCATTTCACGCATCTTTGTTGCCAGAGTCCCATGCTATCGAGGTTTTAATGCAATGATGATATACGGGGAGCGAAGAGGGGGGGGGGGGTTCCTCACGTCAAGCGATGAAAGAAAAGTAGCGTCTGTCCTTTCATGCTCCAGATCAGTGCGGTATACGCGTACCAGGCCGCAAGCTCTTCCTTTGAGCCATACTCGTAGGTCAAGATCTCCGTGTCGGTGAGCACTGCATCTTGTCAGGGGTGCATCACCATCGGTCTCTCTGGTGCTTACCTCGTTCCCTCTGGATCACTGATGCCTCAACATTTGTCCCCGTATTATCTGCTAAGGATCAGCCCATGCATACATGGCGGGGCCAAACTGGGGCATCCCCACAAACGATATAACTATTGGCAACGCCCATGGTGAAGAAAGTCAACACGAGAATCGCCATGTAATCATCGCCGCGAAACTCCCTCCAACCAACAACCTTTAGGCGGACGGCGAATCGGATCATTATCATGACCGCCCCTATCCCATACAACGACCACATTTCAATAACGAACTGTGCTCGAGTCAGTTCGGCTGTCCATATTGGCGCGAGGGCCCATACTTCAGGGTCTTTCTCCGACATCTTTGCTAGCCCTAAGATCTTGTACCAAATGATGCCAGGAAGAGAACCAGCTCGAAGCTGCAGAAACGAAGGAGAATATATATGAAACCCGATATCCTTCGTAGCTGGACAACAGAGCTTCGATGACGTATGGTCTAAGGAACAGAAGCAGAATACCCAATGGATGCATTATCATCGCGACAGAGATGGAGGTGTAGTGTGTCTTGCCAGAATAAAGTTCGCTCCAGGAATTCAGTTTCAGAGTCATGGCTTATCGTTGCCTTGATGGCTTTTCCGGCGCCCGGCGGTGAAAGGAGTCACAGCTCACCCTCACCCTCGGGCAAATCAACTGGAGGCTATGGAAAGCCTAACCGTTGGGTGATGTGCGCAAGCCTATCAATCCCCAATGCAGGGAGGATATTTGCGCGTGGTTATTGCTGCCAAGGGAGACCCTTCGCCCAGTAACGGATCGTGAGGACCGCGGTTGAGGCAATTCCAGAAAATATGATTCCATAACTAGAATGAGTTAACACTCCGAATGTCCGAGAGGGGGTACGTGTCATGAAGTGTGTCCAAGAGGGGGCGGTATTTAGCCTTCAAGGAAACATTGATCAACCACGCGTGATACTGGTCCAAGCAAGGACCGTCTCGTTGCTTGCCACCTGAGGGAACTGAGGTAAGCGCTTGTGTTGTCGTACTCGATCTTCCATGCATGTAACCTATCACAAGAAGAACGTGAGGGTTTTCGCCAGGCTCTCATAGCGAGGTTTTCGCATGGCTGTCGGGCCCTCTGGCACGGGAGCGGCGGGTACGCAAACTCTAAACTCATGACTTGAAATCGTCTCCTTGGATGGTTCGGATAAGTAATCGCATGGAAACTTCGACGGAACCAGTAGCTGAGAATCCTCCATCGCTCCTCGTAGGTATCGCATACAGTATAAGATGTCGGGAAATGCAAGATTGAATTTCACTGCTATCATAACCGGAAATCTCACATCTCACTGTAACTAGAAGAATTCTGGTGTTTCCTTTCAACAGTATACTCTCGTGAACCATACGGAGTAGAACCTCCTGGTTCCTTAGCTGGCGAGGGGTAAGGGCTACTACCTTTCCTAACAAAGTCAATCGTAGTTAGGACAATTACGTTTCAAATATGCTAGCAGAGATAGAAATTGACTTCTGCAGCAGTTCCCAATTGCATCTTAACAAAGTCAATCGTAGATAGGAGAATTATGTTTCAGATATGCCAGCAGAGAAACAGCTTAACTTCTGCAGCGGTTCCCAATCGCTTCATACCAAGCTTTGGAGCATACAGTCAGCTTAATAATCTAAAGACACCTAAATCACTTTGAGTTTTTCTTAACAGTGTTCATCCCTAATCTAAGCGGCCCGATTATTGTCACCATAGTTATACTCTTTCGACAATGGAAACCCTAGCACCGGTCGATTGAATGCATGAGAGTAGATTCCCCTTTCTTCTTGGCCATCGTCGCTCTGCAAGCTGCTAGAACGTTAAGTATCGATATATCACCAGCCAATTGATGTCACTACCTGACTCCATTCATGCAGCCATGAGTCCACACGACAACACGCGTGCGGTTCGGTAAGGTGCAATCGCTTTCAACGCTGGCCGCCTACAATCATCGAATTGATGCGCGAATATTGTAGCTCTAAGATATACGCGCGCTCCAGTTGCTTTGACAGTTTCTTACAATCATAATTATAATACTAGGCCCTTCGCATGTCGGGGTTGGCGGGATTGGTCAAATACGCTGGTAAGACCCATATCCTAACACAAACTCTCCTCTCGATCATGATATCCGAGCGACTATTATGGCGAACCATTCCCACAAAGTAGTATGCTCCCTGCTACAACTCTGACCACATGGAGTTCCCCAATTTAGGTAACTTGTGGAATGTAACAGAAACCCATACCATATGGACGGATAATTTGTTACCACGAATATGAACAACATGATCTACCTCGCAAACATTTCACGGGCGTCATCATAGCCAGGATAGGATCGATACCGCCCACGTAGTACTCACTCCCCGCACCCCGCTACAGTAGTATGCGCCTGGTAGATGAAAGAGCACGTCCCACTGGATCCGTGCCCGTGGTGGTGAAGCGTCGGCGAGGCCATCTTGGCATTTGCTAGCGTAGACGTGAATGCCGATGTGAGGATGCGTGAGGACCGATGGACCGATGGAGAGGATGGAGACGTCACACGGACGCTGAACGCCATGGTTCTGATCGGAACTGCACATCGCACCGATCTTGAGTCCGCGATAGGTTCCCCCAAACAAATTATGTAAATATATAACGCAGTAGGGATATGCAAGCCCATGCCCTGTAGTCTTATCTAGGACGGTTTTTATTAACTTACTAGTCAGAATCCCTTGAGGCTGAGGACCAAGCAAGCGGTTGTTTATCCTGAGAGTATTATAGGGCGCGGGCATCACCAGAGGCTCCGCCGACGCCACCGTTGAAGTAGTCCGGTCCGATAGTGGTCCCGCTTAGGCCCGGACTACCATATGCGTGGGTATATCTCCCCATGGTCTGGGCAATGTGGCCATTGATGGGATGGGGGCACGGGCAAACCCGGCCAACACCTTTCTCGGCCCGCAACCGCCACGATGGAATCTGTCGGCACCGTCGGCGGGGCTGGTGGGGCCGAATGACGGTGCCAATGGGGTCACCCGCGCGGCCCGACCCGTCTTGCTCGAGCGGCCGACGTACGACGAACCGCATCTTGGGCATGGTTGGAATGGCTGTCAGTTATGTTCCTCGGGGCTTGTCCAAACAGCACCGTATCTCCGCGCACCCTGCGCTCCCCTACTCGGGGTTGTGGTCGGGTTGACGTACAGCTTGGTCAGGACCGTCGATGAGAGCTGGGATGCGCATTCCTTGATCTTTCCCACTCCTACACGGATGGACTCCGGGTTGGCCAAGAGCGTACCATCGCCGTCATAGGTCTTGGCTTGTTACTCTCCTCTCAGAGCACTATTCCGCCCATCAATAATGATTCATATCACCACGTACTCTGATTTCCAGCAAGTGAGGATCAATGTCGATTAGGGTGTATAGTTTTATTACTTCATTTCTACTAATGGCCTATTATATATAAGTACGTGGTTCCCCCGCCCGGTCTCACTCGACTTCTCTGCACTATCTCGATCATTGAGGGCGGAATGTCAATATTCGCAATACCGTTGGATCCGACATCGTTCCGCCGATACTCGTTGTGTATAAAGCACAGGTGTAGTGTGGAATGGTTGCACGGATGACAAACGTAAAAAATTGAACCCCAGGGGTTGCAGCCGCTACATCGGCACAGGCTTGTACGTCGAATCCACAGGATCCTTGGTCGGCAATCACCGTCGGTGTGGAGCCCATAAACGGATCGGTCGCCGTATACTTCCAAACCAGCCCAATCAAGCTGGAGCCTTGGTTGAAGACGATGGGTTGGCCACCGGCATCGAAAGCACTCACAGTTCGAATAGTATTGAGCGACGGGTCGTTGGCACTACATTGGCAGATGCCACTGTCACACGGGAAACCGGCACACTACAGATGTTAGACGGGCATCGGCACGCGCGAGGGGGAGACTTACGCTGTTGCCACAGGCGTTACAGTTATTTGTATCGGAGCTGAGCAGAGCACACGACGACGGCGTCATGGTCCCGGGCACAGCTGGGCACAGGACGCCGCCGTTGGCACAATTGCACACGCCGGCCGAACACGCCTGGGCCGAGTCGCAGGTGGTGCCACACCCGCCACAGTTGGACGGATCGGTGTCGAAGTTCACACACGTCTTCGAGCCGGGGCAGTAGTTCGGCCGCGCCATTGTCGGGCACGTGCACACGCCGTTCACACACGTCGTCCCGCCGCCACACACGGTGTTGCAGGCGCCGCAGTTGAACGGATTCGTGCGCACGTTGACGCACGCGTTGGATTGGGCGCAGTACACTTCGCCCGCGATCTGGCACACGCAATTGCCACTGACGCACACCTGGTTACTGGAGGGACATGGGACCCCACATTTGCCGCAGTTATTGAAGCTGGTCTGAAGGTTGACGCACGACAGCGACGACACGCAATAGTCGGGGGTGCTAGCCATGGGGTTGTAACAGGAACACACGCCCGTATGGCACGATTGGCCCACGGGGCACATCGTGCCGCAAGTGCCGCAGTTGTTCCTGTCCAACGTCACGTCGACACACGCGCCGTTGCACACCGACTTGGAGGGGTCGGTACATGTGCATTGCCCTCCGACACAATTCTGGTTGGCGCCACACACGTTGTCGCACGAGCCACAGTTGTTGGGGTCGGTTAACTTGTCAACACACGACGTCGTCGACAAGCAGTAGTCGGGCGTGGCGGTGGGACATCCACACACCCCAGCCGTACACGACTCCCCGGCCTGGCACGCTGTATCACAATCTCCACACTTGCTCACGTCATTTTGGAAGTTGACACAGGTATTGTCGAGCTTGCAATAATCCGGCGTCGATTGATTTATACATTCGCAGGTGTCACCGACACAGGCTTGCACCCCCACGCCACACGCATTCTCACACATGCCACAGTTGGCCGCGTTCCCTACGAGACTGGTACAAGTTCCCGGGAGTTTGGGACAGACGGTTGAGGTACTCTGAGCGCACGCACACTTCCCGTTTTGGCAGGTCTGGTAATTTGGACAGACCGTGCCACACCCGCCGCAGTTTTTGGGGTCGGACGACGTGGCCGTACAGCTGCCGCTACAAACCGTGTCGGTGGTAGTGGGACAGGTGCACGTGCCGGAGGTACACTGCTCGATGTTCAGCTGGCAGTGGTTGCCACACGTGCCACAGTTGGTCGTGTCGCTGGTGATGTCGACGCACTTCAGATCGCAGAGCTGCTGGTTGGTCGGGCACGTACACACGCCCGAACTGCACGTTTGCCCGGGGCCACACTTGACGCCACAGCTCCCGCAGTTGACCACGTCCGAGGTGATATCGACGCAGGTCTGCGTGGCGGTACAAAACGTGCTGGTCGCCGCCGGACACTGGCACGTGCCCGCGACACACGTCCGGCCGGTGTTGGACGGGCAGGCGTTTCCACACGTGCCACAGTTGTCGCTATTCGTGCGGAGGTCCACGCACTTCCCACCCGGGCAGAGCGAGGTACCCGAGACCGGACAGCTACAGACGCCCTTCACACACGTCTCGTCGCCCACGCAGGCATTGGCGCAGAGACCGCAATTGCTGACATCGGACGTCAGGTCGACACAGCCCTGGGCGCAGAGCGTCTTGGTGGCCGTGGGGCACGAGCAGACTCCATTCGCGCAGCTTTCCCCGGTGCCGCATGCATTACTGCAGCTGCCGCAGTTCAAGAGGTCGGTCGTGAGGTCGGTGCACCCCCCCGAGCAGGAAGTGCCGCTATTCGGACAGACGCAACTGCCACCGACGCAGTCTTGGCCGCTGGGACAGATGTTATCACACCGGCCGCAGTTGTGCGCGTCGGTGGTTAGATCCACACACTGGCCCCGGCAGAGCGTCTCCACCACCAATGCCGCGGTCGAAGGACAGGTACAGCTGCCGCCCGAGCAGGTCTGGGTGTCGACACAGGCATTCTTACAGGAGCCGCAGTTCTTAGCATCCGTCGCCAGGTCGAGACATTGGCCACTGCATAGGGTCTGCAACGTCGGGGCCGTGGGACAGCTGCAGGTGCCGCCGGAGCAGGTCTGACCAGCGAGACAGGCATTGCCACATGTGCCACAGTTGTTAGGATCTGTAGCCATATCCGTACATTGGCCTTTGCAGAGGGTCTGCAATGTCGGAGTCGTAGGACAGCTGCAGGTGCCGCCGGAGCAGGTCTGACCGGCGAGACAGATATTACGACACGAGCCGCAGTTGGAAGCATCCGAAGACATATCCGTACATGTACCCGAGCAGAGAGTCTGCAACGCCGGGGTCGTAGGGCAGGTACAGGTGCCGTCGGAGCAGGTCTGACCGCCGAGACAGGCATTGCCACATGAGCCACAGTTATTAGGATCCGTAGCCATATCGAGACATTGGCCTTTGCAGAGGGTCTGCAGCGTCGGGGCCGTAGGACAGCTACAGATGCCACCGGAACAGGTTTGGCTACCGACACAGGCATTGCCACATGCGCCACAGTTATTAGGATCCGTGGCCATATCGAGACATTGGCCTCTGCAGAGGGTCTGCAACGTCGGAGTCGTAGGACAGACGCAAGCACCCAGCGAACACGATTGGTCGGACCCACAGGCATTCCCACAAGTACCACAGTTGGCCTGACTAGATAGAAGGTCGGTACAGGTTCCAGAGCAGATCTTGAGGGCAGCCGGACAAGTGCACGCTCCATTCGTACACGTTTCGATGTCGAGACACGTGTTGCCACAACTACCACAGTTGTTCATGTCCGCTGAGGTGTCAATGCATTTGTTATTGCAAATCGACGATGTGCCGGAACAATGGCATTCGCCATTGACACAGGTCTCCGTATCAACACAGGCGTTTCCGCAGTTACCACAGTTGGCGAGGTCCGTCGTCACATCGGTACAGACTCCCGCGCAGACTTCGGCCGTACTTGAAGAACAAGCACATTCGCCTCCGATACAAGTCTCACTCGCGAGGCAGCTATTTCCACAACTTCCACAATGGCTAGCCGACGTGAGCGTATCGGTACAGGCTCCACTGCAAAGCTTTGAGGTGCCCATGCAACGACATTCGCCGCCAAGACAGGTCTCCGTATCAACACAGGCGTTTCCGCAGTTGCCACAGTTGGATGCGTCGGATGTCAAGTCGGTGCATCCTCCCGTCGTGGAGCATACCTCTTGATTATTTGGACAAGTGCACTGCCCAGCGATGCAAGTCTCGGAGGCAAGGCAGGCGTTGCCACATGTACCACAATTACCCGCGTCCGTCGAGGGATCGGTGCACTGGCCGGAGCAGACCACCGATGATCCAGGGCAGGCACACTGTCCATTCACACAAGACTCGCCGTTAGGACAAACATTGTTACAAGTTCCGCAGCTGTTAGCGTTGCTAGTAAGATCGGTACAGCTACCCGAGCAAACGACATTCCCAGTAGCACAAACACAGGCGCCACTGACACAGGTCTCATCTCCATTGCACACATTGCCACAAGTGCCACAGTTGCTCGGGTCTTGTGTCCGGTCCGTACATTGGCCAGAGCATAATGTGTTACCGGCGGTGCTGCAGCTACAGGCGCCCCTGGTACAGGTTTCATCCGCTGCACAAGTATTCCCACAATTACCACAGTTGCCATTATCAGTGGTGACGTCGGTACATGCACCACTGCAGACTGCATTATTCGTTGGGCATGTACATTGACCATTAACGCAGCTTCCCCCCGATGCGCAGGCGTTCCCGCAAAGTCCACAGTTGCCAGTATCATTGGTAACGTCGATACATGCGCCATTGCAGAGAGCATTTTTCATTGGGCATGTACATTGACCATTGACGCAGCTTCCACCTGTTCCGCAGTTGTTCCCGCAAACTCCACAGTTGCCAGGATCAGTGGTGACGTCGATACATGCGCCACTGCAGAGAGCATTATTCGTTGGGCATGTACATTGACCGTTGACGCAGCTTCCACCTGTTCCGCAGCTGTTCCCACAAACTCCACAGTTGCTGCTATCAGTGAAGATTTCGATACATGCACCATTGCAGATAGCATTATTCGCTGGGCATGTACATTGGCCATTGATGCAGCTTCCACCTGATGCACAGGTGTTCCCGCAAACTCCACAGTTGCTGCTATCACTAAAGACGTTGATGCATGCACCACCGCAGAGAGCATTATTCGCTGGGCATGTACATTGACCATTGACGCAACTTCCACCTGATCCGCAGGCGTTCCCGCAAACTCCACAGTTGCTTGTATCGGTGGTAACGTCGGTACATGTCCCGCTACAGAGAGCATTATTCGCTGGGCATGTACATTGACCATTGATGCAGCTTCCACCTGATCCGCAGGTATTCCCACAAGTTCCACAGTTGCTGCTATCAGTGAAGACGTTGATACATGCGCCACCGCAGAGAGCACTTTGTGCTGGGCAGGCACATTGACCACTGACGCAGTTTGCACCCGATGGGCAGGCGTTTCCGCAAATGCCACAATTTCTGGTATCGGTCTTGGTGTTGGCACACGCCCCCGAGCAAATGACCTGAGCAGAAGGGCAGGTCAATCCTGGAGTCGTTTTGGTCGATGAAGCAGTTTTGGATGTGGAGCTACTCTTGGACGTGGTCTTGGATGTTGACGTTGTCTTGGACGTTGACGTGGTCTTGGATGTAGATGTGGTCTTGGATGTAGATGTGGTCTTGGATGTGGTCTTGGATGTAGATGTGGTCTTGGATGTGGTCTTGGATGTGGTCTTGGATGTAGATGTGGTCTTGGATGTGGTCTTGGATGTTGACGTGGTCTTAGATGTCGACGTGGTCTTAGATGTCGACGTGGTCTTGGATGTGGTCTTGGATGTTGATGTAGATGTGGTCTTGGATGTAGATGTGGTCTTGGATGTAGATGTGGTCTTGGATGTAGATGTGGTCTTGGATGTAGATGTGGTCTTGGATGTAGATGTGGTCTTGGATGTGGTCTTGGATGTCGACGTAGTCTTGGATGTCGACGTTGTCTTGGATGTCGATGATGTGGCCCGCTTGGCTAATTCAAGATGCCTAAACGTCGCTGTTAACTCTGAACTATGGCAGGCTTGAATACATGTATCATAAAAAGTACTTACGGTGCTCCCATGACCTCGTCAAAGGTTGTCGTCGCAGTGACTACTGTATTTAGTGATGTCGGTGCATTGTCGATGGTAATGATTACATTGCCAGGGAAAGTAAGTGTAGTATTAGTTGCAACGAACGTGTTGATAACGACTGGATATTCAACTATTTCCTTAGGGAGATTTGGATACTCCGCAACATCGTGAGGCTCGACATTGGAAACTGAAGCTTGGACAGCGAGAAGAAAGCAGGCTACAATAGAGAGTGTATAAGTGAGAAACATATCTAAACAGGACTTGGACAGCAACTCTGTGCTCCCCAAAAAAAAAAAGAAAATCAAAAATCAAACACAATGGTTGACAATAATTGCTCAGAAGGCGAAAGGGGAATTAGATACTTAACCGTCGTTATGGCTTGAGGTCACTCTTTGTGCCTCAATTTGGGACAAAAGTATATTTCGCGATGGCAATTTTACGCACGTCAACCCTTGCTCGACTAGTATTTCATCGAGCTCTTCGTTCCGAACAGGCCGGCTTCCCATGCTATCAATTTGCCTCCGGGGAGTCATTTTCTTGCTGAAAGAGGAATGTGAGAAGTGTGGCTGTGGCGGGATTTCTCACGGGGGCTGTTGCGCGCGAATGTGAAATAAGGTTTACCCTCCTACTTAATTCTCCATCAACCACCCAGCGGTGACAGCATTTACTGCAGAGAGGAATGTGAGAGGCTTCATTGAGAGTTTTAAGCAAAAGCTATTAAAATCCACCCTCTGAAGTCAGAAACTTAGATTCAAAATGGCAAAGCTTTTGAGCATTTCAATTTATCCCTAAAATAGTTCTTGCATTGAAGAGACAATCATTTTGCAACTACTTAACAATGAACGCGCTTGGATCATTACAAACTAACGCCTCTAGCCTCTGTGTAGATCTCTAGAAGTCTTTACAGCTTGGATCTTTTTTTGCTCTTTTTCTGTCTGAATTCTTCCTCCCCTCCCCCTTGAAGAATACCGGATGTCCACGAAATTAAGCATCGACGCCTCCGACCCGGGGCCAAATTTGGGGCTTGTCCAAGAGCGAAGGGAGACGATTGTGTGCACTAATCAATACTACAACAAAAATTCGGTTCTGAACACTTGGATAAGGTAGAGAGGATAACCAATAAATAAAAATATTACTAACTTAGAAGCTACAACTTACTCCTGTAGTTCGGGATGGATGTATATCCCGTGATACTAATCTCACTGGGCCAAATAACTAGTCAACCCCAATTTCTGAGAGAGCTAGTTATATTCATCCCGGCCAGTTGAGAAGAGTTACATCGTGCGGCCTAGGGGAGCGAAGCATCTTTCTGAATACCGGGCGATGTTCATGTCACCACAAGATATGGTTTATTTATAGAACGGAGTATGCATCTAGAAGGTCTAACGTGCTATAAAAAAGCTCAAGGAGGCATCAATAGAGCCTAAGACGAGAAAGAATAGCTTCCTTGTTCTTACTCTTTCATGGTACTGCCCAAAAACTCTGGATTTTGACAGCTGTGTGACACCAAAAATGCTCTGTAGCCGGCACTCAGGCACCATCGCATGGAATGTATAAAACTCGAGGGGCAGGGGTAATTCTCCGCCTGCAGGAATCCACGTGCAAGCAACCCACAGACGCCCAATGAAAACAAAACGCTAAGCGGAGAGAAACTATGACGGGTCTTGTTGGTTCAAGGGGCTGCTTAGTAGCCTTCAGGAAGGAATTCTCCTCTGCTGCCATTTACAAGCTTCAGCTACAATCCCATGCAGCTTTCAAAAGCGAGATCAAATAACAGGCCAACCATCTCCTTTCGCATTTCTTGGGATACCCAAAATGCTTCTTTTGATAATATTTCATCTTAGCTACAACTCAAAAATATATCGAACACACAGCATGTTCGCTCATCTAACACTCAGGTAGTATTTGACCGGAGGGTTCTCTGGGTAGAACCTTTAAGCTAATCCTCCAATTCATAGCAGCCTGTATGAATATTCCCCTTTATACAGCAATGCAAAATCCTTCTCGGGCCATCCTTACCCGTGTCGTGTTCGGTCGCCAACGAAGCTAGATCTTTCCGAACAGGTTAACCCTCTAGCACCAGAATCCAAGGAATTTCTTGGCTAAATGTCTATCCCGGAGTGCTCCTTGCTTTCCTGTTTCAATAAGCTTTACGAGTAATATTAGTTGGGGCTGAGGGGATAGTAGTTCTTGCGAGGCGCCCTCCAAAGCTTAATATTCGTCGGTGGGATCAAAGGAGTTACTCGCCACGCGAAACCAGAGTCGATCGCGGCTCTTTTTCTGATGGTGTTGCGGAGATTTCAATGAAATCCAAATTAGGAATGAGAAAGTGGATGATTACTATATTGTGCAAAGCGATCTCGGTCCTTCTTTCCCCTGTGAACTTGAGCCCTTCTGTTGCTTCTCCCTTAGATCTACTGCTATTATCACTAGCAACTAGTAGAAAGCGCTTTAATAGATATTAAGGGATTAATGCTAAAAAGGTATGGGTATCACGATAGCCCAGAATTACAGGCTTATTTGTTCCCTCCTATGGTGCTTAGTTCCTGTAAGCCCACTAATGACCAAGTGGTATCGGAACACTAGTGAGTATTATTTCTCACAGCTGCCTAACAAAATATCTAGAAGGTATTATTCTTTCTTTTCAAAAGTATAGTATATTAAAACCTATTCTTTGTTCAAAACAAAGATGAGGAAACAATACAATTCGAGTTTAATAGTTTTCTGAAAGTGTGTCACAGACCTCTAGAAATCAGGACTTTTAAGAGCCAATATATTATTTAGAACCGGATTCCGAACAAAGAACTTAACAATCAGTTCTTCGTTATATCAAAGCAGATCATGTTAGTTATAGTTGAAGGAAACTAGATTATTCAGGGTGATTTAAGCTAATAAGATCGAAAATTAGAAAATTGGAAAATTAGAAATTGTACAATATCTGTGACAGGACTATACCGTTATTAAAAGACTAGTGTGCGCCTCTAGCAGGGCAAGTAATACAAATATACCACACTATGCAACTATAGCTCAAGCTAGGAGTAATAGGCACACCACCATTGATATACAAACGTAGCCATTAGTACTAACATGTGAAGTCATAGTGCTACCTTATTACGGTGAACAACTTAATCCATCACTGTTAAGTGAGCCAGTAGAACTATTACAGACGCAGGTGTTGGTACTATTTCTGAAGGTCGTTGTCGTTAAATCGCATTTTGGTGAACAGGTCAAACCACCAGCATTAGGTATGTAGATGGGATTAACGCAGACACAGGTATTAGCTGTAGCATTAAGCTTTGCTGTTATACCATCACATGGTGGTGAGCACCTTAAACCATTATCAACATGTGAGAAGGCAGGATTAATACAGTCGCAAGTGTTGGTACTATTGTTGAAGGTTGTTGTCGTGATATCGCAATCTGGCGAACAAGTCAAGCCATCGGCATTAGGTGTGTTGATAAGATTAATACAGACACAGGTATTACTTATAACATCGAGCTTTGCTGTTGTACCATCACATTGTGGTGAGCACCTTAAACCATTATCGGCAAGTGAGTAAGCAGAATGAACACAGTTGCAGGTGTTGGTACTATTGTTGAGGGTTGTTGTCGTGATATCGCAATCCGGCGAACAACTCAAACCACCAGCATTAGGTGTATTGATAAGATTATTGCAGACACAGGTATTACTTATAGCATCGAGCTTTGCTGTTGTACCATCACATGGCGGTGAGCACCTTAAACCGTTTTCGTCTAGTGAGAAGGCAATGTTGATACAGTCGCAGGTGTTGGTACTAATACGGAGCGTTGCTGTCGTGGCATCGCAGTCTGGCGAACAGGTCAAGCCATCGGCATTAGGTGTGTTGATAAAATTAACACAGACACATGTATTAGTGCTATTGTCGAGCTTTGCTGTTATACCATCGCATAGTGGTGATATAGGACTACTTGTAGGTACCGTCGTTGATGTCCCTGAAGTTGATGCTATGCGACTAGTAGCCGTTGAGTTGGCAGTTGTGGACACATGATTACTTGTTGTGGTTGATGCGTTGGACCTGGGACAGGAATTGGTTGGAAGAGCTAAGAGTGAAACTCTATCACACCCCGCGGGTATTATTCCATTGAATATAGTTTGAATAAAACCATTTGAGGAGCAAAACTCTGCAACTCCACCGGTAAAGTTGCCATTTGACCATACCAGTTCTTGTATGTTTAAGGAGAAAATGGTGGAGATGGTTTTATTCGTAGAGCTGGCTTCAAATTGAGCTTGAGTTACCCCGGCGTTTGTCGATATTTTTTGATTTCCTTCAAAAAGCTGGCCAGCTCTAATCGTGAAAATTGGTGCATCCTTGCAGCGGTTTCCTGATGATCCTCCAGCGCCAACAAAATTTTCAGAAAGTTCCTGACGCTTCCGAGGTACGACTGCAGGACTGGTAGCTCCGGCGACAATTGAAAGGACGAATGACTGCTCTATTGGTGTAGTTTTGGCTGTGGCAGTGACAATAGTATCAGTTGTTCTACGCGTGTTAGAATAATACGGGTGCTTAGAATATAATAACATACATCGTAGAGGTAATAGTCATAACCGAAGTAGCGTTGAGTGTTGTAACCAATTGTATCGGCGCATTATTGATGTTGATTGTCAAACCCCCGTTGATATTGATGATTGTATTGGCATCAATGTAGGAGTTGATTACAACAGGATACTCAACAAAGACGACCTGAACATGGTGTATAGCTCCATCTATACATTCTAGGTCATTGGAAAGCGTTCCAGCATTGACCCGCGCTGTAATGATACCAAGTATGGTCAGAAGTGAGCTGTAAAGCATTGCGACTGTCAAGGTACGCGAATCTACTCAATACTTCTAGAAGCACAAGCAGAAATCCCATGAATTGAAGAAAAGGTAGAACAAAAATGCCAGTCATCTATAAAATTGACGATCGGTCGATAGTACTTACCACCCTTGCTTAAAGATAAAGGGGAAATAATATAAGGCTGCCGGGAATGCAATTAAAAGGAGATTCATATACATTCCATCATTTTCTTGTGGCAGAAGCCCAATCCTGACAAAACAAAATTCATGCACATTCCATAATCTTTCTGTAGCTAAAGCTCGCTTCTGCTTAGAAAATGGACGGCAAATACAAGGGCAACATACAAAAAGAAAAAAGCAAATTAAGAAACCATTGAGACAGGTAGTATAGTAATTGCAGGAAAGTATTGAGAAGGATTGGTAATTATGTAAGCCTTGAAGCCTTAGCCACAGAAATATGGACTTCTTGAAACGTCAAAAGAAAAGAACAGTATGTTCTGAAGCCCTTTGTAGGTACGGTTTGTTAAAACAAGGTTTTCGAGAGCATCTGCCAAGCCTCTCGCTTCTGTTTCCTTTGCAAAAGTGGTCTCGCCCCGAACTTAAATGTACTTGGGAGAATGAGTTTTGCCTATTTACACCACTTTCCAAGGGCCATGCACAATGGTAGCTTTGACTCACTTGGTTTTCTAGGCTCCTTGATGTACAAGTGAAGCGATAGGCGATTGCCTCAACACTTAAAATTAAACTCCTTGCATGAAACCCCCTGATTTTTATGTAACTCGGATCCTATTCGAAGGCTTACGGTGCCTTCAATGATACCAGCTTAATTGAGCCTAGGAAACCATATACTCTAAAGCTTTCCCTCATTCAGACACATGCCAGTTCATAGGAAATCATAAGCGGAGATCATGGAATTCTCATTGGGACAACTTGGAGAAGTATAATGATCGATGTTGACGAGCCGCTCCCAAAACATGTTTCCAGGTGGAGATTTAATCTCCAATGGGTCGCCAGCTTGGAATTTTATCAATTATTCGCGGGTTGGAAGTTCGATGACGATGTAAGTGTGCTTACTTCACATCGACTGGCTGCGCTGTACATTGTGAACTTGTAGGTACTAATAGTGTGTCTGTCTCTCGTGCGTGCTGCAACTGAAAGCCCGCTAGTGGGTGTGCTGGGACAGGGTAGGCTGTGTTGGCAATACTGCATGAAGTGCATCTAAAGATTGGGGCTCACTAAGTGTCAAGTTCTTCAATCGTTTGATTTTCAGATGGCAGCTTCTAGTTTGTGGGCCACCTTTTTGTTGGTATTCTTGCCTTTTGTTCAAGTGAAGATATTACAACTTGAATATTGAGTCATTTTACTGACTTCATGGCTTATAAAGAGCTCTGTAAACTATACCTTTTGACGATATACTAAAACGGGCAGATTGGTGGTATCACTATCAATATTGTCTTTATAATTTAGACCCATAAATCCTCGGAACGCGAATCCATACCGAGTCCGCCTTAACCAACACAGCCCCATCCCCATCTCTAATCTCTACCTCCAAAATAAACTTCTTTCCCACCCTCTCCCTACATCTTGCAACCACTAAATAAGTTCCCGGTGTGCTAACCGGCCTGAAATACCTCACATCCAAACGCGCTGTAACTGCACTAGTACTAGAAGGATGTTCTTCCGCTTGATGAGTCTCATTGTTGATCGTCATCAGAATGGAAAGAACTTCATCCATGAGCGTAGCCGCAATGCCGCCGTGGAGCATATATGGTCCTCCATTCATTTCCGTGCCGAGCGTTACTAGAACCCTTACTTCTTCGATCCAAAACTCTCCTGGGGGAGGGCGTTTATATAGAGATAGGAAGGCCTTGATTGTTTCGTTTGAGTTAAGGGTCTTGAATATTAGGATGTCTTCAGTGCGGGACTTAGGTTGGCGGGAGCGAGTTCCAGTGATGATGAAATTGGAATCATTGACAAGTTTGGAACACCAAGGTATCGAGTTGAAATGTGCTTCTTGTGGGTCTGCCATATCTTGAAGTATGCCAAGCTACAAAGTCTATTAGAACACACATCCAGGTTTGTAAGCTGTCAGTATACTGGCCTTGGTGCGAAATCTTGGTACTATACTACTGCTAGGAGTCTGCCACAGACCCGCAAGGCGAAACCTGCGTGGTAAGGCTCAACCTGTTTTATATATGATTTTGACTATAAAACTCCCAAGCAGAGTGAGGTAAAGAAATCTCCGACTTTTCGCCTTATCTATCCCGTTTTGTGTTTTGTATGACCGTCTCACTTCACCCCGCACCACACCTGGCACGTGCCTCACACGTGACATAAGATTTGCATGATAAACCCCCCCGCCCCTCCACTCTCCGGTAGGAAAATGTACCGTCCATCCCTATCTGCGATTGTAGATACAGTAAATGACAGAAAATAAAGAGTCTCGGGTGTAGATTTGGATTAAGAAATAATTCATATCCTCAAAACCGACACTTTAGTAGGCTTCATATTTTTTTGTAGAGAAATACTGGTTTTATGTATGGTTTAAACTTCTGAGATATTATGCCCTACATTTGTAATGTAATCTGAAACAGCTTTGTATCACGTAAGAAGGAAATATCTCGCCAGTGTCGGCCACTCACTGATGTAGTAGTTACGTTGGATACGAATCTACAAATGGACATTAGCAATGTACGTGGAGGATGTTTCTTTGGATTTCAAGACCAGTGTGTCTGTTTAGCTCTGGTGGGCTTCTGAACATTGTACTTGAGATTGCGCCGTTTACTGGAAAGTTGCTACTACTAGATCGTAAGTGATCTGCTTCATAAGATTTACTAAGTCTTACTCGCTACGAGCCCGTAGGAAGCAATTAAGCTATGAATACCTAGCCTTCCAAGTTCCAAGTTCCATGTGATGTTTTTGTTTAGATTGGATGCATTTTCCTTGAGAAGAAGACACCGACATCCATTCTCAACCAAGGCAAAACCTGTTAAGAGCTATAAGGGCGACTAAGACTCTTCATTGCGCCAAATGGATATAAAGAAGGGATAGCCAACCCAACGATCAATACATTTCAATACATTCTTCGGTGTTACTTAGTTCTACTGTAAATCAATATCCCAGGCTATTTGTTGCCTTCTTCATTGTTCACAACGTTCTATCCCAGCATGTATATATGATTGTCCATGTGGCTAGCTGCCGCCGGCCACAAGCTGGTTTTACCTTCATTGTTGCTAAGGAAACGCCGAATGAATGAAGTTCGTAGCCTCAAGTATGAGAAATGAGCGGAAGAAGTAGAGCCGGAAAATAGTCGGAGCATATGTTAGACGTCATGAGTATTAGAGATCCACCTTGTTAAGAGTTAAGGTGCATGAAAATGCACCAAAATTTCCCATTTTTATTCTAGTATACCTTAACCATTCTTTTATGGGAATAATCTCTAATTCTATATATAACCTCCTGAAACTCTATGTAAGTAACGTACAAAACCTCCAACTTATAGATAATATAACTGTCTAGACAACAGAATCTAAGAACTAAAAGTTATCCTCCTTTCCATTTCTTGGTAACAGCAAGTTATATATGGCTTAGAATCAAGATAATCGTATTAAATATAGTAAAAAGCCTATCTATCAAGTTATAGAGTATTTGATAAAATACTGATTAAGATATAATAAAATCAAAACCGGAAATTTCGGTGTCTTTTCAGGTGGCGCACCACCCGCTTGTTTGGTGCACTCGCTTATGTGTACGTGATAATTGATGACGTTAGAAAAAGGGGTGGATTTAATGGCTCTAAGTACACGTAATGGCTTTTTGCTAATTGAAGTCTTCTTGGGTATGATCGTGTGTTTGTTTACTATAAATCGAGTATATCGAAGTAAGCCGGGTGATTCGGGTGATAAAAGCCTGTAACGAGCAAAGAAGGACATGCTCGTGAAATGTCGGAGTACGCTAGGATTGATTAGTGCTTACTATCTATATGACTTCCCCCCCTGCAATATCTACAACATTGTACAACACAGCGGGGATAAACATACCCATGCCCCGTAGCCCCCCCGAATACGATAGCGATCATCTCATTGGCCAAATTCGCTTGGAGCGAAACACCAGGCAGGAATTTGTTCATCCTGATAGTATTGTAGTCTTTCTCTATATTAGAGGGTAAACCCCTCGAAGATCCCGTTCGTGATTATCTCTTCTAGACTATAAAATCTGCTTTGGAAATGTCAGCATCAACACAAATGAACGACGTCTTGATCGTTGGTGGAGGGGTGGCTGGCCTCGTGCTAGCCCAAGGTCTCAAGCACCGTGGCATCCCCTTTCGCCTCTTCGAACGCGATAGCCACACCTTATCCAAAGGGTACCGCTTTCGTGTTGTAGATGAGGGCCTCGATGCTTTGAAAAAAACACTCCCGCCTTCTTTGTGGAAGCTCTTTGAAGAAACAGCCCCTGGCACCGGCCAACCAAACATCCTTCTCCTCAATGCTATTACCGGGACGAAGATGAAGTATGCAGAGATCCCGAACTCTCATTCGGTTAATTTTGATCGTCGCTGGATCCGCGAACTGCTTTCCATTGGCATTGAGGAACACGTACACTTTAACAAAGCCTTCCAGCAATACGAACTACTTCCCTCGGATGAGCATAACAGTGGAGGTGTCCGTGTCAGCTTCGCTGATGGTACCGCGGTTACAGGACGAATCCTGATTGCTGCCGACGGTGTGAACTCCAAGGTCCGCAAGCAGTTCCTCCCCGACGTCCGGCTACTCGATGTTGAGCGATCTGTATTTTGGGGGCGCACGCTGCTTACGCCAGAGTTTCAGGAGCGTTTCAATCGCCCTGATATCATGGCCGAGTATCTTTCGACTCTAGTTGATCCACAAACCCCAAGCCATCCATGTCTATTTGCGCCCCTTAGATGGCCGAACAATGGGAAGTTATCCAGCTTATCTCCAAAGCTCAGCGATCAGTCTGACTACATGTTTGTCACGTTGAGTTTTGAAACACCATCAGCAGAACTAGGCACAGAAGAGGCTAGGAAGCAATTCGCGCTGGAAATCACAAAGACATGGGATCCGCAGCTGAAAACCATGTTTGAAATGGCAGAAGACACCGCAGTCCACCCCATTTATTCTAGTCGACCCGACGTCAAGGTCTGGCCGACAGATGAGAGAATCACATTCATGGGTGATGCCATCCATGCTATGGCTCCAACTGGAGGCTCAGGAGGATACACTGCTGTTTTAGATGCTGCAGCCTTGACAGAAGTCATTTCTCAATCTTGGAACGGGGGCGACTGGGTGAAGTTGAACGATGGTATCTGTGATTATGAGAAGGGTATGCGAGAGCGAGCTAAGAAGTCGATTGATATCAGCTTCAACAATGGCAAATGGTTATGGGCTGGAAAGGACTGGCAAGAGTACGCAGAGATTGACAGATAAGACCTACATACGGACAAAGGATAAGAAGTCGTGTAGTTAGAGCCTCAATGATTCGACTTTTATACTCCATCTGGAGAAATGGTGCGCAAATTATAGAAACTGTTGCGTCATTGACCAGTGACTCAGAGCATTTGAAAGATTATGAAGCCTTTGGTAACAGAAGTAAGCCTACGTCCTGATACTTGATGCAGGTGCTTGATACTTAATATTTCTTACTTTCAAGTAATTAGATATCTCATAAATGAGTAATTCTAGTTAGATTAAGATATCTTGTAATTAATATCCTTCTCTAGAGAGTACTAAACTGAGGGCATGTAAAATAATGTATTTAATTTAGCTTTGCTGAGTAACAAATGTTCTGATTTACTCTTTCGGTAGTATGTTGTGACTTTAACTAATCTATTGATAAGTTTGTCAACCCAATAACATGATAAATGTTGATCGCTAACGATACTGTGCTAGCTAACGATACTGTGCTAGCAGGACTATCTTGAAAGGAGACGATTTTGATCACTTATGAATTTTTTAATCCCAATTGGACGATCTGGGGAAATCAAATAACGTTATTTGATTATCACAGAGATATAGTGTAAAACATTGCTCCGAAGCTTGGGTTGATCTTCCATTTGTATTCTGATATCTTCTCTAACTAGACATGTATACTACCAATGTCTGTTACTTGATAATTCCGAAGCGCTGCATCAATTCTAAGCTCATTAGCACCCTTAAGTTGGTCGGCTGTGCGAGTAACCCTCTTCATGAGCACTGCTCGTAAGGTAGGGATTGACACAACAATGAGGGAGGTACAACTTTCACCGGTAAAAAGTACGACAACTGAGCAAAAGACTTCTTAGTAATAATCCCATAATATTAATCGGATATATTGGGATAAGGAGTGAGTCATTACAGTAATTTTGGGCCTTGCTGAGGGCATATTGGTAGGAAAAGGATTTTATAAACTTACTGAGTGGTGGTTCTGTAAAATTGACCACACTACAAACAAATCTGGCTGTACAAAAGATAACTGTTACGAATCCAAGACAGAATGTCGTAGCCAGTCCAAGCCTTGCCTTATAGTCAACTTTGATGTTGCGCAGGACTGAAATCGGTAGGCAAATTACTATAGCTGTATTAGTTACTTGTAGGAGTGAATAGGGTTGGAATGAGGAAGATCATACGTAAGAGGTCCGTAGTAACGTTAAATACATAGTCCACGGCGAGTTGCGGTTTCGACGACCAAGCTGAACAGCGTGTAGCATCTCCTGACCTTGGTCATGTCAGCATTTCACAAGGCATGATCTTGACTCAGAGGGTTCTAACCAGTTATCCGATACTTTGGAGCAAATGAAGGCATCTATAAATAGCATACTGATGCATGTAATACCGGTATAGATTGCAATTGTGTGTAGTGCAATTCGCTCAATGCGGTATCCCCGTCCTCTCTCGAAAAGCTTATAATAGAAGCAAAGAAGGCTGAATTTTGGAAACCATGCGCTGAGGTCGAAAAGGAAGTCTGCAGCAAAAAGAGCCTGGCGATCTTAGTAAAGGAGGAGATGAAGGGCTTTGAGATCGCAGACCTTGCCCGTGTTAGGCGGCAACGTTAACTCGGGAGTAAAGGGGTCGAAACTCAGGCCTATCACTGAGGTGGTAACCCATCCAATGCATGATATGAATCCTGCAACGATGCAATAATCTGACAGGTTGAGGCTCGAATGAAGTTTGAAGACTCGGACCCAAAGCCTAGCTAGTATTATAATGAGTGCCAGCAACAGGAAAACGATTTGAATGGCCTTCGAATCTAGTCAGTAACAAAACCTTCCATAATACAGGGGATCAAATATGGAGGATAGAAATTGCTTTTGTTACTGACAATCGCTTCCCATAGTTTGAGGCATCCCATGTTCCGTGGACCATCAGTGTGGCAGGTGCCCATAAGCACTCATATTGCACAGTCGGGATTCTATAGTATCTGGTAAGTGTAGTCCAGCGAGGTATATGTAGCAGATGGGTTACGACGCCTCGATAGTTAAGAGGCTTTCCAAACATGAAAAGCTACTAGGCTAAGAACATGAGAAAATAACTCCACTACACGAAAACAGCTATGCGAACAGTAGTAATACTAGCATCTGTTTGAGTTTAAAGTATAACACGCATTAATCAGGGTTCGGTGGCTGAGGTTAAGTCCGGCTTGACCGCTTTTTAGGGGGTTAGTAAGTTATAGTAACCGAGGACCAAGAATCTTAAAAAGATTGTGCAATCTCACCGCCGACGATTATTAAAACCACACAATTACGGATCTAAACGATCTCCTACCTCCAACTTTTACAGCAGACATACCAATAGCATCATCATTTGGTGTTCTTGAGATAGACTCAAGGCTGGTCAGCGGCACTGCTTATGAATAGGTCGCATGAGGAGAATAGCTTTGCAGTATGTGGGAAATCTGGGCTTGCTGGCATAGACGCATGCGGAAGAGGGGCCAGGATTCAGTACAAGGACTAGAGCCAAGGCGTAATACCCTTGCAAGCAAGGTTCTATCCGTTGATATCAACAGTAACTTGCCGGGAAAGTCAAAATGCAAACGGCTCGATATCCTGAACCAATTAACAGAGGCAGTACTGGAGAGAATTAGAGAAGATACGATTCCTCGCACAAAGCTTTACAGGTCTTGCGGCGAATAAATTTACCGATCTAATCCCTGACCCTGATTTGCTGCTACCTTAATAGCGACTTATGGAGTCGTTAAATGGACTATTTGGACAATTTGCTATATACCAAGGGTACAATATTGACGGGTCTAGAATCGATTCTAGACTAGTTCACTTCCTTACTGTAGCAGTGCATTTTCAACTTCGTGCATAGGGCTGCTCCCAGCTATAGCATAGTCATGATAACATGGAGTCCCACCTGGTGTACAGATTTCCAGCTGTGGAGACTGACCTAATAACTGTATTCGAAGACACAGATTACCATAACAAGGTGATTCTAAGTCGAGATCGCCATCTTAATACATTTTTCATGAGCCCGAGTTTTATCTACCCATCAAATAGACTGATTTCAAAGACAGTTATTGTAATGCTAAGCTTTTATTTTTGCTTTCCAAAATTTAATCACAACCTTTTCTATGTCGTCCCAATCCCTCAATGTCTCAAATGTCGACCTCGTATCTGCCCATTAAAAGGTCTTGATGAGGGGTGTAAGTCATGCTCCTCCACTAATTTCACCGTATTTTTCCATTATCGTCTTGCTATATCCGATAATCCCTTGCACTAGATTACATTATAGTCAACATGACGCCAACACACTTGATTCATACCGCTCTTCTTGCACCGGGGTTAGAACTTACGTACTTACGTTTCTTTGCGGCTACAATGAGCGGATTTATGATCTCGTACTGTTGTGGAGGAACCAGGAAGCCAATCATGCAAGCTGTTTCCCTCTGCCGCAAAGCCTACAAAGACTCCATCGTTCCTGAGGCTCGTATACTGGTGACTAGATCAACCCTTTCCTCATCCGTGAGACGAATAATCTCGTCGCCCTTGGCCGGCGTGGCCGTGTATTTGATTAATTCGGAAGTGCCTAGTTTCTCTGAGATTTGAAGCTTTATGTCAGTTGAGGATGCTACAATGACATTTGATCCCATGGAGAGAGCGAACTATCACTGTATCAGTGAGTCATAGTCTTTACCTCTCCATGATAGCCTACGTCTGTCTGAATTGAGGACTTTCTTTCTTGAATAAAGAAGTAGCTCACACCCTCGTCGCTTGCGCTATAAGCCTCGTGCTTTTTCCCACTGATATACTGGTTAAGACATTCAGTGGAGTTGGCTGGCATGCGGTAGTGCAGCGGCTTCTTTGGGCTGAAGTTTTCGGGTGTGCGAATAAGCCAAGGATTAGACTCAAAAGCTCGGCCTCTTAACATTAAGAACACGAGCTGGAGTCATCTATTGAGGAGTGTTGACTTCCTCGTGGTAAAATGCAATATCATAGAGAATATTGACAAGGTAATCAGATGGCTCTTTTGAGAATGGGTCACTTTCCCAGAGGATGTTGAGCAGCAGTTTTCTCTTAGCCTCAAAGTTTATATTTTCAACCATAATACTGATGCAGTTTGTTGGTATTGTGCTCACGGCGAGAGTTGAGTTGAGGACAAAACAGAAAAACCTTGCTGTGAAAGACTGGTTGACACCTGATTTAGGCATACAAGACAAGGTCATATCCTTCTGTGACACGCTCTTGTGAGAATTTCTTATTTTTGGATCAATTAGGCTAAGCGTATCCAAGTCCATTGTCCATTTCAAAGGTCTCAACCCCAGCCTTTGGGCCCTGTTCAAACTTTCGGTGGCAATGTCATGCTTTGAAGTCATTCTAGTTAGCCTATATACCCTTTACCAGGAGATTATACGTACTTGATGATGACTGTCTTAGTCTGCAAGAACGATTCCAGCCCATATTGGCCTAGTTCCTGTCCACTTCCACTTTGCTTAAAGCCGCCAAAAGGCACCTGCACATTTGGGAAATGAGGTTTGTTTATTGAAACGGTACCTGATTCAATCTGGGCAGATACTCGAAGAGCACGGTTCAAGTCGTTTGTATAAATGGCAGCTATGGACATTTCATGACTTAGTAAATGTAATAATACTGAGAGCAGAAGAAAATAGTTACCAGATAGTCCAGTGTTTGTATCATTTGCTAAGGCAATCGCCTCTTCCTCGGTCTTAAAGGTAACAATATTCAGCACGGGGCCGAATATTTCTTCTTTGTAGCTGGGATTATTGTGGTCTGGATCCAAGAAGATGGTAGGTTCAATAAAGTATCCCTTGTCGCCCTTTCTAGTACCACCAATAAGTGGGTCTCCATCCCTCTTCCCGATGTTAATATAGGACATAACGCGATCAAACTGTTTCTTGTCTGCCATAGGACCGTGGGATGTTGTCATATTTCGAGGATCTGAGCCAAGGGTTGATGTCAAAGCCTGGAAACGACTCTTAACAGCCTCAATAAAAGCTGGTGCAATAGCTTCTTGGATGTATAGACGTGAAGGTGCTATGATATGATAAGAAGACATGAACTAGAGCTTTGGAGCTTTAGTACTTACCGACGCATACTTGGCCAGAGTTCACAAGGAAACCATCCGCCGTTCTTAAAGCTAGGTATCAGTGGCGTCTTGTAAATGAAAAACAAGGGTAAACTTACGATCCGACAGCATTCTCGAAATCTGCGTCAGCAAATACAACAGCAGGAGACTTGCCTCCAAGCTCAAGGGTCACTCTCTTCATGTTACTGTTTGTAGCCAAGCTCTGGATGATCTTTCCAACAGCAGTAGACCCAGTAAAGCTGATCTTTGCGATATCCATGTGTGAAGCTAGCAAAGATCCAGTGATAGGTCCTCCAGTGATAAACTGAAGAACTCCTGGTGGAAACCCAGCCTCTACTACCAACTTTCCAATAGCCAAGGCACTCAGAGGTGCCTTTTCGGATGCTTTGAATATGTACTGCCTCTGTCAGTATCAAAGCACCACGACAAACTTGTTCCACTTACAGTATTTCCAGCAGCAAGAGCGGCAGCTATCTTCCAACCGATATATAACATGGGGACATTCCACGGTGCAATACCTGCACAGACTCCGAGAGGTTCTTTTCTGACAATCTTGTATTCGCCATCTTCAGCACCGAATGACTCTCCCTGGATTTTATCCGCCCAACCGGCATAGTCTTGACCAAGTTAGGATCGGGCTTTAGAGACTAAGGGATGATATTGCAAAGGAAACTTACATCTGAAGACAGACGCAACATGAGGAATAATGAATCCGGCCAATACTCCTACTGGAGCACCCATGGATATGGTATCTAGGGTAGCAAGCTCTACTGCATTCTTTTCGATTAGGTCGGCAAGTTTGTGCATATAAGCTGCGCGCTGAGCCCCGGTATATGTGCTCCACAGTCCGGTCTTGAAAGCAGCGCGGGCAGCTTTAACGGCATCATTGACGTCTTCTTCTCCAGCGACATGTACTTCAGCTGAAATTACGGAGTCATCGAATGGATTGACAACAGTTATCGTCTCCTTGGATTTGGCTGCAACGTACTGTATACAGAGTCAGTCTAGTCTCACAAATATCAGCTACAAGTATTACCTCGTTGTTGATGAAAAGCCTTGTCTCAATGCTATCCAGAAGTGTAGAAGCCATAGTAATGGTTAACGTTTCAGGATGTTCTTAGTTATGAACAAAGAAGTTGTTTGATTTTCAATGTAGTCGGTGGTTTCACATGGTAAAGCGGGGTTTTATATAGCTTTCCCAATGCCAGGGAGCGAATCCATGATCGGTAAGCTTACGTGCGCAAGAACATTACTATTCAAAACCGTTGCTCCAAGAGTTCCAGCATTATGAAGTGGCCAAAGTGGCTGACATACATTCGGACTTAATGTAGGACAAATCAGGCATGCATAATGTCAGACTCTTATCGTTCAAACTTGGGCGTTTTGCTTATAAGTGAATTCCATCTCACAAACTTCCACTTCTTGCCCTCCAGCGGTCATGGTGTTTTATAGCCTGAAATACTTCTTCACGAATGAAGATTGAACATTTAAATTTTGATCTTGGCAAAATCATATCTTTTGCAACTTTGCAGCTATATAGAGCACCCTTGAAGCCACAAGGATAACCGCCACGCTAGCACCAAGTATTCCGGCGTGGCAGTTTTGGACCGACTCCACAGTGGCGGGGAAGTTTCAGTGGATTTTATACTCTATATCCCTGGTGCGCCGAGAGAAATCACAGCACAACGGTGAAAATACCTCCCTCTTTGTTGCAAGGGTGTGCAGGCTGTAAATACTTCGGACTCAATCAAGAGATGCTCTACAGTTAGGGTTCCGTAAGTAGACGGATTGCTATCGTTGGCGGAAATTAGGGAGTAGAGATCTACAGGTCAGATTCCATGCTTATTGAAAATCACGTAGTAGTCGTCTGGTAGTTTTCTCGTGGCTATCAGGAAATAGCAAAAGCTGCCCGGCTTGCCGAAGGCAGACATCGCTGTCATCTACTCCGTGGAGTTAGTGCGCTGACTGAACCAGAACTACTCAAACCTTCGAACCCGGACTCTCCGGAAGTCTCCAGATTGCTTAAATCTGTAGTCTCTATTTCAGCAGAAAGAAGAGTGGGATGTTCTGAATTTGTTCTAATACAGATGCAAATGGTTCTCTATCTTTCATTATGTGGCTGTAAAAGCCTAGGTCTCTAGTTTTGAAGAGCGTTCCAGTTTTACAAAGTCTATGTTGATTAAAACCTCATAGTGCATTCTTTAAATGGCTTACGAACTCACGAACCTATAGATACGCGCCAGATTGTCCTAACGGTAATCCTTGCTGATTTCACCGCCCTAGGTAGTATGTAGCATGCACAGTCACAGTTTGGCGAAACAAGAACCGGTCATCCGAAAATGTGGGAGCGGCCTTTACGTTATTGAGGCTTCATATTTGGAAGTTATTGGTTGCGAGTATTGGATAGGATGATTATGCAATACTTGTCGCATGAGCGAGTTACGCGAAGGCATGAGTATTCCTGTGCCCAGTGAACGATAGAAATAGGCATGCTCGATCAGGTTTATCGTCGCAATAAACTGGAACCGGCTTGTTTGAAAGCCAAGGAAGTAAGCAAGCAAATTACCTCCTTTGCAGGATAGACTTTGGCGCCTGCAACAATTGGCTACATCTGTGCTCTGGATCCTGTAAGCTCTTCGAATAGACCACTCTTATCGCCGAAAAGTATCTCCAAAACGGCGGCGTTTATATCAATGCCAAAGCACAAGCGATCTCTGAGTGGTGTTCTTCTCCACAATTCATTTACCCCTCTCACTCCCGCCTCAATCTCGCCATGGTTCCCCTGCTCCTGTCTGACGGGACACTTGTATAGCTACTGGAAAATACGGCGCTGCTTTAAAATGGTTGCTGACTATTATCAAGACGTGTACCTTAGCCTACCTCTGCCGCCAACGCTTGACGAACGCTTCACGGTTATCAGACTGCTCGTTCCCAGCGCGAATAGAATCTGCTGACACAAGACGAGAAAGATTTCCTGTGACTACCGCGTCTGATGATATGAACGCGGATTTCCGCGAGCACCATAGACGCGCATGTCAGAAATGGGCTTCGTTCAATAAGATCGACACCAAGACGTACACATCTCGCTCACCCACGCCCCCCCCCACGAAATTTCATCCAGAGATTGGGCATATCAAATCGATGATGGTGGTGCCATAGAATAGCATCAGAAACAAATGTTACAGTAGCAATGGTTCTGTCTTGGGTTTGAACTTTGAAGTACACCATTGGAAATCCTTTCAAAGCCAATGAAGGAGCTATGCTATATTGCTAGCATAAAAGACAACATCAGTTATTTTAATCGGACGATTAATATTTCATACTAACGCAACATAAGAATCATCACTGTCAAATGCTGAACCATTCCCATCCGGTATATTTCTCCTGCTTTATAATATCGACCTCCATTGAACCAAAAATCCTAAAACCCTACTTTCCAGACCGGCGCTCGATCTCTGCGCAGACAGCGTCTGTCACTTGAGCCGTTGTTGAGGTTCCACCGAGATCTTTCGTCATAATACCCTTCTCGCATACGGATTCCACGATATCTAAAAGCAAATCCCCCGCCTTCTCTTCGCCCAGCCACTTCAACATCTCCACCGCGGTCCAGAACGTTGCGACGGGGTTAGCGATCCCCATGCCGGTAATGTCAAATGCTGAGCCATGGATCGGCTCAAACATGGATGGATTCTCGCGCGTAGGGTCCAGATTGCTGGTTGGGGCAATGCCGATGGAACCGGCCAGCGCAGCAGCAAGGTCGGAAAGGATGTCCGCATGCTGCAGCGGTTAGTCATGATCTTGGAATATCTTGGAGACACATACCAGGTTTGTCGCAACGATAGTATCCAAGGACTCTGGTTTCAACACCATTCGGGTCGTCATAGCATCGACTAACATCTTATCACAAGTGACATCCGGGAAGTCCTTTGCAACGGCAGCAGCGACTTCATCCCAGAGAACCATGCCGTTCCGTTGGGCATTGCTCTTGGTGACCACGGTGATATGCTTCTTTGGACGTTTCGCCGCGGTCTCGAAGGCAAAGCGCATGATCCTCTCGACGCCGTGCTTGGTGAAGATGGAGACCTCGGTGGCCGTCTCCCATGGTTTCCCTTGGTGACTTCGCCCGCCGTGGCCGGCATATTCTCCCTCGGAGTTCTCGCGGATGATGACCCAGTCCAGATCGCCCTGCTTGCAGTTTGCAAGTGGGGACTTGGTGCCACGGAAGACTTTTGTCGGTCTTACGTTGGCATACTGTTGGAGCGGCTGGCAGATCGCAAGACGAAGACCCCAAAGAGAGATGTGGTCTGGGACATCTGTATAAAGTGGTTAGACTATGGCAGATGTATGAGGTCATGTTGAAAAATACGAGGAAGAGAAGTCGTAATAGTATAGTCTTCCACTTACCAGGTGCACCAACAGCCCCAAAAAGGATCGCATCGAATTTCTTCAGAGTTGCAAGGGCATCGTCGGGGAGGTACTTTCCCGTCTGCTTGTACCGGTCCGAGCTCCAGTCGAAGTTCTCAAATTCCAAGTCGAACGTGCGAAGGGTTGAGGCCAGCTTTTTGAGCACGGCAACTCCAGCGTCAATTACCTCGGGCCCAATGCCGTCGGCTGGAATCGACGCAATCTTGTAGGTCGGGTGCGCGTCGACGATGCTGGGAGACATGATCCCTTGATTTGGCGTTGGAGTTGAGTTTCTATGGTGGGAAAAAGACACTTGGGGGGACGACGAAAGAATTGGATCGGCTTTATCACTACAAATCCACGAGACTAGACTTACTAAGACTGACGGTGATGGCAATGGATCTTCGTGCGTGCCCCTCGTTGCCCCTCGATGCTCCTCCACTCTCGCGGGGAACGTTTCTGCAGCACACTGATTCAGTCAATCCATCCGGGAAACGTTTCTCCGGCGGGGTGAGGATGGCGTTGAGAGGGGGTCCAGGGCTGCTGGATTCGAGCTCGACGTTTCCAGTTGCAGTGAATTGATAGAAGCGCACAACATCAGTGGCATGTCTCTTATAACTCATGTGATCCCAAAGGCACGATGAGCTCAGGTCCGTACATTTGTTGTATATCCGCATTGTATTATGTCGCGAGCAGAACAGACCGAATTGATTATTCAGCGAGTATTACCGTCGATCCGACAACACCAATGCTCTCAACCTAAACTGGATCCTCGGGCATTTGTTCTGGGAATTACTGGCCTCCAAGGAAGTGGAAAGTCGACGCTCGCATCGAGCATTGTAGAATCCTTGAATAATGTTCATGCTTGTCGAGCCATCGAGGTCTCCTTGGACGATTTTTACCTTACACAAGCCGACCGGCAGAGACTGGACCAGAACAACACTCTCTTAAAGACCCGAGGCCAACCTGGAACCCATGATGTTCGTTTGGCACGACTGATTCTGGACCAGTTCGTATCAGCCGACAAGAGAGCGAACGCACAGCAAGAACTGGCAATCAACGAGTTCGAGGTTAGTATTCCGGTGTTCGACAAAAGCCTTCACAGCGGATGTGGGGATAGACTCCCTCGGAACTTGTGGAAAACCGTACCACGCGATCCCCCAGTACAGGTCCTGGTCTTTGAAGGGTGGTGTCTCGGCTTTACCCCGTGCACGAATGACGAGATGGAGAAACGATGGATGGCGGCGAAAAAGCAAAGATGCCGCCAACTTGAGAGCAGTACCTTAGCAGATAGCCGCTTCTCTACCTCAACCCTATCGGAACATAGTTTGGAGGATCTTGTTTCCGTGAACCGAAATCTTGAAGGGTACTGTCACAGTTTCATGGGGCCACAGCATCTTGATTTCTTGGTACATCTGGATACCGAGGACCTATCCAATGTGTACACTTGGAGGATGCAGCAAGAAAAGGCTTTACGCTTGGCAAAAGGTACCTCAATGATGGATGATGAGGTTATTACTTTCGGTAGGTAATCATCCAGATTCAGACCCTCGTGGAAGACTCTGACAGTCGTGATATTTCAGTTAAGGGCTATATGCCTTCCTACGAAATGTATTTGGGTGATCTGCGGACTGGCTTTTTCAAAGATCGTGATCCAAATGCACAGAATAAGGAACTTCACATTCTGCTCGACCTGCCTCGGAATATTGTACAGATGCGAACGATTTGATTGTTTGAATTTTTGATTCTCCTGTGACAAAGACAGCCTTGAATGCGAATCATGGTTGTGTTTTCCAATGTAACATTTAATGCCTACATCTACTATGGTCATTGGACTCTCCGTGCTAGTATATTTGTATAAAATAGTAATCTTACACTGTAATATAAAAGACAAGGGCAGAAACTACACGCTGTGCAGAGTGCTATAATTGCCTGTTGACTGCGTATAGTTTGAATACTGACATATTGGATGCGTATGGACCCGACTCATGAAACATACGTGAACAAAGGGGCACTGGCCAAGACGGCGAAACCGTGCAGTCCAAAGCCCTCAGTGCTGGGAATTTGGGGACAATTCTCCATCCTCCCCACTTCCCCAACGTCCCCAGAAAACATCATCATGGCAGGTGGGCGCGCGCGTGGTATTTTTGTTTGTCCGATGGCTTTGCCCTAGCATGCAGACACGCTAGGGTGGCCAAGTCGCTTCCACCTCGCCCTCCCCTGATCTTGGCTTCGTTTTCCCGGGTGCCAAATCTGGGGTTTTGCGGAGCAGGTCGTCTTCAAGGGTATACGTTGGGCTGTGAATTCAGAGCCACATTTATTTTGATTGAAGACGTAGGCTCTATAAGATCTATGGAGTTTCCACCTGCTGCTCCCTCTCCTTTCACCAATACTGTGTCGCTTTTGTATCGTCTGCGCAATTTCAACTCTCACGAATCCAACTCTTAGCACAACTACTATCATGGCGTCTGCTGCTGCCAAAGAAGCATACGGCGTTGCCTTTCATGTTGAAGAACAAACCTTGGGAAGCAAAGCAGACGTCGTTGTGATCGGTGACTATGCCGGTGCTGTTGCCAAAGACAGCCCGATCGAAATTGCCTTGGTCAGGAAGTTAGACTTGAGGATCATGCCTACACTCTGGGCCATGTACTTCCTCAATTATGTGAGTCTCCGTGTTTTAGAGGTAGCAAGTGTGTGCTTCTAACCAAAGCCCAAAGCTTGACCGGAATGCCATTGCGAATTCAAGACTCGACGGCTTGGAAGACGACCTTGGGTTGGTGGGCAACCAATACAACACTTGCATATCGATCCTCTTTGTGGGGTAGGTTTATTCTTCACGCCGTCTCAACCTTGAAGAAGACGTCGAGACTGACCAAGGCTTTAGCTACCTACTCATGCAGATTCCATCAAACATGTTGATGAGTTCCAAGAGCATCAGGCCATCCATCTATATGGGCTCATGCATGGCCGCCTGGGCAATTGTATCGGCGTGCACCGCGCTCGTGAAGGATTACAAGGGACTCGTCATTGTCCGGTTCCTTCTCGGCGTCACCGAAGCGCCTTTCTACCCCGGTGCCTTGTACATCCTCTCCATCTTCTACACCCGAAAAGAGATCGCTCTCCGCATCTCAGTTTTGTATTCGGGCAATATCTTCGCTACTTCCTTTGCGGGTTTGATTGCTGCGGCGACCTTTGCGTCGATCGATGGGGCCCAGGGCCTGAAAGGATGGCAATGGTAAGCTCGAGATTCTCAGGCGTGAAGAGATGCATGGCTAATTGTGCGAAGGCTCTTCATTATCGAGGGCGTAGTAACTTTCTTTGTTGCTCTGCTAGCCATGTATCTGCTCCCCGACTCTCCATCCACAACCCGCTGGCTGAGCCCCGAAGAACGTCAACTAGCTGCTGCCCGCATTGACCGCGATACGGTGGGGTTGGAACCAAGTAAAGGCATGAAAGAAGGCTTTAAGCAGGCGATGCGCGATCCCATGGTTTTCGTCTTCGCCTTCATGCAGAACATGCATCTCTCTGCATGTTCCTTCAACAACTTCTTTCCCACCGTCGTCGGCTCGTTGGGGTTTGACCGTACGATAACTCTGGTCTTGACCTGTCCCCCTTACCTCGTATCGGGGTTTGTTGGATACCTGGTCGGATATACCTCCGGCAAGTATAACGAGCGGACGTGGCACATCACGATTAGCATGGGAGCTGCAATGGTCGGCTTCATCATCTCATGCGTGACGATGAATACAGCTGCTCGCTATGTTGCCTGCTTTCTGTTTGCATCCGGAGCATATTCTGTCAATTCGGTCATTCTTGGATGGGTATCAGCCACCACCGGGCAGACGCAAGAGAAGAAAGCGGTATCGCTCAGTATCGTCAATGTTATTGCAAATGCATCGTATATCTACACAGCCTATCTATACCCGAAAAGCGACGGGCCCAAGTATCTCACGGGCATGGGGGCCAATTCTGGGTTTGCATTTGCTACCATTGCGACTGCTTGGATTGTTCGAATCTGGTTGAAACAAAAGAACAAGAAGATCAGAGCCAGCGAGGCTGAGGCTCAAGTTCTTTTTGCTTACTAGAAGGAGAGTCGGTTTAGGAGGACGGGTGTCCACCACACAAAATTGCAGGTACATTGATTCGTCCTTGTGATGCTTCGGTATATATTGTCCTACTACTTTATATATATATGACCTATACGTTGAAGTTTCCAACCGCCCTAAGTTGTTTTACAGTTCCGATGTCCTTGTGCAAGTATTCTAACCGGGTAGTATACAGTTCACCATGATGCCGGTCATGAGCAGTTTCAACCTGTTCAACATAATTATCTCATCTCTAGTGATTTTCTGGGGGGTATTGGCCAGGACTCTGGTGCGGAAATCTGGGGTCCGAGAGAATATCCGATTGGAAAGGCATTTGGTGGTCTCCAACAAGATATGAAGTATCCATAAGTTGAAAAAGATCGTACATTTCATTCCCCAGGTCCTGGAATCCTTCCATATTGCTATCGGTTCCCGTCCACAGATTGTGGCCAATAAAAGACGCATGATTATTGGTAGTAGATGTACCGACATACGAGCTTGGAACCCCTGGCCAGACAGCATCAACTGGCAAGTTCCCCTGTGGTGGTGTTTCGGCATGACTAAAAGAAGTAATAGTTGCTGCTGGACTACTTTCAATGGCATTATCATTAGCTGGCTGTAACATGCAGTCGTGCTCTCGTCGCGGTACTTGTGGGTATGGTGGTCGAGACGCTCGAGATCCTCCTCTTTTCCGGTTCCTTCGGCGGGCGTAGTCTGCTCGAGGGGTAGTATGAGCTTCATTCACAGCTTCTCCATTGCCGTGACTTGATGGTACAACTATGGGCGTGCTTTGTGTATTGTGAACCGGAGCAATTGTTCTCCTATTTAGCGCGGACTGAAGCTCTTTTATAGCTGCAGCACAAGATCCTGGCCAGAAACTACCTCGCAAAGTAAGATTTTCCAATATCGCAACAGCTCTATTGGCGTCTCTGGAGATACAGTCAGAGAATTTCCCTTACATTCTGGAGATACTAGACAATACCTCTGTGCAACGAGAACGGAATAGAAGCCCCCAGATGCTCCATAGAGCAAGATCAAGGCACTTTGCCACACCATTCCTACGAAGCCTGGCCAGATGAGAGGGTCACTGACCCTACCGTCTTCTGATCCTTGCCTCTGTGACTCTCTTACTAGATGACTGTACAAGTTGTGAATGATAGCCTTTGATGCTCCAATACATTTCTGCATGGCAACCGAAAATGGAGCTGTATTGCCCCCCGATGATATAATGGGTCGATTCAGTAAAATTACTGACTCGTGCTTCTGAACCAGTAACAAGAGGCTATGCAACGGCTTCAAGGAGAAATTGGAGGCATTTGCAGACGTCGTTGTCGTTGTCATGCCCCATATCAATTCATCGGAAGACAAGGGGTCAAGGAGATCTTGCGCTTCATTCCACCACCGTAAGATCTCGGCATCTATGTAAGCGACATCATCTGGATCTGTGCGGCGAGATGAGATTGACTTGTTTCGCAGTTCTAAAATCAGGCCTTTTATCTTTCCATGCTTGGCAAAGAATGTCGGAAGTAATAAATGCCCCGCTGTGAAATGTTAGGGGTATACTTTAGAGGGCAATGCTACCACACACCAGGATTTGTGATTGCGCTTGTCCCGCTTGGACGATGAAGCTCTTTGTCGTGATGACAGACATCGGTATCATCATCTCTGAGATCCAATGGTGTTCCTAGGGCTTGAGCAAGGTACCTCTCGATACAATATACCGCCCAGAAGACGCGCCTTCGCAGCTCGATTTCAATGGCGGAGAATTGCTTGTATCGTGCGGGACACCGATGCAGTCCTAAATGATAAACCATCCGAATAACCAACCCGCCCATCCTTGATGCTGCGTTAAGCCCGAGCATTGAAATAAGAAAGAGCTGAACACTGAGTATAGCTTGTAGCTGTCCAAGGCCGGATGGCAATATCATCATTGATTGCGTCGCTAGAATCGCATCATTGATGCTCTGGAATATCAGATGAGCTGGTGGTACCGTTAAACCTTCGACTTGAGGCATCTGACGTCGGTCACCTAGCGATATGGACATGACAGCGCGTATGATGATCATTTCGAATAGACTGATGCCCGCAGGGCCATTCTCAGCTAGATTTTCCATAGACTCGAGAACAGTCGGCGCATGCAAGAATGGAAACAAGGGGTGCCAGAAATCAAAGTACGGTCTGGTCCACCTGACCAGATCCTCGAAACTACACGACCGCGGACCACCAGGCTCCAGACTTTGGACTTCATGGTCATTCCAGAGCGTAGTGGGATTGTTCAGTCGATCATCCTCGCCGGGAACCAGTTCATCGTCGCTCGCCTCCACGTTGACGGGCCGGGTCGCATTGCTCTTGTTGAACGCCCGCCGGACGGTGCGCACAAAATGAATACCGCTGCCACTACCCACAAAGCTGGCGGATACGGATCCCGATCTTGGATCACGATGCTGGCGCATTTGCCCGAACTCTTTGGGGGTTTCCGAGACATTGCTGTTCGACGAACTGGACCGCCGCCGTCTCCGGGTGGACGATGTCGTGGTCTTGGGAGTGAGGTGATCCATCACGCATCCTAGCTACGACTTGTCCAGACTGGCATTCAAGCACAGATTGCAGGCACGATGAGCCGCATCGCACGAATGGACCGTATTTGATGTTGCAAGTGACGTCTTGTCGCCCCAGATTTGAGAATTTTAAGATTCCTCGCTCGGCTGGTGCTAGTGTGAGGCGTGAGAATGCGGGGAAGTCAGGGTATACATCAGAGCCCAGGAGCTAAGGTCCTTTGCATTGTTCATGAGATATAAGTCGATTGTCGATACACACTGTTGGGTCCTCTATCTGTTCAAGAAGTCCCGGCTGCTCAAGGCCCCACGAACACGATCCCCAACAATATCATCCATCAATACAAGGCTTGATAGCTGTGATCAGATTCATTGTCTTTATTAAATTAGAATCTAAACTGTGAAATGAGGATTCATCTAGATTGAGGTATTGCGGACGGGAGTTTGCCAATCGAGAAGCATTAATGCCCGTTGTAGCTACACGTGTGAGCGTGCCAAGGAGATTGGCCATTCCTTAAAGACTCAGTGGTGGGTACCCCTTGTAGTGTATATATGATTCTTTATCGTGCTTTAAGATGACTGATTCTTCTAGGACCATCAAACTGAATTCTGACTACTTGATCGCTGGACTTCGATTAATTGCAGATAATTCTTTGGTCATGATCAAGTGCCAATATCAGAATTGTAAGGCTCAAATCAATACACGATTATATGTTTTGATTTTGCATCGGCACAAGACTATCCACCTACCTCACGCAAGCCAGTACTGCTGTGGCCGTATGACTGATTATCGGCGAAGCATTAGGTTTAATCATAAATCCCCACCACAAGCACTCACAAGAACCGGTGTGCACATCCAGCATGCTAGGCTTGGCCTTGTGCCATGCAAACTTATGGCCTGGAATCCAGGCTCGTGCTAGCCCTTTGGTACAGGAGCATATACCCTTCCAGTGGCGCATCCAGTGGAAACTCACTGACACAACCAACCGCAAGTGGTCTAGCGCCCGGAGAAACAAAAGCCGGTCGAACACGCGCTAGTCTTGGGCGTCCATCGTTGCCGCAGTTTCGTTGTTCCGAGCGCGACAGATATCTGCATCGGACAATCGTTCTTTTCTTGCTGCTCCTCGCGGTCATATGTGTCTGGTGCTGCGTCTCGCTTGGCCATGACTGATAGTCCCAGCATTGCAGGCTCGTGTGAGCCGTGCAAGAGAAAGAAGTGCAAAGTATGTATCACTTCATCCTTCCCTCTGCTTGGCTCCTTACATGTGTTGACCGGTGGGCCAGTGTGATCGTCGGCTGTATGTAGCTCCCCTACAGCAACCCGGGCTGTGGACGCAGTTGACCTCGCCAGACCAACGTGTGGCCAATGTGCCTCGGCATCAAGTTGCAAATATCCCGAACTCAGCAAAAGGCAGGTTGATGTTACACAAGCCCATCTTGACCGAGTGGCACGAAAGCTAAGGTGAGACAGAGGCATTCCCACGGGATACCTGAATGCCCTTGAGCAACGCTTAACGGAGACCGAGATCGCATTGTCGCATGCACTATGGGAGATTCGAAGTCTCCAAGCTCCGGACTCTCTGGTCATGCCGAAACCCAATCCTGCGGCATTTACTTCAAGGTCGGACAACGTCTCCAAGCTGACCCGCTTGACTGAGTGGAAAACCTTCCCTTTGAGAAGTGCTCAAGACGTGGAAACTTGGTGGCAGCAGGTTGCAATTGCCTCTACTCAAGAACAAGGTAAACCTTCTGAATCCGATCTCACCTGTAGCGGCGTTCTGACCCTCTGTTGCAGTTGATATTCCGACTCGAACGGGTCCGTTTCCAACAACCACAGCATCTGGATCAAGAGCAGATGGTATTCCACGGTCGTCTCCCTATGGCGGTCTAATAGAAAGTCGACAACATATCTCACTACCGAGTATATCGCAACCAAACTTCGAATTCGAGCTCCCTATCGATTCGCGCATCTCAAACGAGCATCACGATGTGCCGGCCCCAGTGCTATCAAACCGCCAGGCGAACATCTCCGACCAGGGTCCGGAAAGCATGTCGCAGCGACATTACTCGCTGCCTCATGCAGACGACGCTGCTGGGGCTGGGGCTGGAAGTTATAATTATCAAAATTCTTCAATGTATCAAGATCAGACCAGGATGTGGAGTACGGACACGCAGGCGCACGAGATCATGTCACGACCACTACTGAACTCCCCAGGTACCGAGAAGCCCGTGGCGAGAGCCCAGAAGTTAGCCAAGAGTTTGAATTCTACGTATTATTAAAAGCCTCCCGTGGCGCTGGCCGACGAGATTTTGCTGTTGGTTTATTTTGTGAAATTTCAAAATGACAATGCTATTTCAGTAACAGTTGCTTTGATGTTAATCACAGACAACTTGAAGCCCCGTCTTGCTTTAAAAGGATGCACTTTTCCATCTTCCACGCTCCTCCATAATCGCTCTGCAGTTGGGCAATCGAAAAGTCAGTGATATCTCGGAGTGCTGAAACGAAAGAATTGCTGGCCGAGTGTATTTCGACTAATCCTGCTAGTGATCGTCACGCAACTAGGATGGCGGGCATCGGGCTTGTTGCAAACGTGTTGAACGCCCCAAGGCTACACTGGGTGCATTTCAATAGAACGACTCTACGATGACGTTCTATAGGTAATTTTTGTGTAAAGGGTTATATAAAGTAGAGGCTAAGAGCAAAGATAAGTGTGGAGCTCTTTGGCAGAAGCAATATGACAGTCATGCTCATGTGATCAATCACCTGAGGACAATGTTATGACAGATATCATATGCAATGTAGAGTTGTGACCATCACATTCGGAGGCGAGGAAGTGCAAACTTTACGCACTCATCACCACGGTGAGCGCCTCCGTGCCGTTTATTTGATCTTAATATCTCAATTATTCCATGGTGTTCTCTGTGCACATCCACCTCTCTTCTTGTCGTCGTCGCTATCTCCATATCCAAGTCTGAGAATCGCGACATCCATTATGAATTTGCCAAAACTTGAGCAACCTACGTCAGCAATTGTCTTTGCGTACCACGAAGTTGGCGTACGATGTCTCGCCGTCCTGTTGGCCCATGGCGTTGATGTCAAGATGGTCATCACACACGAGGATATCCCCACGGAGAAAATCTGGTTCGGCAGCGTCGCAGACTCTGCCCGACAACATGGCATTTTCGTGGCGGCCCCCGACAATCCTCACGATGGAGAAACATTGCAACGCATTCGAGACATCCAACCCGACTTCATTTTTTCCTTCTACTACCGCAAGATTCTCAAGTCAAGCATACTTGATACTGCCAAAAAAGGATGCTATAATATGCATGGGTCTCTTCTCCCAAAATATCGGGGCCGCGTCCCCGTGAATTGGGCGATTGTGAACGGGGAATCCGAGACGGGCGCGACGTTGCATCAGATGGTTCCCAAAGTTGATGCCGGTCCCATCGTCGACCAGATGGCCGTTCCGATCTTGCCTAATGATACAGCCCAGGAAGTGTTTAACAAGGTTTTGGTTGCTGCAGAAATCGTACTATATCGCAGTCTTCCGAGCCTGGTTAATGGTATGGCTGAGCACAAAGCGATGGATATGACCAAGGCCTCCTACTTTGGGGGCCGTAATAGAGATGACGGTCGCATAGATTGGTCCCAGCCTGCACAACAAATCCACAACCTGGTACGTGCGGTCACGCACCCTTATCCAGGTGCATTCACAGAGACAAAACTGGGCCTGCTTGCTTTCTGGCATACGATGTTACGTCCCGAGACCTCATCGGGTCCACCCGCTATGTTTACACAGGATGGAACTCTACTCGCACGCGCTGGAGATGGTCGGATCCTGGAGATTTTGAGTGTTGATCTTGACGGCCAATCGATCAAGACCGTCTCAGAACCTCTTGATCTTGTTTGAAGAACGCGTACACTAGGCTAGATAATATTGTTAAGTCCATGATTGTAGACTATCCATACTGGCTACCAAATCTCAAGCCCACTTTTTAATACGCGACTAGTATGGCGCAGCTCTAAAATGTACGATTACACAATGACCCTCTATGGTGCAGCTGCAAACCTTCCTTATTCCAACACCGCCAATGATAAAGGCTGTTCGTGTGCTACCGGCATGCACCTGTGTTTCGTAGGAGGTGTCGGTCATATAGCTATTGCGCCGTTCAAGTAGCTGAGCTAGCAAGTCACTCAGTAACAAATCAATAGCGGAGGAAAGTAGCCGCCTTTCTGACCCTGAAAAGCCACAGAGCGGTATTGAGAATGCACATGCACTATTCTTCTTCGGTATATGGAATATTATTGCACCAGCTGTTGGGACTGGCTTGCATAATTACCACGTCATTGAACCAATCTACGTGTATCCAGTGCTGCAGGGTGAAAATTCAATAAAGTCAATGGTACCAGCATGCATTGTAAACCGATAACTAGAACCACCTGAACCGCGAAACTCCAAGTGGTGTCACCGCTCTAGAAACTTAGATCTTTTGACGTAAAAATCAGTAGAGCGAGTTTCGCTAGCCGTTGGAGGACAGCAACCATTGGTAACTAATCACGCACTGTACATACATATGTGGCCATTCTCCTCTACTAGAATTAGCTAAAGGAAAGGCCACATTCAAAATTTCATTCGTTTCGCGCCTAGCAATGCACCCTAACACCAAACTGAAGATTCTTGTTGCAGGCGTATGTGGCTGAATGAATATGGAGTCTCTAAAGTTTTATCTTCTGATGGAATTCTAGGGTGCTGGATTTATTGGATCGAACCTAGTTGGATTTCTTCTCGACCAGGGACACCGAGTGATTCTATTGGATTCATTTACTAATGGTCTGGAAAGTAACATCTCACACTTAGTTGGGCGGGAAGGACTTGAGATATTGCGGTAAGATAGCTCCCCATCTTTTTAACTTGCTTCTAAAGCTGTTATAGACACAATATTCAAACACCCTTGGATGAAGACCTCGTGGTGGACCAAATCTATCACCTAGCATGTCCGGCAAGCCCAAAGCAATATCAGGGGAACCCGATACAAACTCTGAGAACGTGTTTCATCGGCACAGAAAATCTACTGAAGCACGCGCTTCGATGCGGTGCCCGCCTTCTCTTCTCTAGCACGTCAGGTATGTTCCAAGGATGACTTTTATGTGCCTAATATTGACAAAGTGCTCTAGAAGTCTATGGTGACCCTCTGGTGTGTCCACAAAAGGAGACATACTTCGGAAATGTCAACTCATATGGACCACGAGCCTGCTATGACGAAGGGAAAAGAGTTGCAGAAGCTTTATGTTATGGTTACCAAAACATGCACGGCTCGGACATCCGTATTGCACGAATCTTCAATGCGTATGGTCCGGGGATGCCTGGGTCTGACGGGCGAGTCGTATCAAATTTCATCTCGGCTGCGATGGAGGACAACGGAACCATCGATATCACGGGGGATGGTTCTGCGGTTCGGTGTTTTCAATACATCTCAGACTGTGTCGCGGGACTTACCAGGCTAATGGAAAGCGACTACTTGAAACCAATGAATATTGGAAACGACATTCCCTGTCGGATTGGCGACTTGGCCAACATGGTTGCGGATCTTGTGGCAAGTACTGGGAGCTCGCGGCCCACCATTACATACCATCCTAAACCTATCGACGATCCAATCATGCGGCAACCAGACATATCTCTTGCAAAGGATGTCTTGCAGTGGACGCCGAGTGTAAGTCTCGAAGAAGGCCTGCAGAGAACTGTATCCTGGTTTTATTCGATATCAAATCAAGACATACAAGCCAAGCGAGATCCAATGACGGATACGACCGAGAAAACTCATCTGCCGAAGGAAATATTGGTACCATTCAGTAAACCGTTTATTGCAGAAACAGAAACAAGTAACATTCGAGCAGCGATGCGCGAGAACCAGCTATCAGGGGGAGGAACCTTTTCCAAGCGATGTCAGGAAACCTTGCAGCAGCGCCTTGGCTCTTTGTCGGTGATACTGACGGCCTCGGGAACCTCTGCACTTGAGGTCGCCGCTTTGACCCTAGATATCAAGCCTGGAGACGAGATCATCTTACCTAGTTACACTTTTGTCTCCACGGCTAATGCATTTGTCCTCCGAGGCGCGAGTCTCGTTTTCGTGGATATTAGACCCGACACCATGAACATTGACGAAAGCAAAATCGAGGCTGCAATCACGGATCGAACGAAAGTTATAGTGCCGGTCCATTACGCAGGCGTCGCTTGTGAGATGGACTCAATCATGAGCATTGCAGCGAAGCATGGGATAGTTGTTATTGAGGATGCAGCACAGGGTATACTTTCGAAGTACAAGGGTCGGCCACTCGGCAGTATTGGCCATATTGGATGCATGAGTTTTCATGAATCCAAGAATATCACATCCGGCGGCCAGGGTGGAGCTGTCTTTATCAATGACAAGAGCTTGGTTGCGAGAGCAGAGCTGGTATCAGAGAAAGGGACCGATCGCATCCAGCTTCTTCGCGGGAAACAAAGCTCCTACCACTGGCAGTGCATTGGATCTGGCTCCGACATGAGCGAGATTCAGGCGGCTTACCTCTGGAGTCAGCTAGAGGCGCTTGAGATGATCACGGACAAAAGGCTGTCCCTGTGGTGCCGATATCATGAGCTTCTACAGCCAATGAGCAAGCAGGGGCAGATCGTTCTCCCTACAATCCCGACTGGGGTTCAACACAACGCGCATATTTATTTTGTCCGAGTTCGCACCGCCTTAGAACGGGAGGCTGCAATGTCATTTATGAGACGCCGTGGAATTGTGGCTTCAGCTCATTACAAACCACTTCATGCATCTGCTCCTGGTACCGCCATGGGGCGTTTTATTGGCAGCGATGAATTCACAACACAAGAGAGCGCAAAGTTGATCCGGCTCCCCTTATTCCACGAAATGACTGAGGAGGCTCAAAATAGTGTTGTGGGCGCATTGAGGGCTTTCTGTGAGACCAAAAGTATGGCTAGGTTGTGAGGAATTTCAAGGAACTGTAGTAATGGTGGAGAGCAGCAATATACATCTACCACTGGGCAACTTAGTTCGAGGCAACGATACTAGACTTAGTTAGAATCTATAATGCCACTACCCTTCTTCCCTAGAGCGAATTACTTAACACCGTTAAGATTTACGACAGGTCAACAACGCATTTTAGACCGGGTATCTGAAGGATGGAACCCGATCGAAAACTCTTCCCATACATGCTAAGTAATACAGTAAAGCTCAAGACTGCTATTGATCTATTTCACTTTTATAAGAGCATTGATTACCATACGTAAAAGGACACGCAAAGAGCCAAGACTCCCTTTCGTTCTTCTACAACTCTCCTGCAGCTATAGAGAATCATAGTACAGCTCTTAGCATAATATTGCGAACGGCTCTTTTACGAGTTCTTATTGCATCTCTGGCTGGCTGGAGTTAATTGAACTAGAACTGCAACCTAACAGAGAGTTTGCCTGTCTATATTGTATCCATTGAATGGTCTCCACAACTTGATAGACCATCGTTTGCCCGAGGATAGGCGAGTGCGGACTCTAGCGTCGGCGAGCGCGGGCTCGGGCATCAGCTATTGGCTCAGAGGTTGCGCGGTGGGTCTAAAATATATCTATCTATCGATTAGATAGGAGTCCTGGATTGCTCGGGGAAGTCCTCGGTGGTACAAAGATAGAAGGACAAAATGGGGTTGATTTAGCCCGTATATGGCACGCTTGGCCACCTGAGTCACGTAGAGGATTGGATATCAAAACGCTTAAATAGGGTGTGGTTTCATTAGTAATACTATCGTCTCTTATCGTCATCCTTATAAGTGTTATGGAGGCAGGACGGGAGTTTAGCGAAGTCTAGTGAAGGTCAAGCCGGGCAACGAATCACTTATTGTGGAGAATTGATACGTTTTATCTCCTGAGCTTCAATTGCCCACTCTTGCCTGACGAAGGGAATCGTTCTCCACGATCTCTTTTATCGGAGAACACGGGCATCTATGATCCAATTTTCATAAGCGTCATGTTGGATTGCCCGCTTGGTTTCTCCGCTGCCCTCTCTGGCAATGTTACCTCCAGGAAGGCGGGCAACGACGACTTATATCTAGTGGTGCGCATGTTCGTGTTAGTTGGATGATTGCCAACCTCTGTTCTGTTTTATATTCTCTCTCGTAATCATCGGTACCATGCAAGCAACAACAATCCACTATTGATAGCGGACTGATCTGTGCCAACACCGTTATTAGAGCTGCTGCTGCTCTTTCTATAAGAAATCTCACAGCTTACCTTAAAATTGATGCTTCTCCTTCAGCTACTCTGTCGAATATAATGTCAGAAATCTCTTTTTCAGCCGCGGCTGCGGGCGAAAGCAAGGTCCCTGACGCCAACCTAAGGGCCACCTCGGGCAGTGACGTGCAGGAAGCCTCCTCTGAGCCGCTGGATCAGTCCAGGTGGGGATGGTTCAAGGCCTATACCGACGCGATCGCCCTCCCCAGTGCGGCATCTCCGCTGATTAATGAGGAGCTTCTTCCATCTCCCGAAGAACGCTGGACTTGGTCAACCTGGGATTATTTTGCGTACTGGTGGAGTGAGTCGTGGAGTGTTTCCAGTTGGTCGACGGGAAGCGCTATGGTTTCAGTTGGAGCCTCACTCCGAGATGCCATTCTCATCAATATGACCGCCAACGTGCTGGCCTCGGTGGTTATCATTCTCAATGGTCGAGCTGCTTCCAAATACCATGTCGGATATCCTATCCTCACCCGCTTCACCTTTGGAATATATGGCCAATATATCATTGTCTGCCTCCGACTTGTTCTGTCGATCATCTGGGTTCGTGTGCTTGACTATAGTTGTTCTTTGGTGTTCAGACTAACCCATGCTCAGACTGCCGTTCAGCTCTACTATACCGGACAAATGATTTCGATATGTCTCCGCTGCATCTTTCCTGGGTGGGCTACCTTGCATAATTCGATCCCAACCGCAAGTCTGCCATCATCTTGAACTGTGGAAACTCCTAACACTGTAGTAGGATCAGCATGTTACGACCGGCCTTATGGTTGCCTTTCTCCTTGCCTTCATTGCTACGATACCCCTCGCCATGCTACATACGACCAAAATCCGATGGGTTTTCACGGGTAAGGCTGTAATCGTTCCCGCAGCAGCCATTGGTCTGGTGATTTGGGCAGTAACAACGAACCACGGAATTTCGGCAGACAAACTCATCGACCCGTCTCTTAGAACCTCTGGTCCTGCCTACACCTGGACAGCCTTCGGTCACTTCAACTCTGTCATGGGTGCAAATTGCGCTCTGCTTGTTACGGTGCCCGATCTGGCTCGATACGCCAAGACCCCAAGGTCGCAGGTCTTTGGCCAGGCGCTTGGTCTCCCACTGACAGCTACAATTTCGACCGCCTTGGGTATTATTTGCACAGTTGGTACCACCGTTCTACCAGATTGGTTTACTTGCTAATTATTTTCATGCAGTCTGCTATTAAGAACATGTATGGCGAAGCATATTGGACGCTGTACCCTTTGTTTAATGCCATTCTCGATCACGACTATAGCTCTAAGGCTAGAGCTGGTGTGTTCTTCTGTGCCGCAGCTTGGGCTTTTGCTGCTATTGGTACCTGCGTTGCGGCCAACGTCATTCCATTTTCCGCCGACGTTACTAATCTAGCGCCGAGATATATTAACATTGTTCGTGGTCAATTCATCTGTCTTTTTATTGCCTGGGGCATTGTACCTTGGTAAGAGCCGAAACTAAAATTCCTTAAATTGTTTGAATGGCTACAGTCTAATCTCTTCTATAGGCAAATCGTCAACAATGCTGCGGGATTCCTCAACTTCCTGTCAGGTTACTCGATCTTCATGGGCCCCATTGTTGGCATTATGATTATTGACTACTTCGTCATCCGTAAGGGCAACCTGGAAATCAAAGACCTCTATACGTACTCTCCCAGTGGTCGCTACTTCTACTACAAAGGCTTCAACCTCAAGGCATTTTTTGCATTTGTCGTCGGATTTCTCCTCCCACTACCCGGATTTGGCGCTAGCTTTGGATACTCGATTAGTCCCGCAGCAACTCGAATGTATGACCTCGGCTGGATGATTAGTTTCGTCGTAGGTTGCTTTTCGTACTGGGTAGTATCGCTGGTTTGGAAGCCAGCTGGAGATGATGCGCAATTACCCCGAGAGGCTAAGGTTCATGATGCCCTGCACGCTGTTATTGAAGGAATCCATCTTGATCTCTCTGTAGCAGACAGAACCAGAGAGACTCAAGGAATGCATCCTGCTAAGCCGATGGAACTGGTATGATTCTTTTCTATATAATCTGAGATTGAAGACATAGCGATGGACTCTCTACAATAGTAACCATTCTTGGTGATGCATTGATAAATGGCTACCCACAAATGCAAAGATGGTGTAATGCTCTAGTTTATATGGTGAAACTATGTGTCATTAAAAGACCCAGAAAAGCTTTCATCTTGTACTGAATTATATTAAGCCATTTCCTCCGTCGCCATTGTAGAAGACTTGACGTTGCTCATCTTCGCTGACAATATCTTGTTCTCTGCTACTTCACTCATGCCAAAATTGCCGGCTACTGCCACAGGGATCTCATTCATTTCGGGATTGGTGACAATCCGTCATTCTCAGCAAATCCTGAGGTGTCTCCAGCAGTTATAGCTCGGGTTTTCCGCCCTGTAAACGTAAAGAACCAAATTGCCAGGGCGATAAGAGCCAAGACAAACAAACCTTTGAGGGTACGATGGAAGTCAGTAGACAAATCAGCGAGACCCATAGCAGTGGGCCTAGAGCTCCTAGGGGCTGGTTGCAACGCCAGATACTGGATTCAATGGCCCCTCTTCGATTTGGTACTCTTGTGCGCGGTATCTACAGATAGGTATGATGTTGATCAGTCCTGTTCAATGAACAGGGGAACAATTCGAACAGTTTTAGGTCCTGTAGATCGACCTAGCCCCGATTCGTAAATACCACTGCCACCAGACCACTTAACCTTCCATCTATTTTCTTGATTCCCCAGATAGCGGCACGATCCGGTGATACTGAGCATCAAAGGTCGTCACACAGAGGCTTATGGAAAAGGCCAGCTCCCTCCCCTTCGCCGTTCTCTACCGCTATCTTTTCTCCCAACTCTTTGGCCTTGATTAAAGCCTCTAGCTTTAAAACATATTTCGATCAATATCAGTAGCCAAGCCGTGATTTATTGGGCAGGATCGGGTTTTCAATAAGCTTCAACAATGACTAGGTCTTCTTACTGGTCAAACTTATGCTACTTGTGACGACAAGAGCAGATAAACTGAAACTTTTCACGAGAAGTGCGTCAGTCTTGTCAGTCTGCTATTGACCGAGAGGGGTAGATAGAAACCCATCAGCGACGATGTAGGATAATTGGAGATTTACCGAACCTCCCTAATAGGCTAAAATAATATAAGGTAGGTACTGATTTTAAAGTGCTCTATCCTTCTGACTCTCTATTTACTTCTCTCTTTCCTTCTCCATTCCCTACAGTAAGTTATCATGTTGACGCTCTCTAGTTTGTCCACCTTACCCAAAGTACCCTGCACCATCAAGCACTCTCCTGAGATCCTTTGAATTGAAACCGACTCCCAAATTGTCAGTGCGCTTCTCTGTATGACAGGCCATGGCGTTAACCGTTGGCGCTTTCGTGACCCCTACAGCCTCCTGAAATATCGGATACAGCACGGTCCAATGGGCCTACGGCGTCTCGCAGGAATTAACAGGGACTGGATCCGCCTCGAGCAGTCCCAAAAGCCATACCAAGCCCTCCTGGAGTCTAGCGACGGCTTTTGCATACACAATCAACAAAGATCTGCAAGCTACACATTTACATTTGGTGCTATGTATTGACCACCCTTACCCAGATCATGCCCTGTGGAGTCATGTGGGGCTTCAGCTGGTTTAACCGACCTGTATGGACCACTGGCTGTCTTATTTCCGTAGCATGTGTTGTCGCTGTGGCAGGTGGCTGCCTGGCCTGGTCAAGGGTAAGAAGGTGAAGAAAATTGAAGTCGTACCTGTTTCCAAAGAAGATCTTGAAGGTTCTCAGGGGCATGAGAGCATGTCACTTTAAGACCGGCTGGCGAGATTGGAGACCTTTTGATGGGATCATGATGTTACCCTGAATCTAGGGTAACATCTATTCCATTGATACGAGCCCAAGCAAGAGTAGACTAGCGGTAAATCTGTATGATGACCGATTGCGCTGGGCATAGGGATAAGAATTATACTAAAAACGTATTTTCTGGAGTCTTCCAGTTTATCTCCAACGCATAATCCGACACCTATTCGGCTAAGCGGAGGAGAAACCAGTAATGGTGATATTGTGCCGCAAATACTCCCGCGGAAGAACAACCAATCCCGTTGGCCGTATAAACGAAGCTGGAACAGGGATTCCAGCTTTACGCGGAGCTGATCCTTACCGCCGACATTCTTTCCATCCATAGGTATGTCAACTTCATTCTGGCACGCCTGAAAAGGAGTGCTTGGATCAAGCTCATCCCGAATTAAGGCCCCTGGTTAAGTTATCCTTGGAGTCTTAAATCCAGAGCAGAGTGCCTGCTTGTCGCTTATATTTCCGATGTAGATCATTCCTCAACTCACCTCCCACGACACTCAATTTGGTCCGTCATCCATTAAGGGCCTGCGACATCAGATCTCCAGGCTGATAGCGATGTCAAAAATTTCAGACGCACTTGATAGACATCAAAAAGATTGTAATGCAGGTGTAGCAGGCTGGAAATATAGGATTACATACTTTTATCCCAAAAATTGACGTCTGGCAGGGGTATAAATTTCAGCTATGTAATTTAAGTGTCGCCTCCTCGCGAACCGTATTCGGAGTCATGTAGTCTTCAGTCCCATTCCATCCCGGTTCAAGCAAAGAAATGAAAATGTCATCCGAATTGTATCCTTGTATGCGGCTGTATCTCCAATTGCCAGTAGTCAACTTCAGTATGTCATCAAGACAGCCTGCATCAATTGCCCTTTGCACAAAATAAAATGTGATATACAGCTCCCCTGTTCAAAACGCTGCAAGAACAATACTCTCTGCGAAGTATCACCCAAGGAGCCAAGATGAACAAATAGCCGAATCGTAGCTTCTTCTTCTCAGCGATAGATGGGTTTACTCCGACACTTGAACACATTGGAAGGCAAAAGCGTCGAACTCTTGTGACACAAGCATATAGCTGATTGATGACTTGATTAGGGATGGTAAAAAGTCTCAGGGAATAGCCCGAGGATGAAATAACAGCATATCTCAAGTGTGAGTCCTGAGAAAGGTGATCCGGACATGCGTAGTTATGGTTCCAGCGTTACGAATATTAGTGGCTCAGAAAGTCTGAGTCCCCAGCGATGATTGGCAGATTCCCCAACTTAAGAAAACCTGAGAATATAAATCATTGTGGATGAGCAAAGCCAATATGTAAGACATGTATATAGTCTTTGGGGACGAATTAGCAATGACTTTTGTTACAGCTTGCCTCCGATGTTGAATGAAATGGACTGACCTATGTCAAGATCAGCAACATACGAGACATGCTTCTTCACAAACATTTTGACAGAGAAGAGGCAACGGATGAATCAGAGTGGAAATTTTCCTTAAGAAAAACACTATCAAAGCTTCGGGGTTGAGTAAGCACTGGCTCGCGCTGACTTCGTCAATAGCACTAAACTCGTCACTCTACGGGACTTTTGCATCTATCCTGCCCGCCTCTAGTATCACCATAAAACTCGGATGCCATTTTCTTTGACTGCACAGCAATAGGAGGGGCGGAATCACTTAGTTCATACCGAGATGTGCTGAACCCGGGATACATCGATGTCTCCGGTGGCAGCTGTTCATTATTGACTGGCCTTTTCGGAGAGATTTGGCATTAACGCAATCGATGTTGAAGATTCTTTTGACTGGAGACCACTGATAAACACCAACGACTGTGATCTCGTCTACGGGGCCAATGTTGCTCCGGCTCCACGCGTTGGGTTAACATATATGAACCCTTTCCTACTTTACCTTCATTTCACTACAACCATGACGCGCCTAACGAGGACACTCCAAGGATTGAAACAGACTACGGATGAAATTTTGGGTACGTTGTTAATATTGTCCAGTTCCGTATGAACATAAGAAAAAGGAAGCCTGAAAATTTGGCATCGGTACATTGATTCTTTGGTCCAGTGTCATGCTATTGCGTCTCTGCTTAGCAGAATCTACGAGAAAACCAGATGAGTTTATATTGTTTGCATGGCCCGTCCCGGACCGAGTTTTTGAAAGCTTGCGAGACCTCCATGGAACTATGCCACCTAAATTGTTTGCGCCCTCTACACGCAGGCTGATTGCAAGAGGAAGAAGGAGGCAGAGAGATTATCTCACCACTACTGCGGAAGCGGATAGTTCCGAAGTGCAACACTTTAACGACCTATACAGTAGCCATCAGGTATTCGCAAAAGCAGACCCTGAAATTCGAAAGCCTACATCAAGTATGGTCACCGCTACTCTGCCTCCGCCTCAGCGGACAGCGCCGCGGCTAAATTCCGACTTACCACTGCGGAGTCTGCGACATCACCAACCCATACATATTTTGCCGACTCCGCCATGAGTTATAGGACAGTCACGCATAACTTAGAGGGTCTAGATCCTAAGTTTGGCGCCTTGAGTGGATATATGCATGGGAGGCCTTGAGTTTTATGGCGCAAGAGCCGGGGTTTAAACTTGGGGAACTTTAGTATTGTTCCAAGTAAAGATCACTCGCTATAAAAGATATTAAAATGTTAGACTTCCGCTCAAGACCTATAGGCCCAGAGTGTATGCATGATTGAAGGCGGAAAGAATTATTGCCAAGCACAATTATATGATGCTTTGATTGCTGTGGGGGCGGTATGTCACTCCTGAAGCGCCACGTTGCGACGTTTTACACATTGAACTGTCCGGCCTATTAAAGATCTTACTTTGAAAATGATCTTTCGAGGTCCACCTCTCATATTCGATTCATATATCAGAACCGTTTGTGACAATCCTAAGCCTAGAATATCCCGAACTCTTTTTAGGCTTAGGCGCCGTTATAAGCAGATTTGTTCGTCTAATCGGTACCGCGCATCCTGATCTCCGCTTTTTGTGGAGCGATATAAATATGATAGCTCAGATAGTCGTCAGCTCTCGTTTGGGGGTATTTCGGCTCGCAGCGGTGCTTATTGTGTTAAAATGATATTCCAGGTTATGATTTAAAGTTTCTCGCATTTTCATCGGCAACGTTCGTTTGGGACGTTAGGGAATGCATATATAGTCCAAGACCATGGGCATGGGTCACAGACTTTCGAATTTATATTTCAGCATTTTATATAAAAAGATAGTAACTCTTCACGTAAGTTTTGGTGAGGTGTTCGTATAAAGTAAGTATCTAGCTTTCAGCGTTTATTCTCAGCCGTCTGATTAACAGAGAATCTCCTAACATGTAGCTGTATTCCTGAAATAGTATACTTTGATAATAAAAAGTTAATCAGCTTGTAAAAGCAAGTCAAAATACTAGAGGCTGTCCAAATTGATATGTCGTTTCTAGATCTAAGCAAACGAAAAACACCTTTTAGATTTTGTGATGAGTGGCCAATCATTTAAAGGCTCAGACTTCTCCCTATATACTCCGTAGGGTCACTTTTGATGGTTTATGCAGAAGGTTAACAGCTGAAAAAGGGGCTAAACCGGATGTTTTCGTCATCTTTTACGATAAACGAACGAACATGGGTGAGGGATCCAGATTCGGGAATTACAAGGACTTGTATCCGGCTAATTGATAGACGGGGCTTTAGCCAAAGATAAGTTGTACAGTGTGTTTGGACGGTACTCGCTTTCTAGCCGTCTTTTTATACACCATACCTGCGGGTTGGCCTGAACCACCTTCCTTACTTTATGTTCCTGTCTATAGTTTCTGTTTCGTTTCTGTAAATAACCACTTCATCGCCATATCGTGAGAGCTTTTTGGCAATAGATTTATATTTAGCTTTAATAGAGACAGATAAAGACAAGTTTTATAAACGGTTTAAGTACATGGCCCTCGTTGGTCGCTCAAGACCCGCGTCCAATGGTCCAACCGTGACTGTGGATTCTACACCACCCTTCTTATCTTCACGCAGCGGGTCTACCTGGTCTATCACATAGGTGTCAACGTAGTTTGAGGTGTTTCCCTGTGGTTTGGTGTCGTCCAGAGGTGCCTCACTGTCCCCACCACTATAGGTTGACTCCTGCTTGGCGTCACGAGTGCTCCTGCTGCGCCAGAGCTCGATATCATTGCCCTCACCGAGCTCCGAGAGACGGCGGTGTTCTTGTGTAATGGTGATCTCTCTAGTGACGAAGATCTCGTCAAACCTTGCCACGAGGACGGGCCAGAATATAGGGATGGATGCGCAGATGCTCGCCGCATCCACCTCTAGGCAGGCTTGGATAAGACTGATGGGGCTGTACCAGGTTGGGTCGAAGGTTGGGTAGGTGGTCGCGCGATGTATGACGATTGTGGCAAGGCGCCAGACACCGAAGACGTTGATACTGGGAAGGGCAGTTAGCTTTTGAGATATGGGTTGAGCTGGCTAGACTAGCCACGTTTGACATGGCTTACATTGTGCCCAGTAGGAACATCCCAATCAGCCCCATCCGCATTCGCAGTGTCGCACTCTTCTCGAAGTAGAGGGGGATCGGTATGACGAGAACGATCACATCAAAGGCCATATTCAATCCTGCATGGCACTCGTAGATCATGGTAAAATCGGCCGCGTACTTTGAACCGAATCCATAGCAGGTGGCCGTCGATGTTAAGAAACTCCAGTACCCACTGACCGGAAAGCACGGGAACCAGGCCATGAAGCTGAATGCAATACCCCAGAGTGCGATGACCACGGCCATGAAAATGGTGAATTGCCTTTCGCGGGACCGTCTGTCGAAGATGCTGAGATACTGAAAGAGCAATGAAAGTTTGATAAAGGTGGTCGACATTGTGTAGCTCGCGTTGGCGATGTAGAATCTCTGCATGATGAGTGTGCATGAGCGGAGAGTATCTTGTGAGTAAGGCTTGTGACTTTCTTACCTTTAGATATGCCGCCATGTTCTCGGTTGAAAGCTCCAGGAAATGTTGACCAAGGCCATAACTAGTGCCTGGGTGGGCATTAGCAATCCTTGCCAGAAAAAGAACGATGAAATAGCCTTACATGAGCATATAGTTATGGAACCTAGTGATCCAGTTATCTATGATGGTGGTGCTAGGTTAGTAAACATACTTAAGTGATGGATCACTTGAGCAGATGTCTTACCATGAAGAGAATTACCATAATATCATCCCATCCTGGGGATTTTACGACGAAAAAGCGGATGTACAAGCGGAACATAATGCACAAAATGGACAGGACCTACACGATGGCTGGTGGTCAGCTCTGGTCACATATTCGCGGACAACCGTTTGGAAACCACTATACATACCATAAAAGGGATCACAACCCCTAAGATTGTTGACTGCTTATTCCAGGACGGCATGGCTTCTCCCAAATTGTCGACGGCCCCTAGAAGGGACGTCAACGTCTGGTTCGCGCTGTAGTGCATGGTGAGGAGGCTTCGGGGCGTCGTCGTGACGTCCGGTGTATGTTTGATCAGGTCCTGCCCTTTCGTGCAACGACGTTGGCGGCAGTATTTCAGACTCTTATATTACTCGCACAATCCTTACAGTCTGAGAGCCGGGCCCATTGTGCTGATCCCTCCCAAGAATTCGTGCCCCGAATCGTGGATGACATTTTTGCCGATCATTGTTGTAGAGCGGTTGTGCGATCGAGTGGAGATTTCTTGACCCTTGATCCTGAGGATACACAAGGGGTGGTCCAGTAATAGCCATGTCACGGCCACGAACCACCGACGATAGAAACGGCTAAGCCATCCTACTCTCCGCTTGTATACGGCATTTGTTCGCCGTTGGGTTTCAGTGGCTCCTTAATCCAAATGCAATATGTTGTCACACCTGCACCTGTGGCAGTTTATGCATCTCGAATGCCGACGAGATCACATCGCACGGGCCTGCGATAGGAACTTTGTGCAATCCACCGTCCAGTTGGGTCATCTTATCTTCGCATGGGATTCCTTGTGCAGCCATGACCTCGACCTCCTGGATTCACCCATAGGAACAAGATCGGCAGTCCACGAAGGGAATCCGCCGGCGGAATGGCTCCGGATCCGACACGACGCGGCACTTGAGATTAGGTGGATTTGGGCCTGGTGAGCGACTGGGCAGCAGACCTGAGCTTCGGTGGGGACCCTTCATCCGCCTGAAACCAAGCTTTGACGGGTGGAGAGGCAGCAGCTCATGAAACGACGTGGATTGGCGCGAGTTCGTCTCTTGCCCAAATATTTCCCGACTCGACGGTGGGGTCTGGCGACGTCCCGGAGAAAAAAAGAAAAACCGCTCGTGGCTGGATGGATGGACTTGCTGTCAAACTGTGATCAGAAAGTTTAAATGCCTTGGCAGAGGAAGCAAGCAAACGAGATGACGTTGTCCGACCACTTGCACATATGTACTTCGTCAGCCGCCGCAGTCAACCCACGAAATGAAACAGGATCATTTGCTGCGAGTTCCTTTCATCCTACGAGTCTCTCCCAGCACCGCCATCGAGACTCCGAAGAGAAGCCTCCACGGCCCTATAGGGCGCCATCGCATCCTTCGCGGGAGAAGCGTACTGGGAGTAAAGCAGAGCCAAGCCCGCGGTGCATTCTTTGGATTCTGTTGGCGTAGAGATCACGATCACACTCTCAAGTGATGGTGCGTTCCCAGATTTCATCCCAACCGAGGTCACGTGTGTAGCCGTACACACGAGAGCAGGTCGGTGGTATAGTCGCACCTATACTTGAGTTTCCGTGGTGAAATCAGCAATATCATGGTGTACCATCCGTGGACCCTTTCTGGGCTGGCTCGTCTGATAGCGTCTGTACGTGCAAGGTAGGGTGGAGGATGCTGTACCGATATGCAACCACGACCGATATATTTCTCATTGCTGTCAACGCGGTCTGTTCCATTGCGGCCGGTACTGCGTTCCCCTTCATGATCTAGGAATTTTGACGCTTATTCTATCAGCTGCGTGCCTAACTATTACAGCTATCATGGCTCATGCTAAGATTTGCATCACGATCGACAGTGAGATCCCACATCAGATGCAGGAGGGAAACCCACATATATAAAAGGTACAATCGAATTGAAACATATGAAGCACATCTACCCGTCTCGACCTGAGGTCCTAGCGATGAACAAGATTAGCCTAGTTGTCTCAGCTGGCAAAACGACTGCTTTGGTTCGGGCATCCGGACCCGGGAAAGCCACAATCTTACCATTGATTTCTGGTCCAAAGAGCGCCAACCTGCACTCTCAATGAAGCCATCATAGAATTCCAGCACGTTAATTTCCACTACCCTACATACTCCGAAAAACCTACCCTCCGAAGCCCCAGCCTTTTCGTTTTCGTCAAACCTGGTCAATACGTCGCTCTCGTTGGTTCATCAAAGTGTAGAGAATCTCCTACTATTGCCTTACTCGAATGTGTCTACGATCCGCTCGAGGGGGGTCGATATTGACGGCAAAGAAATATCGGGCTTAAATATCAATGGCAATCGCTCGTTTGTCGCACTTGGGTTCCAGGAACCGACACTCTATCAGGATACGACCCGCGAGAATGTTCTCCTCGCGACCGATCGCCAAAACGGGCCCGATTCCGAAAGAGAACTTGTGTGCCACGAAGCAAATATCTACGATTTCGTCATGTCTTTATTTGGCGGCTTTCGTACTGTCGTATCAGTGATGTTGAAGCATCCTTCGCACTCCGTGAAGGTGTCGATAAGCCCTAGTGGCCTTGCCAAGGTGAAGCCCGATGGAAGCTCATTCTGTGATTGCCGTGGAGATCCTTTTCTGGTGAATCACAGGGCGGCCTTTGCAAGCAGGACAATCACCCAGCAAGAGGAAGCGTTCCGCACATCTGGCTTATAGTTAAACCGAGAAGAGGAGAGGTATCAACAAGGTTCATCACTATCTACCATCTCCAGCGCAAATCGTTGTTTCGTATCAGGTCTCAAAATCTTACGATCGACTGCTGATTATTTTTAGCCAAAATTGGGCAGTGCTATTGTGTAGAACTTATGTTGACATGCAAGATTCCGAATAAAAATAGAATTGGGACCAGTCAAACTGAGAGGCACAGTGCACAGAAAGGCCATGAGCGTATGCCTCTCAATTTAATAAGGCACGCAATAAAGTTCATTCCTAATATAGACCGATCGAACTTTAACTAGCAGCCTTGAAAGACTTGACGGTATCCACAATGGCGGTTTCAAGGTCATGGTATTTAATACCTAAAACCCTAGTACTCTTGGAGTTATCGGTCTTGTAGATACCTCCCGGAGGATAGTTCCCTCCCTCTACAGACTCAGAAGGAAGGGAAGATTGGTACTCGGGGAAATTCTTGCGAATAATGTCGACCACCGTGCGATTGTTGAAGTTCTCATTCGCAGTGAGAAAGAACCTTTGGTTTTCTGCTCCTGCAGCATCAATCGCCCTAACATGGGCAAGCGCAACGTCGCGCACATCGACCCAGCAATGGCCCCTAGAACAATCATAATTAGTAAATTTGTGGCTGGTAAGAGGGGCCTTTGATTCAATTACCCCATGTCCGGAATCTTTTCCTTGGCTGCTCCTTGGGTGATAGCGTAGGTTAAGGCATTGGAGGTGTTCAAACTGGAGAGGGAATGTAGTTTGGGGAACTACGGTGTCTTGTTAATATTTCCTTGTCATGATCTTTCACCGATACACTTACAATCGGACCAAAGATCAAGGTTGGGTTGATAGTAGCTAGTGAGAATGAGGGGCTCTCGGTCTTGATGAAATCCCACGCCGCTTTCTCGGCAAATGCCTTGCTACCTGCCGTTGGTTAGAGTCTCGTGCACCATGGCTCAATCACTTCCAACGTACCAGCATATCCCATGTAGACATTGGCCAGGGCTTCTTCCACCGTCATTGGGTTCCAGTCCTCTTCGGTATAAGTGTGCTCTGGCCAATCTCCCTTAGCAACATTTGCCAGTGCAGCGAAAGATGATGTGATGACCACGCGCTTCACTGCAGGGGCGCTTGCTTTGACAGCCTTAAGAATGCTGGTTGTTCCTACAACTGCAGGGTCGAGAAGTTCCTATGAGGCGGATGCTATGTCAGTCTCCATAGATAAAACGAACGTCCTTTGACCACCAACCTTCTGAATATTTGTGGCGGCGAAATGGAAAGGACTAGCCGTGTGAATGACAGCCTCGAAAGGTGGGTTGGAGACGACCACGCTGTCAAAAGCATCCGGCTTCGCAACGTCCTCTACAATAGCAAAATCGAGATGCTCTTTCGTGTATGATGGGAAGGTCTCTTTGATCTTATCTGCTTTGCTCTGGCTTCTAACCGTGGTAACTACTGAATGGCTAAGGCCCCAGGTGCCATTAGCTGAAATGCTCATCATGGAACCTAGTATCTAGCTTACCCTTCCTTCAACAGCAGCTCCAAAATATGGGCAGCAAGAAAGCCGCTTCCACCAGTGAGAAGAATTCTAGTCATCTTGAAATGGGAAGTTATGTGCTCGAATGGAGAAATCCCTAACTATTCGCCGAGGAGAAAGTATTGAATGTGAATGCAATTGAGATTGAGAACAACCGTTGTAACTGGTAGGACAAGATATGTCTGTCTCTCTTTATATGTATCTAGACTCTGAACTAGCCCGGCATTATCTAGATAACTCCTAATTCCATCCGTAGATGCAAAACAGCCACGAGCGGCATAAATGTGGACATCCACTTCTGCGTACGCGGCGGAAAACTGCCTCAATTGCTGAGCAGACAGGATGAGGGTGTCCGCATTAGGGGGCCTCGGAAGAAGAGCCTTAGCATGTCTCGCGTTCCAAAGTTGTGCTTCGTTGAAATAGAGTTCTCGGTATCGAGGGACGTGGGATTTCGTGCGCCCCACACGGACCTCGCATGGCCAATCACCGGGCGGATCGTCCGAGCCAGCGAATCCAACCCATTCACGTTCCCGTTTCGGCCGTCGACGTTGGAGCCAATCCCTGGGCTGCAATTGCGTGCGAGCGAATAGACTGTGGCCCCCGATCCGGCCGAAATATAATACATCAGACCAAGGCCCATTTCCACCGTCCAACTTCCACTCGACAATGGATCTCCTCCGACATTCCAAGAATAGGCTGGCGAAGAAATCCCATACCGGCATAACTAGGGTGAAGACGGGCTGCCGTACCTGCAAGTGAGTGGCCCCTGATGACGACTGCTCAGGCTCGGAGAGAACAGCCCGGACTTACCGTATTGTTTGCTGGTCAGGATCCGGAAAGTGAGGTGTGACGAAGGTCGACCCGCATGTCGGCGATGTATCTCGACTGGACGGGTCTGTGATGGATATGGTATCTGGGGCGGAGGGGGCAACACCTATGGGAATCGTCCTACGGGCACAACACATCGCAGCTATGTACCTCACACGCCTGTTTCCTGCAACATAGGCACAGTTGAGCAGGACTATATCGAATGGTTCAAGCATCGGACCATTAGCAAACTTCCCGGGGTTTTCGGCTCGACCTTCTGGGCCAGTCTTGTGTTCCAAGCCATGGCTGCCGAACCTGCGGTTTTACATGCAGTTCTCGCATTAAGTTCCGCTCACAAGAGAGACATTGCGGGTGTGGGCAGCCTGGAAGTCACGGAGATTACTATCCCTAACAAGCACGAGCAGTTTACACTGCGACATTATAACCAAGCCATTAGTGATCTTCAGCCCCATTTCTCCGCAAAGGATCCGGCATCTCTCCGAGTCGCTCTAATAACCTGCGTGCTTTTTGTTTGCTTGGAGTGTCTCGGTGGCAACTACAAGGCTGCGAAAGCTCACCTCCAAAATGGACTGAAAATCCTCCGGGAGACAACGCAATCTCGACTAAGCACGAAGGGTAACAGTGTCTGGGTCTTAGAGTCATCTACCGACGCCACATATAATCATATCACCGACACTTTTGCACGACTGCACATGCAGGCCGAACTTTGGGGACAAGCCACTCAGCATCTCTGTTTGGTCCCCAGGGCGGCTGGATCCTTGCAAATACCCATAACGTTTGAGTCGATTTATCAAGCAAGGCAATATCTCCATCGCTTGCTAAGTGAGATCTTTTATCTGACGGATCTGTGCTGTGGGGAAGGAAAGTCCAATGCAGGATATGCACCGCGGCAGAGGAATATTCAAGAAAAGCTTGCATCGTGGCTCCGAGCTTACAAAGCGTCGAGCATCAGCCTACAAGTCCACGTAACTGAGAATTCAGTGGCCTACAAACTTCTTCACGCCTACTATTACATGGCAAATATCATGGCCAATACATTCCTCCAGCCACAATATGAAACCAGATTCGACTCACACATATCTGACTTTGTCTCTATAATTACTATCTCCATAGAGTTGTGGAAAGTTGCTTTACTAGCCGGTGCACTCGAGAAAGGAACCTCTCGCGAGGCAGAAATGTCCAGTTTCGTAGCCGACATGGGGTGGATTGCGCCACTCTACTTCACGGCGATCAAGTGCCGAAATCACCGGGTGAGGCTTCATGCTATTCGACTGCTCAGCTCAACCTCGCATAAAGAAGGGATCTGGGATACGAAAGTGGCGACATATATTGCGCGGGAGGTGATGAGGATTGAGGAGAAGGACTTTTACAAGGACCTTGTTGTCGAGGATGATTTTCCCCTGTCCGAAATCCCGGCGGAAGAACATATGTCTATGCCCTTGCTTCCCGAGTCGTATCGAGCACAGGAGGTTCAAGTGGTCCTGCCGGACCAACCACGAGGAAACATTGTATTAATCTGTAGACAGAAACGGGATAACAGCATAGTGGAATATGTTTACGAGAGGGAGTATATTATTTCTCACACGTGGATAGATAAAATTTAAAGAGGACAATAATAAATTCAAGTCACAATGATAACGATGTACTTTCTATGATTTAATGCGATTCATTCCTGGAACCTTTCCCATGATTCAAAGATAAGAAGGTTTGTGATGGTTGGTTAACAACTCAGATCAACCCTCCTCCTAAACTCCGAAGGAATAAATGCATGAAAGGACCGATTCATTTCTAAGGGAGTAAGCTGATCTGTTATAGAAGACTCAAAGCCCCCATCGACACCCTGTCAACTATCGGAGGTAAAGGTCTTCCACCGTAGCTCCGACGCCAGGTGAAAACAAGTATTGGCAACGGACAGCGGTGGAATTGACCTTTCACTTCGCCACACTGACATACCCCATTGAAAATGGGTCCTCCCTGCGTGCCAAGGGAAACCCACTTTGGAGTACCAATCGACCACGATGAGGTTCCATGAACAGTCTTGATGAAAAAGGCCAATCTTAAAACCTGAACTTAGACTCTTGGCTCTCTTGAATTTGATGCAGTCAATTCTACGCCCAAAGCCTCCCTGGAGGCTACAATAGCACCTTAATTCAGGGCAACTACGACAGCCTCCTTGCCAACACCTCCTGTACAAATGCCACAAATACAATTGCTTGCCTTCGAGGGCAATCTTTCGATGTTCTGAATAACTTCTTCAATGCCTCTTTCATGGCCGGGAATACGCCCTTTGTGCCTGTCATCGATGGAGATTTCATCGCTACCCATCCAACCGATCAACTCAACGCAGGAACCTTCGTCAAGGTTCCCTTGCTGATTGGAACTAATTCGGATGAGGGGTCTATCTTTGGTACTTACGGCATTCAGAAGTACGTTAGCTTCCTGTTCTGTGCGGGACTGCCTAAGAGACCATCTACTGACACGTTGTCTGCCTAGTGATGCCGAATTTACAGCCGCCGTCAACTCGACCACTTTTCCTTCGACGCTCTCGTCCTATATCAACAATGCAATCGCCTACCTCTATCCCGACGTACAAGCCATTGGCGTCCCCTCTCTCGAAACATATCCCGATCTTCTATCCCCGAACAACCCCCTCGTAGCAACTCTCGGTCGTCAAGCCCGCCGCTCATTTGCCTTCTTCGGGGACTTAATCTTCCACGCTCCCCGTCGCGCAGCAAACACCGCCTGGTCCAATTCGGGAGTCCCAAGCTACTCATACTGCTTCGACGTAACCCCCGCCAATGTCCCCACGTACCTCGGCGCCCGGCATTTCGCAGAGGTAGCGTTCGTATTCGACACCACCGATCTCAACTTTTACGATGGTGCTCCATTCCCCAACGCCACCGAGCCCGAAAAGAGAAACGCATATGTGAATGTGGCGAGCTTCATGAGTCGAAGTTGGGTCGGTTTCATTGCTCGGGGTAACCCCAACGCGAACGGGTTTGCGAATGTGAGTGCCTGGGAGGTCTATAATGCTACTATGGGTGGTGGTGTGGGCCGGAACATGGTTCTCACTGCGGTAGGAGAGGGATTGTCCAGTTATGTTGAGGACGATACTTTCCGAGAGGAAGGAATCTCCTTCCTGACTCAGCATGCTAAAAGTGTTTGGGGCCGGTAGTGAACGATTGAAAGGGGCTTTGATGAGCCGTGGAATACGGAGAATAAATTGGAGGCCGGTATAAAGATATGTGGAAGAAATAATATTTTTATTTTGCTGCTTTATGGAGAGCTGTTAGAAGGAAATTTTGTGTTTTGATATTTACATTCTTTGATACTAGATAGATAAGGTAGTTGCGAAACGTTTACTTTTGTGAACAGTTCAATATCTGTCATCTACTAGTTATAATATACTATGCTTGCGAGGCAGATAATATTGTAGCCAGGCTACTTATAAAACCGAAACAAGGAAACTTATCCAGACCCTCAAGGGCCACGGAAAGACGTCACGCCCGTATGGCATAGCACCATAATGGAATGAGAGTCAGTCACAAAGAAGACTTGATATGCAAGACCTTTTGGGAGAAACAATTCATGTATTATACAACAGGTCGTATATTAATCGATACCCCGTAGTATGATTGCCTTCTAGGCTTCCCCAGACCCCAGGCCCGGTAAAAGCAACCCCTGCTCTGAATAACATGCCCAACCACCCTGACTCCAGTCTCCGTCTCGCAAAAGCAGATCCACACCAGTCCCATTTGTCGATGAAATATTGACAAGTCACGAAACGCCCATTAAGTCCATCATTACTAGTCATAGCCTGCCCCACGTTGCCAAAGACTGCCTTTGCATTAGTTTAGGTCGGTTGAAGTGGAAGGAAACTTCTTACTTAGAATTCTTCGGACTATTGAATCCTACCGGGCTGGCATTATCTTGCCTCCTATAACCGGCCAAGTGGGTGGTAGACGAATTGCCCCTGAATGAAGCTGGTGAAGGAGTACTGTCTCGGTCGTGCATAATTAGGGGCAAGTTACTGTTTGGTCGGCTGTCAGGGTGACCTTGGTAGATTCTTCGCGGGCTGTCTGGGTAGCCTGGAGGTGATTCATGGCTTCCAGCTTGGAAAAAAGGTGCCGACGGATCAACGGGCGGGTGAGCAGATCCTCTGGGGGTTGTTTGCGAGTTGGCTGTTGAAGGTGGGATTGGTATGTTTGCAGGGCTGTTTCGTATGTCATCGGATGACCATGATTTGTTTTCATGGTCGAGGTCGAAGTTGTGCTTGTATTCGCCTCTTGCCGTGGCGCCCAGTGCATCCAATTCGGTCGTCAACTGAGTTTTAGACTTGATGAAAGAACCACGGTCGTCGGCAACGGGTTGATAACGAGAATCTGGGTTCTTCCGAAGAAAGGCATAGATGGTGGCAACCAACACCAGGATAATCAGAATGAGCGAGAATACGGCGTTATAGATAAAGAAGATCACGCCCATAACGCCCGTAACTATGCCCGGTTGGTCGAAAACATCCGTAAAGGCAAGGAGGAAGATGGCGTTCACGAAGTTCACCGCACAAATCAGGATGTTGAAGGTATTGGTGCTCTTGTCCATCCAAGGTCGAAGAACACTCGCCCCAATCAATGCAATCCCCTCGATGACCACAAGAGCAATAGCTTGAAGGGTACCACTGTTCTGGCCAAAGGCAATGAATATGCCTTTGATGACGGTATACACCAATACCACGAGGATAAAGTAGTAGGCCGTCGCTCTAAATTGCACGTAGAGGAAGCCCCACTTATTAAGCGTTGCGGGATCAGAATATAAGATGTAGGCAGGGCTCTTGTGTAGCGTTACAGAGCGTTTGGCCGTACGAATGACTTGCATGGCCGCCCATATGAGAGTTCCGGTCATGCCTACGAAAAAGAAGACCGCAAGTACCACCTCGGCCGGAGAATCCACCTGCGTGAATTCCCAAAGACAGAAGATCGTCATCTGAGGATAACTAATCAGAACGATGCGGAACAAGATGCCCTTTAGAACAACGGTCCAGCCATTGCGGAAATCCCGAAACTTGGTCGTCGTTTTCCCGCGGGCGGCCAGTTCACAAATGCCTTTGAACATGGCCACGAGGATTCCCGTGACCACAATGAAGATACAGAAGAAGATCAAGCTGGTCAGGAAGAGGTTCGTGGCTTCGATGTTGGCCCGAAATGCGACACGTTTAATTCCCTTGACGGTGTAGATGCCGGAAACACTACTGTCGCTCGTTCTCTTGGTCATCTGGTGCGCCCGTGTGAGCAGCTTGATGCTCGTATCGATGGAGCGCTTGGTAATTGGATTAAAACTCTCATCCCGCTTCTTGAGGACTTCTACGGACGTAGTTGTGAGGGTGTTCAGAAGGGTCGACGGAGTTCCTCCGGTCGACTTTTGATACCAAGTGGCAATCGTTTGCATGAAATCGACCTGCATAATACCTATCGTCCAGTCAAAGTTCTCGGTCCATGACTGCACGATGGGGGGTAGCGGAACAGCGGTCAATCCAACAATGGCTTGGGCCTGGAAGTATCCGAACAGAGACAGAGCGCTGGCTGCAACATGAGCAGCCGTATTGGAATGTCCTTTGCCCGAGGTTACGGCCGAGGCGACAAGAGCCATGCCCGAAATGACTGCGGTCGACCAACCCACCCCCTTCTGGTCGACCGTTTGCCCGTTGGACAGATGCGCTTCCACACAGGCCACGCTGACGCCGGGATTGCTGGTTTCGTTGATAAGAACCTTCACATAGGCATCCAAGTCCGGCACGCCGTACGCGATTCCGGGAAGAGTGACGGCATTTTTGCCCAACACGATGTTGGAATTAATGTCGATCTGCCCCGTGCTCATCGGGCACACCCCACTGAGTTCCTTGATGGTGCACGGGTCGAGGGTCTTCTTCAGGATCGTGTAGCCATAGGCTACCGCTTCAACATCAAACATGACATTCCCTTGGATCGAGGAAAAAGCCACCACATCAAAAGAGAGGGTCCCATTGTCCGGAGTATAGACGACATTGAAGAGGCTGGCCGAGAAGCTGGAGTTGTCCTGGCACGTATTCAGCGACTTGGACTCGATTAAGTGGATGGCGGCCGCGGGAGCGAGGACGGATAGAAGAAGGCCAGCGGAGACAAGAAGGGAGGAGAAGCATGCGGGCCTCATGATGGCGATGTTGTATCGATGTCGTGGTACGTGATGGAGCGAGTGGCAGGTGGGAAGGCGGTCCCGTGACTTGGCCCGAGGTGGCGGGGGATGCGATGGTACAGCGTCCTCGCCGGCTCCAGGACTGTGGCGCCGACGGTATCGGTCTCCTTCCCGGGATTGCGATGCTCAACTGAGCCTGGATGGACGATGGTTGGAGCGAGCGACGGATGGCAGCGATGATGTCGAAGGGAAAGAAGGGAAGGAGAGCGAAGATGGGTCGAGGGAAGAAAAGCCGGCTTGGGCTACGAGAACGAACGCAGGCGGAAGGGCGGGACGTCGACTCGTATCTCACCGGGCCAGCCCAGCCCTGCCCTGCCCTGCCCTGCCCTGCCCTGGCCTTCGTACCACCCCACGAAAGCATGCAGTCCGTCAGCAGCAGACCACCCTCCGCATGCCAACATCCTGGAACTGCGACACCAATATCCAATGAGTCTGACCTACCGCGCGACGAGACACTGGCCGTGACCGGACACCGCGACCCAGCAACGCAACGGAGACCAACTCCGCCGTCACCGCCATGGTTGACATCGTGCACACCTCTACTCGGCAGCAAGTCCTGCCCGGCGCAACTGCGAGAATGTCTTTCCGTTCCGCATTAGGATCTCGTGGGTTGGTCAGGCCCGGTTAAATTGGCAAATACGGCCGCTTGCTATAGATAGACATCTCCCAGCCTTGGCCATCTTACCTTTACAACCGCTTCCCGTTTCTGCCCCCCAAGACGGCGACCCGATCTAGGTTCGAGCGTGAGATTATGAATTTGGGTTTTCTCCTGGCCGAGCGACCGCGAGAGGGTCGGGAGCCCCAGCCGCGCTGAGACCACGGCGTGCTTGGGGGCAGTTGAGGAGTGGCGGCTGGTCACGTCACTGATGACATCCCCGGCCTGGACCCGTCGTACTTCTACGGTAGATGGCACAATAAGAGAATTCCTCCCTCCGACCGGTACCTTGCCACCTTACCCTTCGTCCAAGTAAGCATTTAGGTTCCTGGGCACCCCTTCCCTTCACGTCGCCTCGCACCACGTCAACGGGTGGATCGGATCGACCGGAGGCGAAGTCCCGACTCACGCGCCGTGCGAAAGGTCGCTCCTTGCCCCGTGTGCCTCGTCCGAGTGCCCACCCCGTCCCGACCAACCCCAGATTCGGAGATATAAGGTGCGACCGTAGTGTCGCTGTGCCTAACGGGTGAGCCTGGATATGCCCGTCGTGCAGTATTCGATGCAGGAGCTTGAAGCCGGCCGCCATGTTGCAGCCTGCGACACAACTACAAGCTTTCCGGGCGCACAACCCCCGCCTGACATCATAGGATCAGCGGGAACGTGTGTTGGCAAGGGGTCCTCTGTATGGTGGATCGCGCACCATGGCTGCGGCGTCCCTTCACGAATCACGATGGCTGAAGATGGGGAATAGCATCATGAAACCGTGATCAGGACGATCGGCGTGTGGGGTCGACGGTGCTTGCCACTCTGACGTGGAAAGGTGCATCTACGATGGCGATGCGAGCCAAGAATAAGGAACACCCGATGACCTTCTTCCGTCCTTCCTCAAACCCCACTACCTCATCATTGGAACACTGATCCATTGGTTGTCCGCACATGACTAGCCCTCGAAGGAAGAATCACCACAGCAAAAGGCAGGTCAGCAGACTTCGACTAGCGCAACCGGCTATCCCTTCATTCCACCTCTGATGAAGCTCGTGATTCAGGAGACGCCCGGGCCATGATGGTGAATAGAGGTGTTTAACCGTAGCGAACGTCCTATCAATTAGAGTTCTGACAGCATGGACGTGGTCAACACTGAGATCTGTATGCGAGCAAAGTGAGAACTGCGCTTGTTGAGTGAGCCACACCAGAGCGCGACGGAAGAGGGCCGGTAAATCTACAGTGTTTCGGATTTACTAAACCCTCCCGCTGGAGATGCTTTTGGTGAATAATCCACGTTTAAAGCAACGTAAGAATGTTTCCTTTGCGGTAGAGGCGTCCAGGGACTCATTCCGTACTAGTAAGTTGAAGAGCATTGAATTTCGTTGTCAAAAGGCATATAAATTTGCCTTGGACTACCTGAAAGTGGATGTATAACACGTTCGTCATCATCACTAGGCAGATCAATACCTCCATCCCTTCGTATCACTACAAGACTGTAGAAGGATCCCGAGGTCTCCTGAATACGCCGCACATTACTGCGCCCATCCGCTTTAATCCTCACTTCAATTCAGCCTTGGTTGCCGCTAGCTCCGGTGGACGAGGAGAACGATAGTATAATTGCTCGTTCGGTTATCTTCTGAATCATAACCTGGTGGGTTCCCTTTCTCCTTGCTATCGTTTTGGAGATGCGCATGAGAACGTAGTCTTGCACCTCTCGATATAATAGCTATCAATAACAGGAATTTATTTGAGGCTAATAATTTCTAGAAAGAGGAAAATAAAAATAATGCTTTTTATGCAAGTAATTTCCTAAATAGAACAAGTGGTTTGGTTGTATCCACGGGTATATTTGAACAGAATATACTACACTATGATTCACGTATGTATTTCATGCTCACTCTATTCGGCTTTGGAATTAATTCCTAGGGGTCTATTTTGTGGGACTTTGACATGAAGGATCGTAGGTCTTGTAAGAAAAGTCTCCGGAAACCAACACTTCCATTTCTTAGTCACAAAAGAAACTAACCTCGGAATCTCGAGAAATTGAGACTATTGGACCATCCAGAATCGCCTGAAACTATGCTTAGTAAAGGCAGTAATATCTATTCACAGATGGAGTGCAAGGCTTAATTAGCTTATATCATTAAGGCCCCATCATGAAGAAACTAAGAGTGGTAGCCCTGCTTTTCCAGTAGCATTTTCAGAGTCGCCCTGACCTGGTCACCAACTTCTCTCGTCGACGAAGTACCACGCATGTCTTTCGTCTTGATCCCCGCATCCAAAGTGGTTTTGACAGCAAGCTCGATGGCCTGTGCCTCCTCCTCCATGCCAAAACTGTACCGCAGCATCATTGCTACACTGAGAATAGATCCAACCGGATTCGCAATCCCCTGGCCAGCAATATCGGGCGCCGACCCGTGAATCGGCTCATAGTATCCCTTAACCGGTTCATCCCCCCACTTTTTGACCGGAAGGTCTGCAAGACAACCTGATGGCATCACGCCGAGAGTGCCCGGAATCACCGCGGCTAGATCAGAGAGAATGTCGCCGAAGGTGTTATCGGCGAGGATAACGCCATTGAAAGACGTTGGCTGCATCATCATCAGTGTCGTCGCACTGTCAGCCAGTTGATGCACAATCTCCACCTGCGGATATTCTCTCTTGATCGTCTCTTCCGCAATCCGTCGCCAGAGACGCGACGACGCCAGCACATTGGCCTTGTCACAACTAATCACGCGGGGGACGGGCGACGCAGAGGAAAGCGCAATATGGGCAGCCATGCGAGCAATGCGCTCGATTTCGGAACGCTTGTACGCCCACAAGTCGGAGGCATAGTCTGGCTCCTCAACCTTGGGCCCGTAAAACGCCCCGCTGACGTTCTCTCGCACAACGATGAACTTGGTGCCCTGCACCAGCTCCTCTTTCAGCGGACTCACATGGCTGGAGATATACTCGCACGGGCGGATGTTGGCATAGACGTCGGTGAGTTCGCGCAGGAGGGTCGTGCCACCTTCACAGCCTTCCACTCCGCGGCGGATGCCGTCCCATTTTGGTCCTCCCGTGGCGCCCATGAGAATGGCGTTGGAGGTGCGGCCTTCCTCTAGGACTTCTGCCGTCACCGGGACGCCGTGCTTGTCTATTGAACAGCCTCCGAACAGGCGCTTGAGCTGTTTAAACGATGCTCGGCCGTTGGGAAGAGCCGATAGCTGGTCGAGGACGAGGCATGCTTCGGTGGTGACCTCTGGGCCGATGCCATCACCTTCGATCACAAGAATGGTGAACTCCACTTTTGCCAGTCCCATCTTTGCGGTCAATTTCTATTGAGATTTGTTAAGTTAGTCGTTTCGTAACGGCTAGCATATCGATGTAAACGACTGTGAAAGAAGGAGGAATTAGAAGAATACATGCGACGACGAGAACGAACTATGTCAAAAGTCTCACTCAGCAACAGAACTATAGTACAAAAGTGGGAGCGGGGACAATTGGAGACAAGATGTCAACCTGCAGAATGATTTTATGAACTCGATGGATGGTGATAAGTGGATAGTTCCGCGACGGAGAAGCGCGCAGGGCGAGATAAGCAGGAGCCAATAATATGCTGCCATCGGCAATTGTGAATTCGAATAATGCCATTCTTCAATGGACATATAATTCCCGAATGCATAGACATGGTGTCGAGAAATAAACCGTCGTTATTCAAGATGGTAAATGATCGGACAATTTGATCAAAGTAGTTACATGGCCTAAGATCTACATCGGGTTAATACCGAGTTCTGAGACGTCATCGCTTCCATTGATAAGGCCTTACTCGAGAATTTGCCAGCTTCCCAAGGCCACCGAGCTTTTGAAATATGCCAGTCTCTGCACAGAATTAAGACGACATCGTCATACCTACTAGCTCACATGATATAAAAGCAGCTTACACTGGGCCTGTCCTCCTTGAATTCACTTCGACTCGGGACGATATGTTTAGCCTCAAAAAGATTCTTAAGCAAGTCCGACGTCTTAAGCATCAAATGCTCATATATCCGAATCATCTGGGAACCTCACAATAGATGCTATGACATTGATTGAACGATCTTTCGATTGAGTCCACAGGTCTTAACCACCTACGAAATAAAATATATACATATACTTGGCGACCAGCACAGCCAGCCAAGTATCGAAGAGAACAGAATCTACAACACATTTATATACAGCGGAATGCCTTATTCTTAGAGAACTGCCCATAGCAAGTCCTTCATAAACAACCCAAGAATGCATCCGGAAATTATATCTCCGTGCATGGTTTATGCGTCACACTCATCATCAGCAGCGCTGCTAGTCACAGCAGCGGCAGCGGAAGTGGCAGAAGAGGCAACGGTCACCATGGTGGTGGGGACAGCGGTGCTGGTGCTGGAGGCGACAACAGCAGCAGCAGCCGAGCTGGAAGCAACCGTGGCAGCAGCGGAAGTGGAAGCAGCAGCAGCGGAGGTGGAGACAGCAGCAGCAGCGGAAGAGGTGGTGCCAGCAGCGGCAGCCGAAGCCGAACCAGAAGCAGCTCCAGTAGCAACGGCACCAGCGGTGGTGGTAGCGCTGACGGAAGCCGTGATGGTGGAAGAGGATTGCGTGACGGAAACAGCATCGGAGATGAGAGTAGGACCTGGAACAGTGTAGGTGGACAAGGAGGAGTAGATGTTCACGATGATACCGGCGCCCGTCTCGGTGTACAACTCGGTACCCAGGGTTCCGGCCGGGCTCTCAGTTCCGGATCCAGTGATTTGAAGGTTGAAGCATTGGGGGTAGTTCTGGGCCCCATCGGCGGACTCGGCACCGTGGAGGGCAATGAGCTCGTGGCGCAAGACGTAGTTTCCGGGGGCAATGCTGCTGGGGATGGTGACGAGCCAGGTCGAGTTCTCGGCAATCAGCTCGTCCGTACCCCAGTTTCCGGGGACGGTGGTGTCATCGATCAACCCCACGCCGTCGATCTTGAAGAACTCGAGGGTGGTCTTGTCGACGGTGGTGCAGTCGCTACCGCAGTTGGCTAGGTAGTCGATGACGGGGCCGTGATGGCCGGATGGCCAGGCGGTCCACTGGATGCTGATACTGTCACCGGCAGCCACGGTTGCGTAGCCCTGGGCGTTGGTGGCGCTCTCGTGGCAGATGATGTCGCTGCTGTTATATTGGCTGGGGGAGATGAAGCCGTTGGCGGTGTTGGGGGTGGTCCAGGCCACAACGGCGGGGGGGTTGCTCTCGTAAGGGAAGACGTTGATGTCGAATCCTTCGTAGGAGGCGCCGTTGATGACAATGTTCTCAACGTGACCGTGAGCGGCAACACGGGTGGCGGACAGCAGAGCCGTCAAAAAGGCAGCGGAGGTGAAGCTATGCATGGTGAGGAAGGATCTCGGAGGAAAGACTTTCGTAGAGAATGTGTATAAATGCGTGAAGAGAGTGAAGTTCGGACAGCAGAGCGACTAGCGCAACGAATGTGAAGTCTCAATCAATGAGGGTGAGGAAGCGAAAGAAAGTATGCGGTAAGGGTAGACACGAAGAAGCTGATGAGGTTCTGCTCCCGATGGACATGGCGCTCTTATAACGTCGGCCGTGGATTGCCTCATGGCTAAGCTTCGCACCCCTGGTCGTCCCAAGTAGCCGCCGGGGGAAAACGTGCAGGCCCTGGTGACAATCTACCTCCGTCACGGAGAGGGGACTGAGCAGCAGTTCATCCCAAAGGGGATGCAGGACACAATTCCGATGAAACGAACTGCTTCGAACAAATGAAAACAGCCAACGCAAATTTCGCGTAGACGGACACGGAGGTGGTGAGGGCATTCGCGATTGGGTTCTGCGCGATTCGGCTGTTTCACGTTGAGTGGTTTGTTCTGATGCGGCGCCGGACTCCGTACCTGGCCCTGTGGCGAGGTTAGCCGACGGTTTGATATAGAATTCTAGGACGACTTTCAATTACGAGGGTCGACAGTGCTGCTCAACTGTTGTTTCTGCTGAACTGCGCGACTGCGAAATTTTAAGGGTGTATAGTTAAGTGGGGATAGCTGTCGTCAGAGTCCCCTCCACAGCCTTCACCGTCGCATGGAAGACACCGCCGATGCAATTAACATTAATCTAGGTTATTGGAATAGGGTAGATCGACAAGCAAGACGGCGTCGTCATGCCCGCTGGCGGAATCGTCAAGCACCGACTTACTTCCATATCCAAACTTCTGCTGGATTAAGTAAACTCACACTTAGGACCGTACGTCCAAGACGGGAATGCCCCTAGCACTCAAGACAAGCTTTGAAGGCAAAAGCTTCGTGTGCAGCCACTGCAATTAAATGCAGAAGCGTCAGCCACACTTGAGCCCGGCGAACTGTCTAGATGCAAAATACTCTATTAATAGCCGGTTTCACTCCATCCTAGCTCAGATCTAGGCTTCTCAGTACAAAAGATAAGTTTGGATATATTCCAATTGTCCTTCCCCGCAACTGCCAAGCGTGCAAGCATATAGATATTCGCGTCTTAGGTGATGAAGGTGCACATGGGAGTAGGACGATGTATAAATCACGTGGATAGCTTAGTCATCGTCCGAAAACTGTGTTAAGTTGGCTGTAGGGATAGGAGAAGGTCTTCAGACGTTCGAATTGCAGATCTACCAGACCCTGCGCTGATTGTAAGAGAGATCGCCACCCCACGGACTTGATTGGTCACCAACAAAGAATGAACTTGTCGACAGACTCGGTGCTGTAACATTGTACCCGCAGCATTGTTCGATGTCCTCTTTGGTTGCTGATATGGGATTCAGATAAACATCCAGGGCTCACAAGAGCAAACTATAAGGAGCCAGAAACATGCATTCACAACAAGAGATTGAAGAAGTAGCTTCGCAGCTACTCTCAACCAAAGACCTCAAGCTGGTCGCGTGCAGAACGCTTCAATCCCTGTGGGCCGGCTATGGCCATATATGCGAGATCAAAGCCGTGCCATCAGCAGCAGGAGATGCATCCCAACAACCATCCTCGTTCATCTTGAAATACATCTCGCCGCCGGCGACTAATCGTAAAGGACCCCCAAAGGAAGGCCACCTCCGCAAAATCCTCTCGTATCAGATCGAGCAGTACTTTTATACTCACCTCGCGCCGCAAATGCCACCAAGCATTGGAGTTGCTTCGTGTCTCGCCAGCATTGATGACAAGTCGGGGAGCAATGCGACCGCAATGATCATGACGGACTTGAATCAGAAATACCCCGTAGCGGGTGAGAAACGGGGTGAGCTGAATGAAGCCCAGGTGCACGCCGCTGTGGACTGGCTTGCAACATTCCACGGCTTTTGGTGGGGTAAGACCCAGTCGTTCGACCGCTCAAAACTATGTCGGCCTCCACTGGAACATTTCCAGCAGACCAAAAGCACCACGGCTGACGAAGGGGTTTGGTTGAATGGCGGATACACATACCTTGCGACTCGCCGAGACGAATACCGCGACCTCTGTGCGTCGGACTCGGAGTGGTGCGCGCCGTTGTGCTCGCCTCTTACTGACTTTGAGGGCCAGACCATCGCTGAATTGGTCGCAAGGTTTCTTGCGCCTCTAGCCGATGGTGGTAAGGAAGGTCCGATTTCCAAGTATGAGACTCTGATTCACGGTGATGTCAAGAGCGAGAACTTGTTCACGACTGCACGCGGCGACGCGGTGGCTTTCTTTGACTTCCAGTATGTAGGGTTGGGGTTGGGAGTTTGTGATTTGGCCAAACTGTTCACGTGCTCTCTCCCGCAAGAGCTGTTGTCCGTGGATGCATTCAGTTCTGAGGATATAATGAAGATGGGCGAGGGCGAGGAGAAATTTCTTCGGCGTTATCTCGATAAGCTTAGGCAAGTCTCGGGGAGAGAGTATGAATGGGATGTGTTTGTAAGGCATTGGGAGATAGGACTGGTCGACTGGCTCCGATTCCAGGCGAGCTGGGGATTCTGGGGCAATACGGAGTGGCTGGAGGGCCGAGTGCGTTCGATTGTAAACGACCCGGAGTGGAAGGCTTACCTTGAACGGGAATCCAAAGCTTGAAGACTGCTATGTGGCTGTTCATACAGCTCATGGACAACTCAGCCTCAAGAGTACAGAGTCGCCTAACAATCTGATTTGGCCTTGTTTACAGTGCAGTTGAGATGGATCAAGGCATTCCACATAAGGCGGTTGCTTTGGTCAAAGTAACCTCATTGTCTATGGGAGTACGAAGCGAGAACGGGCTTGAAAGAGGTGAAAGAGGTTCAGAAAAGAACACCACTTGGCACAAAAGGCACTTTAGAACCCTTAGCGCTATATAGAACCGGAGAAGAAGATTGATTTATAGAACGATAACTTAAAGGAAAAGAAGATTGACTTATAGAATAATACATGATGGTCATCGCTGCTATCTCTCTTACGCTTCTGCTACTTTGTTACTTCAGGCTACGAGCATCACTTCGAGACTAAGGATCAATATCTAAATGCAGTGTAGTAATAGATCTGCTGCTATTCCATGTTTTATTTTATATGAAAACGAACAGAAATAAATGATAGCAACGGCGCCCCAGGTTCTTGAACGGTAATTGCTAGAGGAAGGTTCATCAATTCATGGAATCTATGGAGACAGTGAAATAGCGCTCAAATCAGAACAAGTTCCAAGCATGGATATAGAAGAGTCGTGCTGCCCATCTAGTGGTAGTAGTTCCATGCCTTGGGCTTCGCTACCAGCCAGGCATTCTCCAAAGCGGCAACCACCTCGTCAGGAAGGGGGCCCTTCTCGGAATCAAGCAGGTTCTCCTCCAAGTGCTTCATGCTGCTCGCGCCAATGATGACCGTGTCACCCAACTCGGCGCGCAACAACGAGTGATGCATCAACCACCGCAGCGCACACTCCGTCTCCGTCAACCCATGCTTTGTCGTTGCCTCTCGCACAATGTCCAGGGCGTCAAACATCACGTCGTTGATATATCGCTTCTGGTAGGTCTTTCCCTGCGTTGTGTTGGGGTCAAACCGAGAACCTGCCTCAAACTGCGGTGCCTCGCGATGGTATCGCGATGTAAGGTAGCCTCCCGCGAGGGGGTTGAAGGCGTAGAAGCTCATGTTGTAGTGGCGCAGGCAAGGGAAGAGCTCGGCCTCGACGGTGCGGTGAATGGCGTTATAGACGCCTTGGAAGACCGAAGGACGGATCCAGCCGTTGCGGATACAGATCTCGTTCATCTGCGCCACCTCCCAGCTCATATAGTTACTGATGCCGAAGCGTTCAAAAAGCCCTTCCTGGTGCAGCTCGTTCACCGCCCGCAGCGTCTCTTCATACGGCGTCTTGCGATCCGGGCCGTGGAGGTACCACATCTCAATCTTGTCGGCCTGGAGAGCCTTGAGTGACGCGTGGAGCTGCGCGCGGAGATCTGCTGCTGCGTGTGAGATCTTGCCCGGCACGGGGTACAGTTTGGTCTCCATCACGAGCCCGCGGCTTTGCCAGCCGAGCTCGCCCAGGTACTCTTCTGACGAGCCTCCGCCGTAGACCCGCGCGGTGTCGACTTCCTTGTGACCGTGTTTCTGAAAAAGATCGAGCATCGCCCCGCAGTCTTGGAGGTTGAATACTCGGGTTTGTTCCACGCCTGTTGGTGGTGGTCAGTTACATTTCGCGCTGAGGTTGTGACATGGGAGCAAGGTTGGGAATTGTAGAAGTCTCGTACCGGGTTTTCCAAAGGTCATGGCACCAAAGACCAGTGGGATTTTGGTCTTTACTGCGTTGGCCATGGTTGTGCTGATGGGGAGGAAGTCTGCCTGTATGATTAGATGAGAGGGGGAGGAAACAGATGCAGTAGCAAGGTCAATGAAGATAATGACGACAAGGCAATGCTCTGCGGTTTTATATGCGGCAGAATAGATACAGAGATAGGGTACTCGAATATCCACACCCACGGCCTTGGCTTGGCCTTAAGTCCGTTGGGAGGTGGGGCAGAAAGAGAACGATGCACGCCGGGGGGTGGATTTCGTGAGCGCATGAGGTCCCTTGCAATACAGTATTTAGCCAGTTAGCTAGCTAGGAGCCAATTTCAGTGGACCTATCCTTAGAGTTGGAAACGTTGCTCCTCTGTTGTAGACAAGTAGGTAGCCGAAGGGCATTAGCTGCCACGGACGGGCAACTTGTAGTATAGTATAGTATAGTATAGTATAGTATATACTGAAAGTACCCAGCAAGCCAGATATCTTATCAATGTTCAGCGAATATTTTCTTAGACACATCCAGCATGTTTCCTCCATCTACTTCCCATGCCAGCTGGTAACGAGCGGAGCTGATATCCCGTACACGTTTCACCGAGCTCCTATGAAGTGTGGTGCAGAACCGAGAGCGATGATTGGCCTTCCCGTCCACACACCTTCCCTGCCCCTTCTGCAGCCTGCTTATCCGCACGTCATCGTCATCGGGATCTACCGCCCGAGATTTGGTGCCTGCTTCTTCGCATTATTGGATATCGACCAGTCACGGAAGAGACTAAGATAAAGCCAGGGTTCGGGTTCAGAACGCACGTGTACGGTATGCCGACTACGGGAGATAAGATACGATGAAGAAAGATACGTACTGTACTGTACGGTACTACGCTGTGTATTGAGTTTAAATGCATCCCATTTCTGTCTCACTGAATTAGGATCTTCTTGCGCAGGACGTTACTGTCCAAATTACCTATCGGCGTCGTAGAATCGAATAATGATGAGGATACCAGCATGTATTTTGTTTTTGGGTGGGATGGGGAGAAAGCTTTGGTAACGTCGTTGCCGTAGCGAGCAAAGTCGCCGCCAAAGCACCAGCCTAAGTATCCGCCGTCACCAACAAGAGTGAAAGATCCGGAATCAAAAACACAGATCTCATATCCTTCAGAAATTTGCATGTTTCAGGTAGGAATACAAATTAAGCTACCTATTCTCCGAGGAATAACTTATGCAATCATGAAATATATCTCCCTGGTTCCTCACAGGCGTGAGAATATATGCTCCAGTGAAGCTCGAAGCTCTTACAATCATATTACGAATGACTTCAGTATCTCAACTCTATACTTATATTCGTCGGGGTTGGTCGACTAGATTGGCCGTGGCGTCGTTGCTGCCCGACTCAGCTGCTCGTCGTTCAGCCGCCCGCCCAGGAAGCTTGGCACCAGTAGAGAGCGCCGTCGACAGCCTCGTTGCCGGCTAACCCCCCTAACCCTTTCAGCTCTGCGCTGTATGTGGCTAGCAATTAGACATATTAATACTAGATTCCGGGAGGGGCTTTTTATAGCTAGTTTCTACTGCAATCCTCTCATTTTATTCATTCATTCATTCATTCATTCTACTTGCGCTCTCGCCCATGTCTCTCCCCCAACTGAGAAACTAATGCTTGATACCTAATTTACACTAGATGGTGGCCCTCTGATGTTGGCTGTGTGTAGCGTGGTCTATGAAATCCATACCTCGTGACACCACGTAGCGAGATCCACCATGGACTATCTCAAGTCTGCCATCGATGATTTCACATCGGCCTCAGTCGGGTTGGGAGTGCGTCTGCTTTTTAGTCGATACATATGGATGCGTTTTGTCTTTGCTGACACTCAGCCTCTGCCTTCAAATGCCTTTCTCATCCTGCTTGCGTGCCTCTGGCTGCATAGAGCCAGCAGCGAGATACATCAGCTCTGCAGCCGTCACACTCGCGGCTTCCGTCTCCCACCGGAGCAAGGCTGGCTGGTGAAGATCTTTCTTGACCAAGCCATGGTCTTGTTGGGCTATTTGGTGTATGCGAGAATCATATTTCCCGCGCTGGAACGCTTAATACCCTTCAGTCGCATGATCTGGATCGCTATTGTCGAGCTGCTTTACATCTTTTTCAACGGCTGGGTGAGCCCTCAGCCGCATCTTCAAATGCTGCATTCATTAGACCAGCATGTTCATTCAGCCCTCCAAAATCTCGCCGAGAAATTCCGTGCTGTTTGTTTTCTGGACACTTCGAACGTGGACGAGCAACCGAAGGAAGGATATAAGCACAGCGCAATTCTGCAGCGTCAAATCCGCTTGATCAGAGTTCGGCGTCGCCCGTTCAGGACCGATATTGAATGTGAGTTAGTCGTCCGAGACTTGGATGCGGTCGGGCCCTTTTATGCCATTTCGTACGCCTGGGGGAATGTATTGCCTCTGCAGGATATTCTGATCAACGGAAAGGGGTACAAAGTGACAAAATCGGCGTTCAATGTCCTCCACGCCGTCGGAGATCGGTTTGCCTCAAAGTATTTCTGGCTGGATTCGATCTCCATCAACCAAGAAGATACGGCGGAGAAGACGGCGCAGGTACGCTTAATGACCGACATATATCGGAAAGCATCCGCAACGGTCGTCTACCTGGGCAGCACGGGATATTTACGTGGAGTAGAAAGCACCATGAATAATCTGTCCACTTTACGGTCTGATAAGCGGAGTTACCGACCTGAAGCCATGGGGGCATTCAGCTTCCTTCAGGGCCGCAACGCGCCGGGGTATTCACAGGCCGTACAGGCGCTCTATAGTCTTCCCTGGTTTCAACGAGCTTGGGTCTTACAAGAGGTTGCTGTGGCCCGCGAAGTGTTCTTTATGTGGGGAACCGAGTTTCTGAGCTGGAAGACGTTGCTTTCAGGAGCCCAGGACGTAATGCAATATAGTGTCGACCCTGCGGATGTGATGATTCGGAGTGGCTTGAACACCGAGTCCATTGCATTTGCTGAGACGTGGATTGGTCATATCAATAGCTTAGGGAAACTGGCAAGCAATATCCAGTCGGCAACTGCAGTCCACACTATGAAGACTGTTCAGGGGAGTATTTTCTCGCATCAGTCCCCTAGTCTGCTAGAGCTGCTGCGGCAGACACACGCGTCGGCGTCAACCGATCCACGAGATAAGATCTATGCGTTGCTGGGTTTGGCAGACCCAAAGAGTTTGAATTCCATCGAAGTAGACTACGTAACCACGCCCAAAGATATATACATATCAGCTGCCCGCAGGATTTTGTCGGGGGGATCGTCAACGGATATCATTCTGAGCGCTGGGATTGGCGTTCCTCGGAAGATGTTAGACCTCCCCTCCTGGGTACCTGACTGGAGCTGTTATCCTGGTCCCCTTCTTGAGAGTATCATGACGACCATTAAAAATCCAGAAGTTAAACTAGCTAAGGAACTTAGTGAGAGCGAAATTCTCAACCCCTATCTCGTCACCCCAGGATCAGAGATAGACTCTATCAGGACTTTCAGTTCGACCATCTCTGAAATCGAGCACAAGTTAAAATTGCAGACCTCGCATCTATCCGCAATCTTGTATTGGATCGCAGAGGCGATCAAGTTCAGCAATTCACACAACTTAGCATTTACGCAAGACGACTCTCATCTGCAAAAGTCGTCTCCGGGAAAACCTCGAGAAGCTAGGGATGCTTTTGACAGCCAACTTCTCTGGCGCACAATACTCGGCCGGGATTTCCTTCTTGAGAACAAGAACATTCTCCAGAAGAGCAGCATCAAGAAAACGCTCGAGGCGGGCTTGGCGGAGCTCACACTGAACCTCGACAGCGATCTGAATAAGATCTGCATGCGGGTCTATCGACGGTGTTGGGCACGTCGACTGTGCATCACGGAGCAGAACAAGATATCGCTTGTTCCTGAGGGAGCGTGGGTCGGAGACGGCATTTGGTTGTTGGCGAATTTAAGCTCGCCGGTTCTGCTTCGGAAGTATAAGCCCTTGGGAGTCGAGCAGAACACAACGGCAACTCTGGGGCAGTATTTGCTTGTTGGGCAGTGCACCTATGATTTTGTAGGAGGAGTTGCCATAGATCGGGTAATAGTGATTCGGTAGAGGTTTATCTAGCGGACGATACTTCCTCACGTAGCTCGGTATATAACGTGAGGCAAAACAGGCCGGATTATTCGGGCTCAGACTTGCGAGGGGAGATATACTATCGCCGGAGTTACAAAAACATTCTAGCACTAGCAACACTGCCAAAGTTCCTCTCTAAACAGCTGACCATGTTGATGATATCGTTTATTGTCACCCTCGAAGCGAACGAGAGGTGGTCTCCACTCCAAGCCCCATTAACACATGCCGGCCCAACAAAACCATACCCGCCGTTGATCTCCCGCCGAACCCTACATAAAGTCATGGCAAACCGTGGAGAATGCCGCCATGATCACGCCTTTCTAGGCCGGGCGGCCTTGGCCGATAACTTGATCAGATGTTCCCAGAAAGCATTCGAGCCAGAATCCTTTTCACTCTCACACTATGCTTCCTACGATATCCCCAAGCCCCGTCACTGGCCATTATTCGTCCTTGACTCATTCTGCTCCAACATTGGTGGCAAGAGGCCGGGAATTGATGGGTGCTTACGTGTCTCCTCCCCTAGGTGCGCTAGTGACCAGCAAACATGGGTTGGTGACTGTTCTTTCGGATGCACATGCTCGGGGCTCTATCTCTATCTCTGCTATGCGGGACGGATGGCTGGATCCTACACTTTCAGCATGTAGAGATAGATTAAAGCATCTTGTAACCCAAATTCTACTTACCAATAAATAATCCAAGGGGAAAAGAAATAAACAAAGACTTAAGTTTGCACTTTTGAAACTGCTTCCATTTTTGACAGCTAACTAATGAGAAACAAGTACACGAAACTCCAAATCACGACGAGATGGGCAATATAACCGTTAGTTTCAAAAGCTTTTGATCCAATACTTAAGTATAAGTTGGTTAGGCATATGCCCGAAGAAAAGCAGATATTGATAGGATACGGACATAGATAGCATGTCAGATATACTAGTTGGAGCAAATATCATGTGACCGCGCGACTAGCACGACACGTAAATCGCCGCCTTCAAGCAGCTCTCGCGCCGTATCGTAAATAGTCAATAAAAAGTTAACATAACCTTTATTGGCTTTGATAAATGGTTCATTAATAAACCGATACCAATTATTAGTTATTGTTTAACTTGGTCAATGACAGCTCTTTGGGACTTTAGAGAGCGCTTTACTATAAGTTCTTCACAAGTCTATCTCAACCGGAAGCATCTTAGACACCATGCCTATCGTTGAGAAAAACTGGTTTATGTCGATCCGAATGACAGCATCTTATCTGGGCCTCAAGAATTCGCCACGAGCAACTTGTATAAGTTCCCACATCATGATCAGTTTTGGATCGTACGATGGATCACGCGATCCTCATCTGGCTCCACACAGCCGAGCGAGTACGGTACCGTCCGCGGACGCCGCACAACAAACCACCCATGGCCCCAACGCGAAGAGACTTGATACTACACAGACTATTTACAGCCTCAGGATCGGTGGGGGATCGCCCCTAAGCGGATTGTTGGGAACCAACAACTGTGGAATTGTTCGCCATAACCCGCAGGTCCAATCGGCTCGGGGGGTATCCATTTCGCCTGCCACATCCCCAGGGGCCATGTCCTGACTTTGGGTTATGCGGCCACAAATGACAGCACATAACATACCACTGGGAAATGCTTAGGTGTCTTTATATGAAGCCTGCATTCCCCAGAACGGAGTGTCTTCGCTAGTCACCACCTGACAGCTGCAGTCCTATTGTCAGCATGAGCTCCGCAGCTTCAACCATGGACAGCACCCGGGCCAAGGATGCCGCCCCTAAGAAGGTCCATATCGCCGATGAGCCTATGACCCGACATAACTGGTACAAACAGATCAATTGGCTGAACGTCACGTTGATTATTCTAGTACCGCTGTATGGGATAATCCAATCTTTCTGGGTGCCCCTTCAGTGGAAGACGGGTGTCTGGGCTTTCACCTATTACTTCCTAACGGGCCTCGGCATCACAGCGGGTAAATCTTCCTCGCACTCTGAAGTTCACCAGCGGCGGGACTTTACTGATACTTGATTTCTAGGCTATCACCGACTCTGGTCTCACAGTTCGTATTCCGCTTGTCTGCCGCTGCGAATATTTCTGGCCGCAATGGGCGGAGGAGCCGTCGAGGGCTCGATTCGATGGTGGTCCCGAGACCATCGCGCCCACCACCGCTATACCGATACGGAGAAAGACCCGTACTCCGTTCGCAAAGGGTTTATTTATTCGCACATCGGCTGGATGATCCTGAAGCAGAACCCCAAGCGCATTGGGCGTACCGATATCTCCGATCTCAACGACGATCCGGTGGTGGTCTGGCAGCACCGGAATTACATCAAGACGGTGGTGGTGATGGGCATGGTTTTCCCGTGTATGGTATGCGGGCTAGGTTGGGGTGACTGGTTTGGCGGCTTCATCTACGCGGGCCTTCTTCGCATCTTCGTCGTGCAGCAGGCGACCTTCTGCATCAACTCCCTGGCCCACTGGATCGGAGAGCAGCCCTTCGATGACCGCAACTCCCCTCGTGACCATGCCATCACCGCGCTGGCAACCCTGGGCGAAGGCTACCACAACTTCCACCACGAGTTCCCCTCAGACTACCGAAATGCCATCCAGTGGTACCAGTACGACCCGACCAAGTGGACCATTTGGATCTGGAAGCAATTGGGCTTGGCGTATGACTTGAAGGAGTTCAGATCGAATGAGATTGAGAAGGGCCGTCTCCAGCAGCTCCAGAAGAAGCTGGATCAGAAGCGCCAGACACTCGACTGGGGAACCCCGATTGAACAACTGCCGGTGGTTGACTGGGACGACTACCAGGCCGAAGCCAAGGACGGACGCGCGCTGATTGCGGTCGCGGGCGTGATCCACGACGTAACGGACTTCATCAAAGACCATCCGGGTGGCAAGGCGCTCATCACCATGGGCATAGGCAAGGACGCCACGGCGATCTTCAACGGCGGAGTGTACAACCATTCGAACGCGGCGCACAACCTCCTGTCGACGATGCGGGTGGGAGTGCTGCGCGGGGGCTCTGAGGTGGAGATCTGGAAGCGCTCGGCGCAGATGGAGAACTCGAAGCCGTTCTTTGTCGATTCCGCAGGCCAGAAGATCCTGCGGGCAGGTAGTCAGGTCACGCGCATTGTCGAACCGGTGTCGTCCGCAGATGCAGCGTGAGGTGTTTGTATAGTACTATAATGATAACGTAGCAATAGATTGTTTCTCAGTACCATTCTTGGTGGTATTGTGAGGTGTGGAGATGTGTGATGATCAGTCTCCTGTCGTTGTGGTAATGGCTGTCTTGCAAGGATTGCCTTGACTTGATACTTTCTCTGCTCGAAGCAATTAGTCAAGCTTCTAAGTCATGCCAGGGAGAAGAAGGATTCGCGATCAGCTGTCGTCTGTATACGATCGAAGCTATTTTCGAATGGTCGCAGAATCTTACTTGCAGTACCGTTGCACCAAATTATGCATGATGTGACTCGAATAGCGATTGTCGGGTTAATGTACCATGCATCGCCCATAACGACGACCACTTGGCGGCCACCGAATACAAGACTCGATCGATGATGACTAAATTCCTTGATTATTGGTCCACGGAGATCTACGCGATAACCCACCCAGATCTTGCCTTGCCCCGTTTACCCCTCATCCTAGAATGGTTCCTGGGTATAGGTAGCGTCCTGTAACAAGTCTATAGCCTCGACCTTCGTGCTGTCCAATCCCAGGCAAAGCATGGCCGCGCATTCCGACCAGCGAATCACCCTCGTGGGACTCGGCGCGATAGGAATCTCTTTTGCGGCTCTTCATCTCAAATTTACCAGCGCTATCGTAAGTGTCTTTGACACACGTCCCGACCTCGAAGAGCACCTTGCCTCCGTGCTCCCTGGCTATATTGACTCCTCCGACCCCGCCTTCAGCATCGCCGAGCTGCGGTCGGCAGGGCGGCTAAGAATCTGCTCTTCCCTCGAGGAAGCGTGTGACAACGCCACGTTGGTGCAAGAGCAAGGCCCCGAGAACCTCGATTTCAAGCGTGCGATCTGGCCCAAGGTGGAGAAATTGGTATCTCCGACCACCCATCTATGGAGTTCGACGTCAGGCATTGCCGCATCGCTGCAGAGCCAAGCGATGGAGGATAAATCCCGACTTCTCGTCGTCCACCCCTTCAACCCTCCCCATATCATGCCTCTCATTGAGATCGTCCCTGCTCCGGAAACCAGCCCCGCTGAAATTCAGTTTGCACGGGATTACTTTAACCAAATGGGGTCGGGGCATCGCCCGGTGGTGATCCACAAGGAATGCCCCGGGTTTGTCGGCAATCGTCTTGCATTCACCCTTCTTCGTGAAGCCTGTTCCCTAGTTGATCAAGGAATCATTAGCGTCAAGGACCTGGATGTTCTCATGGAAGCCAGTCTCGGTCCCCGATGGGCGGTTCAAGGCCCTTTCAAGTCGTACAACATGGGAGGGGGCGCAGGAGGCATAAATGCTTTTCTGAAGAACCTCTCGGGAACCATACAGAATGTTTGGGACAGCTCGGTACCTGTGAATTTTACACCTATGGCTGAAGGGGTTTCTACCGATCCTGATGCGGGTTGGGAGGCTAAAATTATCAAGCAAACCCAGGACGCGTATGGGTCTCCCGATCCGACGCAGTTTGCCACCAGGGACAAGGCGTTGAAACAAGTGCTAGAGATCCAGAAGCAGATGTAGCCAGAAAATAATACAAAGCTATCTTGCGCTGTCTTTCGTCTCAAACTTCTTTGATATCGAGAATTTAGGACTGATATAGATGGATGCTCAATCTTTAGGGCTCCAGTTACCAAATATTAAGTTGACAGATACCAAAGCGAGACTGTGCTTCCACGTCTAAATCAGCTTTCATTGGATAGTGATAGCGGGCCCACCGAAGCACTGTCAGAAGTTTGCACAGCAAAGTGCATCGGGATTAAGGTTCTCAGCCAGTGGGAGACAATAATGGATCGGGTTCTAAGGTCGAGGTGACTTCTTCTGTTATCCTTTGATTCTATAACGTGGCGACAAAATGAGGCGAGATATAAGGCTCTTCTTTGAAATTTGTTATAGCCCAAATACACGGCAGATACTACACTTTGGATAATAGTGGATTGTTCTTCGGTCTTCAGACCTGCCTTCACTAATACAAATCACAATTCTTTTTCAATCATGACTAGAGTGGCGATCGGTACCGCTCTTCTCGTCTCTTCATTATTTGTATACTATGTCTTTGGTAGTAGTTATCTGCATACACTCTATAGGCCAGCGAGACTTGAAAATCAAGTATATTTAAAAGAAGTTATACTAGGCAAATGGATTCTGGAGGATAGTAAGAAGTCCTGAAGTGAAGAGTAAGAACCAGTGCAGAATAGCTTAACTAAATCTAACCACTATTTTAACGCAATAACCACTTAGCCAAAAGCCCGTCGCCAATACAGCTTGAACGAAGAACATAAGAATAATCCTAACACACTACCTTATTCTTCAACCTTAGTATCCGCTTCTCTGTTTAACACAGCCATATGCACCGCCACCACGACCAAACATAATCCGCAAGTCATTGACCAGCATATCCGGACATTCCCACGCAGCAAAATGCCCTCCATGGGGATATTCCTTCTCATACACAATCGGCCCCATCGTACGATGCCACAATTTCGGCAACAGAATCAAATCCCGCGGCAGTCTCGCAATGCCCAGCGGAACATCGGTATAGACCTGCACTGCAGGGAAGATGGGCGGGTCGCGGTGTTCGTTCTCATAGTAAATGCAATTCGGCGCCGCGGGCCCCGCCGTCGAGAAGTAATAGATACTCACCCACGTCAAAACCTCATCATCCGTCCAGGGATACTCGTCCGTCCAGTCGTGGAGTTTCTCGTAAATCCAGGCAAGGAAGCCTACGGGGCTGTCTGCCATGCTGTACCCGACGGTTTGGGGCTTCGTCGCTTGCATGCGGTAGTAGCCGTTGCCTTCGGTGCTAAATACCTGCGCTCGTTGCAGCCCTGCTAGCTCGCTCTCACTCAAGGGCGTATTTTGGACTTGTTCGTAGAGTTGTGGGTGAGACTCCGCGTTGGGCTCTGCGGGTGCGGCTGAGTTGATGTGGTGCGCTTTGCAGTGCTGAGGCCCGTATTTGATGGCTAGCATCCGGGCGACTAGGGAGCCGATGTCTCCTCCCTGCACGACTAAACTCAAGCGGTAAGACGTGTGCTCAACAGGATGGAGCCTTAACTAACCATACTCATCATATCCGAGAGCGAGCATCAACTTGTGACAAACCTCAGCATGTTGATCGATATTGAATGATTTCTAAATAGGAGTCAGTGTTTGGTCTGGGAGGAAAAATAAACTGGGACCGACTTTTCGGCTTGCGGACGAGAAGCCAAAGTCGATGAGACTCGGTGCCACCACATGAAAGGCGGGGAAGTCTTCTCCCCCGCTCAACAACGGCGGGAGAATCTTGGTTACTTCAATGAAACTCCCAGGCCAGCCATGGAGGAAAAGCAGAGGGATAGCATGCGGAACGGCACTCCGACCATGAATGAAGTGCACGTTGTAGGTGCCGAACCCTTCCACGGCAATGCTCGTTGTGAACTGTGGTAGGCGATTCAAGTCGGCTTCAACCTTGCGCCAGTCAAAGCCGTTTCCCCAATACTGAGCTAGCCTTTTGATCTCGGACAGCGGTGGCCCACGCGACCATGGCTCGGCGTCGATGACTTCGTCGGGGAACTGTGCCAGCGCGAGTCTCTGTTTCAAGAGCTGGATCTTCTCCTCTGCGACGGCGATTTCAAAGGGCTTGATGGTTGACGACATGATAAGTGCGCAGCTTAGAAGCGGGTTCGGAGAGGGCACTCAAGTTAGAAGACAAGAGTGGCAATGAAGACTTGATCGTTGGAGATGCCAACGTCATTATATATATTTCGTTCATCAACATGCCTGACTAGCTGCAGTAAGCGATGCGGCGTGCCTCGCAGAACGCTATATCTTACTGGGCGAAGGCCTCGATGGCACCCTGCAGGCCTCTTGGTGCCTTTCCCATGACGAGTCAGGCTCTCAGTGCTACAGAAATCATTATGTAGTGGCCGATTCCCACCTCTGAGCTCTTCGTCATTTTCGCATTTGCTTTTTTGAAAAATATTTGCAATTGCCGGACTTCCTATCGCCATCATTTACAAATTATCAATCTATCTCTCAATTGTTTTCTTGAAGCACAGAGCGATAGCCTCCCACTCTCTCTCACATCTCAGTCACTCAAACCTCTGTATTAGCTCGCTGAACTATTTGTACATTCGTCCTGTGTATAAGTCCTTCGATATGTCTTGGACTTTAGTACTGAAGCTCTGCCAGAGGCTAAATAATGCTATCATTCAGCCCAATTCCATGCCCCTTGTATTCCTTTGAGTTTCAAAAATGGCTAGAATATTATCAATGATTATATGGAGCCAGAGCGGGCTATTTACTCTAACCAGCCTTACATTTTTTAAGCTTATCGTTTGGTCGATTCCCCAGATAGTGTCACGGGATTCTCCGCACTTGATCACTATCGGATCATCCACCATTCTTGCATCGGCCGATTCTTGTCTGGAGGAATAGGACCGCATGCGTTTGCAAGTTACGTGAACGCATCAGGGAAGCCTCAAAGCAACCATTGCACCCACGACGACACCCAGGTTTAAATATATCGGGTGCTGCACTCTTCCTTCCTCTTGTTCGAGCCGGCTGCACGGCGTTCTCCTCACGTGCAAAATGGCCGCCTTACCCATCATAGATCTACGAGAAATTGGGTCTCCAGACGAACTTGCTGCGGAGCTGCTCCGCGTGGGTAAAGACCCGGGGTTCTTCTATCTGGTCGGCCATCACATCTCGGTTGACATCTTCGATGTCTGTCGGGATTTCTTCTCCAACACGCCCCTCGCGGAAAAGAAGATGTATTGGACGGAGTCTGGAGATAAGGTATAGCCGACAGGTTTCTCAGTGTTACGTGGTTTGGGGTTATGGGTCTTGCTCTCGTATACAGTTTTCGATCGGACTGGCGCTGACTTCACCAGGGATATACAGGGATGAGAGATGAAAAGTAGGCGATATCAATGGAGCCGACCTTTATTCTATCTTTGAAACTGACCGTTTTCAGCCTTGCTGGGAAGGGTAATGGAGACTTGAAAGAGTCGTTCTACATCGCTAGTCAAAAGATATGTCCTGATCAGCAACTACCACTCAAGCTTGAGGAGAACAGAGAACAGATCGAAAAGTTTATAAGCCAGTGCGAAAGCACGGCAAAGATTTTGTTAGAGGGGTTTGCATTGGGGCTTGAGGTGCGAGTTTCCTTTGCTTTATACACGAGTTGTCTCTAACACGAGACTTAGTTAGAGTCCAGCTTCCTCTCGAAGCATCATGGCGGCAAATGCAACCGACTGCGACTCATTCATTATCCCGAGGTGCCATTCACGGCGCCAGATTTGCCAACCTCGACCACAGAAGCAACTCCACGACCGGACACTCAAACACATCCCATCGATGAAAAGACCGATATCCGAGCAGGTGCACACAGCGACTACGGCAGCCTAACCCTCCTATTCCAACAAGCAACCGACCAAGGCGGCTTACAAGTCCTGCAGCACGGGGGCGCCTGGCGAGACGTACCGTACCTCAAGGGCGCGATTGTAGTCAACATTGGCGACGCGCTTGAGTTCTGGACGAGTGGCCAGCTGCGATCGACGGTGCACCGGGTGGTGTTCCCTCGGACGGCGGCCGAAAGTGGCAGCCGGTTCAGCATTCCGTTCTTTGTGCAACCCGACGCGGAAGTGTTGCTTGCGCCATTGCCGCTGTTGGGGACGCCCGTGGAAATTGAAGAGCGAGTAAGCCGGTTCCAGCGCGTTCTGAAGGAGAAGGGCTATCATGAAGCTGATCCGATTACGGCGGGGGAGCATTTGAGAAGACGGCTTCAGGCTACGTATTGATCGCGACAGGTGATGGTCTATCTATCACGAGATGAGGATGTTTTGTTGGGAGGCTTGATTAGATTCGAAGGAGTACCATATACATTACTGATGCATTCTGTTCTGGATAAATCCTGAAAGATTTTCAATCCTTCGATCATTGATGCAATGGTGTGATAAAAACTATGCTAAATACCTCCCTTAATGAATGGACTACGATTGTGTCAATATACTGCTGACTGTAAATCACAGATCAATGACCACAGATAGTTGCAGGGGGGGTATTCTGTTCTATGCGGGCGTCCAGAACGCAACAGTGTAAAAAGACAAATCTACCAGTTATCGACCTAGTAATGGTCAATAAGGTGGTGCACTCAATAAACGGTGTACTTCTTGCATTATCCACCAAGATTTCGAGCGACGATCCCAATAATTTAATTCACCTGTAGCAAGTGCATGAAGTCTGAAATAGACACTAAAACGTGCAACTAAATAAATCTGTCTAACGATCAAGAACCTGAGCTATTACAGCTGCTCTAATACAGCCCTGCGGTTAAAACTCTGGCGGCCACCGAGGCCATATGCTATGAACTCTTTGCAGACGCATCAAATGAATCTAGTTATTAAATCTTTCTTATACCATGCGCACCCATTTGGTTAGGTGGAACCTAGGATAGCAGACCCCGAAAATAATTCAAGTTAATAAGATCAAGATGTCCGGGAAGGCCCTCGCAGTTGCTGGGTAGATAGAGCTAGAATTGCGTCTCTAGAGACACAATCTGCCTTTAAGCTATATGCCTGTTCGAATCTTTGCGGTTACGTGCATGAAAATAGCCCAGGGGTTACTTGTACGCGGGTACAAGCATGTCCGAGATCCCAGAAACAGGCTTTTGGCCTTGTGTAAGGATCTCATGCACATACAGTTTGTGCTTAAATGTACCTTGGAATAAGCTACTGTGCAGTACCTTCTTGGAGGGCGATCAGTCTCAAGTCGACTGATAACTGGGATCTCGAGGCTTGGTGAGATGCTGATCTGCATCAGCAACACCATTTCCTCAGAACACTTGAGTACAATGAGGTACAGAAAGCATCCTAAAGCACCAGTGTTATCTCGAGTGTTTGTAGTTCCTTCAGAATTGATTGGACCTGATAATTCTTATCAAGTATCTGGCCAATTCAGCCCCCCATTTCCCCACATCCACTCACTACCATCCATTTGTAAGGCAGTTGGGTCGTTAAGAAAATCAAAGTTGAGGCCGTCGATTGCCGACTGAATGGTATCAGGATGAAGAGAGGCAAGCCCACCATCCTCAGTTGCCATCCACGACCAAATCAAATCTTGTTCGAGGGGTGCATTCATGGAAACATCTTGCGGCGCAGATTCTGGTTGAGAATTCGTGGTCTGTACTGAAGTTGGTAGCTCTGGTCTCGCCGGCTGCTCTTGCTGGTAGGTGCTCTTGTGCCGCTGTCCCATCTCCCATAACTCAACAAGATCTTTCTTGTACGGGCCGGCTGTCACGATACCTCTCATCATCATCTCGTCCATCAGCGAAAGCGTTCTGCCAAGTTCCCATTGTCCAGCGGCTGCAGGCGTTATAATGTCAACCAGAACAAGCACAAAGGCAGCAGCAAACATTGCATCGAGGTCGAATGGAAGGAGAAGATCTTAATTGGAGTATTAGCGTGGCCACACGCATCAGGCATGAATTTCACTCACCAACAAGCTTATGAGAGTGTAGGGTGTCAATAATCTTCAGAACTTGAAGCGCAGACTCGACACAAACCCTAAGCAATCCAATAACTGCGTCTGACAACGTCAATGTTGTGTTGCCACTACGTACTTTGGCCTCAAACAGATAGAACAATACTGGTCGGATTGCAAGAATACTGCACTATAAAAGATATGGAGTCAGCGCCGGTGGAGTCTTAGGAGCAGATGGTAGACCAGTACCTGGTGGTGGAGTAGGTGCAAGCTTGCCGCCTCTCTAGATATGATGTTCATCGGGTTTTGGAATTGAATTTTCACGCTTTTATCAAGCAAAGTCGATGTCTCTCCAAGCCGATGGAGAATTGATTGGATTGCGGAGATGAACTTGCTTCCAAGTTGACGCTCAAGTCCAAGGCCGTAAACAACTAAAGCATACATTAGAGACTATTACTTGATACACGAAAGGTACCAACCATTAAGAATCTGCCCTAGTTGAGAAGAAGTTTCCACATGGAGGGCAAACGTTAGGTCTTTTCCGTCTGGACCACTCAAAGTTGGCCTAGATACGGCAATATCCTCATCTAGGACTGAGGATGGCACACCGACAAGACTCGAAAGTCTTCGGTCGATTATGTATACAGTCCACCAAAGCCGGGAGCGATGTTCAAATTCTTCGTAAGTAATGCGTTTTGCATCATAAACTCTGTTGAAGCCATGGGTAAGCCCCATTCGCGCTGCTCTTCCGATCTAGGCTCATGTTAGTATAATACGACGATTTTAAAGATTTTTCTCACAGAATCATGGGCAGCAAATCGCATGTCTAGTGCTTGCAACATCAGAGCGAGCATGCAGAGAATCTCAATGCCCAAAATAGGGTCTTGATACAAGCGGTGACTATCGGGCAGTGCTTCCATGGCTCTAGCAAAGTACGTCGCACCCGTGGGCCCTGAAGGACCGGCTTCTCGTGCAAGTATCGACTTTCCAAATGCAAGGACTATTAACATCTGGATAAGCCATAAGTCTGTACTTCGCTCACGCCCGGGAGTGCGAGCGCTATAAAATTCGTGCAGTTTGCGGAGAAACACTGCCTTATCAAAGAGATAGTAAAGCGGGCCCATTGTATAAGACACGGTATGGGTGAGGTACTCTGCATATTCTTGTGATGGAAGATCTAAGCCGGTGAGATCTATCAAAGGTTGCTTCCACGGAATGCCATAAGCGCCGTCGCGGATGGGGATTGCATCGTGTAGTGCTGGGCCATGCATTGCATCATTGATCATGTTGCGAATACGACGACTGAATGACCACGAGGAACTATGTCCAAGCCGCCCTTTGAGAGCACCATTAGCGTAGTTCTGGCAAGACACTGGGTTGACTTACTGAACTCATCACCAATCGCGGGCGACTCCACTGAGCTCGGATGATCCACGGCATGATCCAGATTCGTCTGTGCAGGAATTGAGTATGGTTTACAACACAACAAAGAGCTTGAACATACATATCGGTCATGGCGAATATGGTTCTGACCTCGAGGTAGAGAGTCCTCATATATATGAGACGATCGATGGCGGGGTTCAACGGGATGGGAAAGGTGGGGCGGAGATCCAGAGGAGGAATCCAGTCGTCGCGCAACACTACCCTGGAGGCTCTGAGCAGGAAGAGGTGAGGTTAAGGCTGGAGATGAAGCCCCGCGATTCCCTTTCTCTGCCGCAGATGCTCGACTTTGCAGCTCATAGAGATAGCTTTGAATAGAGGTCAGCTGACTATACTTCGCAGCGGAGGAAGTCGAGAAGATCCTAGGGTATCTTGTTCGTAATCGCGGAAAGACTTACTCTTCAGAAACAACGAGTTTCTTCGGCCTGTCTTCAAAGACACAGGTGAGACTCTTTGCCATGCAATGTTGGCACGGGTGTTGGCCCGAGCATTTTATCTTTCGATTGCGACATCTCTGGCAGCTACGAGTACGTTAGATTGTGGAATGAAGATCTGCCGGGGGCCGAACTTACGCATTTAACGTCTTCTTCTTTTTCCGGATTGGAGTCGTGGAAGCCGTCTTGTCCATTTTTCCGGAAAATGAAGTGATTCTGAAGCCAAGATCTTGTGTTCTGCGGCTCCGATTTGAAAATAGCCGCGTGGTGCAGATCACCTGACTTTCAGATATTTGGTTTCTGCCACATCCCGCTCCAACGCGGCGCAAATTGCTCGAGATTCGCAATTTGGCGTTGAAGACAGCAACAACCACAAGCTAGCATCATCCCTGAAAACCAACAACAAGATAGCTACTACATACGAGCTGGCAACCGGATACTGCCTTGTTGCTTCACGATTTCTCCTTACATTCCAGCGACGAAACCACGCAAGTAGATGTTGGATGCTGATGCGTAAGTGAATAGGGAGGATCGGATGATTGAGCTTGCTAGATAATTGAAATATGTCCGAAACAGAGCAGGAAAAGGCTTAGATGTATCAAGGCAACGTATTTACGTCCTTACAGTCACGTGGCTTTGCACACAACTGTAAGAGAGTGTTGTCTTGATCTGAATGATTTAGCGAATATCTAGACTTTCATGTTCTAGTAATGACATCTTATGAGACTAGTGTAGCATTATTCTAGATGCTACTCCTAAAATAAACGTCAATCTTCTGAAGAGACAACTCGACTCTATATCACGTGATAAACCCATGTCTAAATACATTATCAGTTAGCACAAGATAACTTACATTCAAGTAATTTAGAGTTGGTAAACCAGCCTTCTCAAATCCTCAAGCTCACTTGATAGCAACCCAGGGAGGAAAATACCTACAGACTATACTGGAACTAATAATTGTAGTTCTTCGAGATTTCATATATGGCCTTAGAAGATTGGAAACCATCTCAACCTCGATAGTTGACCGTGTCCTGTATTCCAAGCTGGTTATATCAGGCGGGTCTAGACGCCTTAGAAAGATGAGGATATACTGGGTCAGATATCTTAATATGTCAGTAGGCTAAGTGCTGCGAAGCTCAGCGAGACCTGTAATTGCCTCTGCATTGCCATTGGGTTGCTTATTCGACATAGAATCAATTTCAATTTCCTCAGTACAATACACAAATATACTCACAATACGAGATGGGCCAATAGTGAAGAATGCGCTTGGTTTCAACAGCTCATGATATCAGCTGACTCTGTATTGGAATGCATGGCTGTTTAGTGTCAGTAACCCCTCCCTTTAGCGCTGAGCTTCACCAACCCGACTCTGCCTGACATCGTTCTCTTTGCCCTTCTCCATTTACGCCTCTACTCACTTGAATCTGAGCATTCATTCAAGACAAAAGTACTTCTTCCCTCTCCAACTTCCAAAACCATCATGCTCGACCACGTAGGCTTTCAGGTTGCGCCCTCCAAATTCGACAGCATCGTAGCTTGGTATCTTGCTGCCCTTGCACCCCTAGGCTACGAGAAGCAAATGGAAATCCCCGGTAAAGCTGTCGGGCTCGGCCCCAGCAAAGATAGTGCGCCTTTCTGGATTGCAGTCAAGGAGAGTGCCAGTGATTCCCCTAGCCTCCATTTGGCCTTCAAAGCAAAGGATCACGATATGGTGCAAAAGTTCCATACCGAGGCTGTCAAGGCCGGTGGCAAGTGCAATGGGAAACCAGGACCAAGGGCCTATCATCCAAGCTACTATGCGGCGTTTGTGTTAGATCCATTGGGGTGAGTACCGGTGCATTGCTGCTGTACTGCTTTTTATAACCCGGGTTGTGTTGACGAGAGGTATAGGAACAATATTGAGGTTGTAGACCATGTTCCGCATGATTAAAATATTCTTAGGATTTCTGTGGCCAGGCCAGATGACAGATCTGGCTTCGTTGGTGAGATTGTAGGGAGGCAGTGGAATACACGATTGGATAGGACTAGGTGCCAAAAAGTCCTATTCAAAAGTCGATCAGCTCTAAGTCAATAACTACGTAGATTACTAAATAGTTTCTGATCTAGATTCCAGCTTCAATTTGCCTCTCCCTACCGTACAGCTTTCCTAGACAGTTCGCTTCCCTGAACCTGGGCAGTGAATATAAGCCACAGCGGAGCCTCAACACCGCACTCTTTTTATAAGTCCCTAATAGAACGAGGACCTCGGTTCCCACCAGTCGTGCTCTATTTGGCCGCTTCATGGGGTCACAGAGATCCTAGAGAATTGCTGCTTCGCAATGAAGCAGATTCAGGGCAACCCCCGAACATTGTCGTCCATGTGAATTGCTGGCGCGATGATCGGGACATTGGCTTAACTGTGTTTGAAACTGTTCAAGTGAATAAACGGGATGGAATTTGGAGATGCTGGAGGACTGGAACCGAAATGAACCATTGAGGCTAGAGGTTTCCTGAAAGATTAAACAATTATATTGAGCTTGATCTTGGAGGTGTTTCTGAATTCATGATCAGTCTCTTCGCATATAGACATTCCTCTTTAGTAGTTTAAGTCTAGGACTGAAGTTTCTGGATGAACTGATGATCTTAATCAGCCCGAAGGTCGATTAAGGACGCCTCTACATGTCATAATTAGAGTAAAGCGAACGCATAGGACAAAATCTAACAAGAAAATTGAGATCTATACGATGTCAATTTAATTTCAAAGAGGCCATCTTCTCAGGATGCGCAATGTTGAGCCATGTATCCATCCCTTGCCTTGAATAAATCTTATCTCATCGTTAGTCTGTTTATGCTCTGGTCATATTCTCACAGCTACTTGGTCATATGCAAGCGTCAGGCGTATGGAGGCCAGCGGCCCCAATTATTCCAAGACTTTATTACTGAATTGGGCAAATGAGGGTTTAGTCATGTCTTGAGAATTTCTCGAGTTCGTCAGTTTTCTAATTACGATTATTCCTGGCCAATTATAATCCAGATCTGCAGCACCAAAAGCGCCGAGCCTCCCAATAAGCAGGCGTCCGGGTATATTGTGCGGCTGGTACCACGTTACTAAGCCGTCGGCATTTCAATCACTAATTGACGACAAGGTTTCAATACGAATATAAAGATGAGAGGAAAGACTCCGGAAATCACAAAATTTGCTTCATTGCTCGAAATTATGTGGTCCTTTATCCAAGGGCTGTTGTTGTCGCAAGGCATTTTTGCTTCTGCACAGGTGGCAGCGTCATATGATTATGTGTAGGCCAACCTCTCTTCTGCGGCGCCCTGGCATGTAATTCTAACCTAAATTCAAGAGTAATCGGAGGTGGAACTGCTGGCATGACAGTGGCCGCTCGACTTACGGAAGATCCGAATATCTCAGTCGTTGTCCTTGAGGCCGGGAACGACCACTCCAATGACACAAATGTGCTTTCGCCAGGTTTGTACACTATCATGTACGGAGATCCAGAGTATGATTGGAATTATAAGACGGTACCACAAGTGAGTGTTGACTTTATAATTTACCTGTAGATATTTTACTGATACTTGCAGATATATGCCAACGGCCAAGAAGTTGCACACCCAAGAGGAAAGCAACTTGGTGGTTCCAGCGCAATAAACTTTCTATTCTGGACACATGCTTCTCAACAAGATATAAATAATTGGGGCGAACTCGGAAACTCCAATTGGTCATGGGCCGAACTTGATCCATATTTCAAGAAATCCGAATCCTACATATCGCCGTCAGTGCAGGTGCAAAGTGATCTCCAGACTCAGTATATTGAACAAGATCTGCATGGACTGAGTGGCCCGATCCTCAACACCTTCCCCGATATTTATGGTCCCGTGGACGAGGCGTGGCCAAGAACATACGAGAATCTTGGCATTGCCGTAGATGGGGATCCAAGAGATGGCCTGGCACTTGGTGGCTACACCAATACCATTAACATGGATCCTAAAGTGCATCAGCGAAGCTACGCAGCAACAGCATACTACCTCCCCGCATCACAACGTCCAAATCTGCGGGTAATCACAGGAGCATTCGTTGAGAAAATACTATTCAAAAATGAATATGGGAAGGAAGGGGATGTTCTCGCGACCGGGGCGTCATATTCAACCAACGGAACAAGTTTCAACATCAACGCCAAGAGAGAAGTCATCCTTTCGGCTGGATCAATTAGCTCCCCGCAGATACTTGAGCTCTCAGGAGTTGGCAGCAAGAAGCTCTTGAAAAAGAATGGCATTAAAGTGGTTGTAGAGAACGAGAACGTTGGTGAGAATCTGCAAGACCATATTTACGTACCGATAGGGTGAGTTATTCAGTCACCTTTGAAACACCTACTTACTAATTTGTGGTCAGTTATAAAGTGATTCCCGGTATTTCCACGCTAGACGACTTCAAGAATGAGACCTTCTTTAATGAAGCATACGAGGAATATATCACGAATGGAACAGGGCCGCTAGCTACTACCGGCGCCAGTTCTGGACTTCTTTCGTGCCCCCAGATCGGATGCGCAGATTTGAAAGCACCCGTGGACTTTGCCAATAGCTCAGCCTCATTGGCAGCGCAGTATAAGCTGCTTAGCCAGAATTTCCACAGCGAGGCCGTTACACAAGAGCTTACTGTTACAGGAGGCATGAGTCCACAGTATGTGAATGACACGATAAAGCTCTTCACAACGACTCTCGAGGGAAATTTCTTCACTATGCTAGGAGTGCTTGAGCACCCATACTCGCGTGGCTCAGTTCACATTCAGTCCTCAGACCCCGCCACGTACCCAGCAATAGACCCAAGGTATCTCTCCCACCCATTTGACCTCGAGGTTCTGAGTAAAATCGCATTGCATCTCCAAGAGGTTGCAAAATCCGCCCCCCTGAGCGATTATCTACAAGGGAACGGAACAATATACCAAGAAGGATATTATGAGCTTAACGAGGGAAATGTAGCCGATTGGATTCGTAAATATCTCCAGAGTGAATACCATCCTGCTGGAACCTGTGCAATGCTGCCACTAGAAAAAGGCGGTGTTGTAGACGCTAGATTCAAATTGTATGGAACAGCAAATCTGAGGGTTGTCGACGCCAGTATATTCCCTCTGATGCCGAGAGCTAATTTACAATCATTGGTATATGCTATCGCCGAGAGGGCTGCTGACTGGATTTTGGAGGACGGCAGATGCAAGAAATAATATAGACTATTAAATGGTTCACGACATTTGGGAGTCATTTCCCTACACAATCAATTTGTCAAATGCATTGACCTAGACGCCGGGTGAAGTGTTTGGTCTTCGTTATCTATGCTATCCACCAACCCTTCCAGCTTAGTAACTATGGTCGTGACGACAGTCTATCGTATTGTCATGTGAAACGGCTTCGTATTCCCAGTAATTTTCTTGGATGAGAACAGTTTTTGCTGGCGCTTGGAGAGACCGGGAATAAGTTCAAAGTGTTCGCGAACATGACACGCACATTCGCACAGACGGCGGCGGAATAACCAAACACGAGGGCGGCTGGTGGATCAAGATATGTAGGTGTCCTTGCATGAGGTGATAATGTATAAATTACCAATTGGCAGCACTGTAAGAAAAAGAAAGGCTTTGAAACACGAAGGCATGTTAATTCAGCTTGAAGAAGGGTCATTGGATCCTCGTCTCATAGGAGAATTAATTGGTCGAGCCCTCCTGGAGTATACGGAGTAACCAGCCCGCGAGTGGAGAAACCCTAGATAGAATACGGAGTCTTGAGGTTTCGTGCGAGCTGGATAGCATCGTTACCAGTCATTTCTCAAAACGGTAGGCATACTCTTCTTTCTTAAGGGCGGGCTTTGTTCACAATCATTGAACCAACAAAGTTGAATGTAATGACAGTTGCACTATTCCAAACCATCACCTGAGACAGCGCCTGGTGCTTAGAAAAAGTGTTCGCTGGGTTGATGTCATATGTCAGATCACGTCAACTGTCCAAATGTTTGGAGTCCGTGAGAAGATCGGAAGCGAACACTCCTCTCGTTTTCGGTTAGCCTGAATTTAGCAGCTCTTGGTTGGATTCTTCTTAAGCTTTTCGTTCTGGAACCTCGCAACTTCAATCATTCCACATCCGGCATATCCCTGCTGTAGGCATTCTGCTCCATCCAAAGATAGCATACGCACTGGCGATGGGTTTCTTCTCTCGCAAAGATGTTGCTCGCGTTCCCTGATCGGACGAGGAGATCGCGTATTATGAATCTTGCTGGCCTGCACGATTCAAGTAATCTTCAAAGCGCGCCGTTGCGAAAATTCCCGGTTTCTGGCGGGTTTCAAGAAGTGCACTTCAGACATCGGCACGTTGAGTACAGATAGGCCAGCTTATCGATGCCGGTGACCAAGAAGTCTTATTGGCTTGGATTGTTCGACCCTCCAATGGTCATCCAGGACGACGAGTGAGCGTGCGTTTGTTCCTCGCCCGTCAAATGGTCCGTCTAAAGCTTGTTGTCAAAGCTGGCTCGCAAAGCACGGCTCTGACTCTTTGGAGCCCTGCCCACTGTTCTCCTCACTTTCTGTATAAGGGACGGACTGCGTCACTTTCCCCAAGAGCTGGCAGCTGTCATGTCAATTCAATATGGTTAATACTGGTAAACCCTCGCAGGGCTGTGGTACCTGCAGAACTCGACGTATCAAGGTAAGAGCAAGCTCTCCTTTACACGAAGAAAGAAAGAAGACATTGACTTTCTACTGGTAGTGTGATGAAGCGAAGCCAACATGTATGCGATGTCAGAAGGCAAATCGGGAATGTTCTGGGTACCGAAATGCGGAAGAAATACGTCAAATTCGAGACCGGAGAAGGATTACGAAGAAGGCAAGAGTTGACGACCATCGTCATGCAGAGCTCGTTAGCTCATTGTTCAGGCGGCCAATATCTCAAGGATCATCTTCAGGACACTTGATCTCGCCCCGAGTCACGAGCTCTCTGTCACCAACAATGGTGCTTTCATCAAGTACACTTGAGGAAGAAGCATTCTGCTACTTTTCTCAGAACTTTATCCTCACTCCTTGCCGAGGAAATTCCCGGAGCTACATGGGCTTCGTTATCCCTGCTGTCCAGGGAGAGCAGTCAATCGCATCTCCGACATCAATGTTGTCTACAGTTACAATGTCTGTTGCGTACGCTTTGTTAGCCAACCGATCCAACGCGAAGGAACTGATACCAAAGGCTTCTACCGAGTATGCTCGTGGGCTGCAAATGATCAATGATGCCCTCCGAGATCCGGTGCAAGCGTTGGAAGATAATACGCTCGCATCCGTCATTTTGCTGGGGCTTTTTGAGGTAAGTACAACACATGGTCCTGGGTCCTTAGCAGATGCTTACATTTTTAGGTAATAACCGGTAGTGGCGCAAGAGCTGGTGGTTGGTGTTCTCATGCAGAGGGCGCAAACATTCTTGTCAAGCTCCGAGAGAAGAATCAAAACCTGACAGAGCTGGGCAGAACCCTACATGTTATGGTACGGTCCCAAATGGTAAGATGCTCCCCTATCTGTCATTTTCTACAAAACACATACTCATACACGTCAGACCGTTCACTGTTTGATCACCTTGACAAGCCCTCACCTGGGGGTAGACTGGTGGATGAAGTTTGGCACGAAAGACGGCTTGCCAGCCCTTTGTGCCAGACTCAGTCTCGAGACTGCCGAATTCCACGCTGAGACCAATCGGGTTCTCACCAGCGCTGAACGGATTCCAGAAGACATCTCAAGAGTTGTAAAACTTGTACAAACGGGAAAAGCTCTGGAGGAGGAGTATGAGCAATGGGCTAAGGTGCTTCCCAGTATCTGGCGCCCCCGGTCTGTTGCATGGGTCGATGCTGCATACCATCATAATTTGGATAACGCTACAGCATATCCAGGAAGGGTTGATGAGTATGCAGATATCTCAATTGCGACGGCTTGCAATATGATGCGGGCCAGCCGAATCCTGCTGGCAGCTGATATTGTACGGAACAGCGCATGGTTAGGTTCGGGCAATCAAGATTATCGCATCACGACCGAATATACCTGCGCCTCCCGCGTCTCCAAAGTAATGATCGAGGATATCATTGCAAGCGTCCCTTCGTTTCTCGGTCACAAAATTAGTGGCGGATTGAGCAACACTTCTATTGCTGGAAGTGCGGAGCTCGTTGGGAAAGGTGCACTTGCCTTGTTCATTCTATGGCCACTTTTTGTGACGACTATGTCGGATTTCATCGACCCTGCACAACGAATTTGGGCTTGGGGCCGATTACGCTACATTACGAACGAGATGGGTATTGGGCAAGCAGGGCATTATTCCAGAGTACGTGCTTCTCAGACGAGATGATTATCGTTGACTAACCTTTCAATATAGTTTGATATTCAAATTCCATCCATGTTCATCATGAAAGATAAGCTAGCAGAGCAGGAAGGACAAGAATTTGCAAGTAAACAATGCGTGGAAGTAATTAAGCAAAGGATCAACTATAGACTGGATTGGCAAATAGAATCTGTCATTGCTGGAATCCTCGGGTGTAATCCGATAGCCGCATAAATTAGAATCTACTGTACCCTATTCTACCTTTGGGGAATGAGGCTTTGTTGTGAGTTCTTGCAATGAAACACAAGACGATTTTGGTTGATGGGAGGCATTTACATTAGCGCAATCTTAAACGAAACAGAACTAGATGAGGCCATGTATTTGTAGAACACACGTAATAATACACAACTACTTAAAAAGTGGTCATTGCTGAGTTATGCAGCTGGATACCATTTATTTCGCACTGCATTTCGAACCCTAATCTCAGGCTCTGAATTACGCGTATCCCCACTTTGTCGTTTCTGACGCAGCACAACGCGCACCCAGCTTTGCATAGCAGCATAACGTCTTAGTTGGTAACGAATTCATTCATCAATTTTTTATTTTCTTTAACCCACGATGAGGACTCTAGCTACGGAAACCGGCTCAGCATAAACTTCGGGAATCGGCGGGGAGCCCGGAAAAGGGGGGG